>JAJQQW010000011.1:5275000-5682560 GCA_025583905.1 Ia io | reverse complement strand
CACGACTAAGCGGTGACCAATCGGCTTGTCCACAGCAAGAGGCTGCCCTGGGGATGTGAAGGGGAATCCCTAGGGGAGCCCAGGTGGGGAGGGCGCCCCCTTCCGGCTACCCAGCACATCGCACCCCCACCGCGAGCCGCCCTCCCGCCCCTCGCCTCTCCCGGAAGCTCAGAAGGCGGCGGGGCGGGCAAGAGGCAGCTGAGGGCTCAGCAGGGAGAGATGTGGTCCCTGCGAGAGGGCGGGCGGAGGGTGGAGGGGGCTGAGCCCCAGGCCAGCCAGGGGACCCGGGGCTCCGCGGGCGCGGAGGCCCGGCGCGGGCTCTTGAGGCTCCCGGCGGCCCTCTCTCGCGTCTACGGCCATACCACCCTGAACGCGCCCGATCTCGTCTGATCTCGGAAGCTAAGCAGGGTCGGGCCTGGTTAGTACTTGGATGGGAGACCGCCTGGGAATACCGGGTGCTGTAGGCTTTTGCTTTTGCTTTGATTCTCATTCTCTTTTCAGCCCGCCCCATCCTCCCTTTGGCGCTGTGGGAGGAACCTCCCGTCCCCCGGGCCTACTCACCGAACTCAACGCCCACCCCCACAGTGCGCCCCCTCTGCCCGCTTCCGCCGTCCAAAGTTAGGAAAGGGGTCTCGCGCCTTCCACGCAGCACCCCGGGATCGGCATCGCAGGGGCGCGTGTGTTCCATTCTCCCGCACAGGTGGAAGCCCCCAGCGCTCTTCGGGGGGGGGGCAACAGGCGCCCCACAACCGGGGCAACGGATCGAACCCCCGCTGCTGCGGGGGGATGGGGGGGAGGTAGCTCCCCAAACCGCTAAGGGAACGCCGCGGTCCCCGCCAGAGGCCCGGGCCGCGCCTCGCGTTTTGCCAACCCCAGGGGGCTTCGTCCTACCCATTCGCGGTGGACACCCCCTTCCGCACTTCAGGCAATCGCATCCCCAACGGGAGGCGCCCTCCTGGCCCGCACCTTGGGCAAGCTCAGGAGATGGCATGACCCACCGGGTGCCCTAGGCTGCTTTTCTCACTGTTATTTTGTGCTCGCCCAAGCTCGCACCCCCCCCCCCCCCCCCCCCCCCCCCCCCCCCCCCCACCGCCAAGGGGCCAATGCAGGGCCCTGAGGCGCACTAGGACGCCCTCCCCGCTTCCTGCCACGCTGCAACACTCCCCCTGCCCACCCCCAAACACCAGCCCTGGGCCCAGGAGAGAGGCTCGGCCACTCCCAACCTCGCCTTGGCGACTTTGGGGGTGGGGGGCGCCCCCGGGTCTACTCTGGGATCCGACGCCCGCCCGGGAGCCTCCCCACTCCCACACCCACACCCACACCCACCCCCGCCCCCGCCACCATGACCTCGACCCCCAATCAGGGAAAGGTGTCTCGCGCCTTACAGAGGGCACCCCTGGCTTGGAGGGATGTGTGTCTGTTACCCTGACTAAGGGAACAGGCTCCAGCGGGCTTGGTTCAGTGGACAGAGCGCAGGCCCGTGGATGCACGGGTCTCGGGTTCCATTGCGGTCAAGGCCACTTAGCTCCCTTGCAGGCTGGATCCCTCCCTGCCCTCTCAGAGCGCCTGCGGGAGGCAACCAATCCAAGTGTCTCCCTCACATCCATATTTCCCTCTGCCTCTGCGGGCCTCTTCCACTCGCCCTAAGAATCAATGGAAAAATATCCTGGCAGAGGATTAAGATAGGTGAATGAATGAATGAATGAATGAATGAATGAGTGAGTGAATGAGTGAATGAAGGTGGAAGAGCTGAACACTCTAGTGGGAATCTGAGATCGGGCTCTCCTGGGTCATCTTCATCCCGTGGGCACAGCGCCCTCCGGACCCACCCTCAACTCTGGGCCCACTCTGACTGGGGGGGGGGGGGGGGGTCTGGTCTCTAGCTCCAGGACAAGGTTGGCAAGAAGGTGGACTAGTCCTACTGAGTCTGCATGGCCTCCTCACGATCTCCTGGGTGGAGCTCTGACAGGCAACGCCTGGGGTGCGGGCCCTTATAGAAAACTGCCTGGGTCTCACTCGCCACAGCAGGAAAACCCACCCACCATAAAGTCATTTGCCCTCATCCGGTGGCACACAGGGTTGTCTGAATAGACGTCCAGCCACGAAGGAATAGAATGACCCCGCGACGCCTAGGATTTCCAGAGGGTAGGGGAGCTTGGTCCCCAGCAGTCCCTTCCTCATGTGCCCCCCATGACCTCTGAGAGGCACTTGAGAGACCCAGCAAACCAGCCCTCCTGCAGTTTCTTCCACTCCGACACACACTCGCACTCGCACACGCACACGCACACGCACGTACACAGCGGCAAGGACGCATAGGATGCCCTCAGGTGCTCCCAGCTGTGGCCTCCCTGGGATTGGTCAGCGCTAGGCTGTCATACGTTCCCCGAGGCTACTCACTGCTGAGTGACAGCAGGCGTCAGAAGGGAGGCTAGAGCCACCGTCCGCGGTGAGTGAAACAGCGTTGGTTGTGAGCTCTTCCAAAGACACGCCCTGAGACCAGCCGGAGACCGGTGGAGGACACCCCGCTCTCTCCCAGGTCTGCAGTCAAGTGAGGAGATAGGGGCCTGGCTCAGGAATGCGGGTGCCCGGTGACCAGAGTTCTAGCTTCCCTATTGTCCTGCGACCGAGGAAGTGACATCAAGCGTGCAAGGTTCCGTGACCTGTATGTTCTCCTTTAAGCAGGCTTACCTGCAGACCCCTCAGGGCTTTGGACTGCCCCCCACCCCCCGCCCCCATAAACAGTCCAAGTTTTCCAACTCAGCTTTCCCGCACGGCTTCCCCGTCCGCGCCACCAGGGTCCCGGCGATCAGGAGAGGCCAGGTAGACCTGTGTCCGCCTGATGGGCTGAGTGTCCTGGCAAAGCCATTGAGTCTTCCTGGGCCTTGCCAGGGACCCTACCGACACACGAGGGATGATGCAAGAAAGCATTTTCTAGAGACGCGGGCAGGTGTCTATGACAGGAAACCTGCCACCCCCGTGGGCGGGGGGACGCGGGCGGGATGAGATGCAACAACTCAGAGGTGGCCACAGCCTAAGACGGGGTTGGATGTGGCCCGAACGGCCGCTTCCAACAGGCCTGGGTTTCAGCACCGTGATCCCGGTGGAGTCACAGCGCACAGGTCTTCCCCGGTACGCACCAGTGCGAGAGGAAGGAAAGGAAGGTGTGACCACCCGCGGTCTCCGGGGACACGTCGCATCAGACCTGGGTGGGCGGCCTCCACCTCCACTGGCCCTGGACCCTGCCTTCCCACGTGCACGTTTTTTGGCCACGACTAAGCGGTGACCAATCGGCTTGTCCACAGCAAGAGGCTGCCCTGGGGATGTGAAGGGGAATCCCTAGGGGAGCCCAGGTGGGGAGGGCGCCCCCTTCCGGCTACCCAGCACATCGCACCCCCACCCCCACCGCGAGCCGCCCTCCCGCCCCTCGCCTCTCCCGGAAGCTCAGAAGGCGGCGGGGCGGGCAAGAGGCAGCTGAGGGCTCAGCAGGGAGAGATGTGGTCCCTGCGAGAGGGCGGGCGGAGGGTGGAGGGGGCTGAGCCCCAGGCCAGCCAGGGGACCCGGGGCTCCGCGGGCGCGGAGGCCCGGCGCGGGCTCTTGAGGCTCCCGGCGGCCCTCTCTCGCGTCTACGGCCATACCACCCTGAACGCGCCCGATCTCGTCTGATCTCGGAAGCTAAGCAGGGTCGGGCCTGGTTAGTACTTGGATGGGAGACCGCCTGGGAATACCGGGTGCTGTAGGCTTTTGCTTTTGCTTTGATTCTCATTCTCTTTTCAGCCCGCCCCATCCTCCCTTTGGCGCTGTGGGAGGAACCTCCCGTCCCCCGGGCCTACTCACCGAACTCAACGCCCACCCCCACAGTGCGCCCCCTCTGCCCGCTTCCGCCGTCCAAAGTTAGGAAAGGGGTCTCGCGCCTTCCACGCAGCACCCCGGGATCGGCATCGCAGGGGCGCGTGTGTTCCATTCTCCCGCACAGGTGGAAGCCCCCAGCGCTCTTCGGGGGGGGGGGGCAACAGGCGCCCCACAACCGGGGCAACGGATCGAACCCCCGCTGCTGCGGGGGGATGGGGGGGAGGTAGCTCCCCAAACCGCTAAGGGAACGCCGCGGTCCCCGCCAGAGGCCCGGGCCGCGCCTCGCGTTTTGCCAACCCCAGGGGGCTTCGTCCTACCCATTCGCGGTGGACACCCCCTTCCGCACTTCAGGCAATCGCATCCCCAACGGGAGGCGCCCTCCTGGCCCGCACCTTGGGCAAGCTCAGGAGATGGCATGACCCACCGGGTGCCCTAGGCTGCTTTTCTCACTGTTATTTTGTGCTCGCCCAAGCTCGCACCCCCGCCCCCCCGCACCCCCTCCCCCACCGCCAAGGGGCCAATGCAGGGCCCTGAGGCGCACTAGGACGCCCTCCCCGCTTCCTGCCACGCTGCAACACTCCCCCTGCCCACCCCCAAACACCAGCCCTGGGCCCAGGAGAGAGGCTCGGCCACTCCCAACCTCGCCTTGGCGACTTTGGGGGTGGGGGGCGCCCCCGGGTCTACTCTGGGATCCGACGCCCGCCCGGGAGCCTCCCCCCACTCCCACACCCACACCCACACCCACCCCCGCCCCCGCCACCATGACCTCGACCCCCAATCAGGGAAAGGTGTCTCGCGCCTTACAGAGGGCACCCCTGGCTTGGAGGGATGTGTGTCTGTTACCCTGACTAAGGGAACAGGCTCCAGCGGGCTTGGTTCAGTGGACAGAGCGCAGGCCCGTGGATGCACGGGTCTCGGGTTCCATTGCGGTCAAGGCCACTTAGCTCCCTTGCAGGCTGGATCCCTCCCTGCCCTCTCAGAGCGCCTGCGGGAGGCAACCAATCCAAGTGTCTCCCTCACATCCATATTTCCCTCTGCCTCTGCGGGCCTCTTCCACTCGCCCTAAGAATCAATGGAAAAATATCCTGGCAGAGGATTAAGATAGGTGAATGAATGAATGAATGAATGAATGAGTGAGTGAGTGAATGAGTGAATGAAGGTGGAAGAGCTGAACACTCTAGTGGGAATCTGAGATCGGGCTCTCCTGGGTCATCTTCATCCCGTGGGCACAGCGCCCTCCGGACCCACCCTCAACTCTGGGCCCACTCTGACTGCCTGGGGGGGGGGGGGGTCTGGTCTCTAGCTCCAGGACAAGGTTGGCAAGAAGGTGGACTAGTCCTACTGAGTCTGCATGGCCTCCTCACGATCTCCTGGGTGGAGCTCTGACAGGCAACGCCTGGGGTGCGGGCCCTTATAGAAAACTGCCTGGGTCTCACTCGCCACAGCAGGAAAACCCACCCACCATAAAGTCATTTGCCCTCATCCGGTGGCACACAGGGTTGTCTGAATAGACGTCCAGCCACGAAGGAATAGAATGACCCCGCGACGCCTAGGATTTCCAGAGGGTAGGGGAGCTTGGTCCCCAGCAGTCCCTTCCTCATGTGCCCCCCATGACCTCTGAGAGGCACTTGAGAGACCCAGCAAACCAGCCCTCCTGCAGTTTCTTCCACTCCGACACACTCGCACTCGCACTCGCACACGCACACGCACACGCACGTACACAGCGGCAAGGACGCATAGGATGCCCTCAGGTGCTCCCAGCTGTGGCCTCCCTGGGATTGGTCAGCGCTAGGCTGTCATACGTTCCCCGAGGCTACTCACTGCTGAGTGACAGCAGGCGTCAGAAGGGAGGCTAGAGCCACCGTCCGCGGTGAGTGAAACAGCGTTGGTTGTGAGCTCTTCCAAAGACACGCCCTGAGACCAGCCGGAGACCGGTGGAGGACACCCCGCTCTCTCCCAGGTCTGCAGTCAAGTGAGGAGATAGGGGCCTGGCTCAGGAATGCGGGTGCCCGGTGACCAGAGTTCTAGCTTCCCTATTGTCCTGCGACCGAGGAAGTGACATCAAGCGTGCAAGGTTCCGTGACCTGTATGTTCTCCTTTAAGTAATTTAAATTGGCTAATTGAAATAAGCAAATATTCTAGAAAAATTGATTGTACTGTACAAAAAGCTGTTCCTAAAGTGTTAACAAAAATTTTTATTGGCAGTTCATCTCATGGTAAAATTGCGTAACATGTAATGAACCTTAAGCAGTCATATTTAAGTGCAAAAAATTAAAACGTAAAAGCTATCAAGACTACATTATAACATTTCCAAAAGCCTCCTAATCCTATCTAATAATAGCGTAACATGTAAATTACCATCACTCCACTACGCCCACGATTGGGCGGCGGGAGGCTGGGGGGCGGGACTCGGGGTGGCCTATCCGGCCATTGAGAGGCACGGATCCGCTGCCACTGAGGGGGGCTACCCTGCTGTTGAGAGGCGCAGGGGGCAGGACTCCCGCCCCCTGTGCCTCTCGACGGCCAGATCCGCAGCCGCTGAGGGGGCCTACGGGGGACACCCAGCTGCGCCTCTCAACGGCAGGATAGCCAGGTGTCCGTGGCAGCCCCCCTCAGCGCCTCTCAACAGCAGGGTAGCCCCCCTCAGTGGCCACGGACCATCAAAAGTGGGGGAGCTGGGTGCCTGTCTGCTCCGGCACCAGGCCTTTCAGAAGGCTCCTCTGAGCCGGAGGCTTCTTAAAGGCCTGGTGCAACAGCAGACAGGCACACAGCTCCACCACGAAAAGCGAAAGTGTGTAGGGGACCCTACACGTGCATGATTCAATCATGCACTGGGCCTCTAGTATTTAAATAAAAAAGGGCGTAATAGAAGAATATTATGTAAGGAAAAATATCCTGTAAGTAAATTACATCTAGAAAATATGTACTTTAGAAAATTAACTTTCATTTGAAATGCTAACAACAAGACACCCATGAAAAACACACATGGTGTCAAAACAAGCCAGAGGAAAATCATTTGGGCAAAAAAATGAAAAAGGATCCCAAGTCAAATTTATAGAAAATATTCCTTTATTAACTTTTGGTCGAGAATATGTTTGTATATTTTCAGAAAACAACTCCAAGACCATGTGGATTCCTGCAACAGAGAGGAATTGACAGGACTGCTCCAGCCATGAAGACAGAAGAGAAACAGTCCAAAGATGGAAGACGCTGACAATGCCTTGCCATACTAGCAGACAGCAGCTGTGCGTCACTGAAGGATTCCCAGGACCAAATCAGAGACGGTCTGACCTGCATCACCACCATTTGTCCACCAACCAGAACTGAAATATTATTGCTGACATGTACACATAAGGAACTGTTTGACATTGAAATTGGGACTCAGAAGAACTGTTGGCCCAGAAAGAAACGCACTAAAGACTAATTCATTTGCCTCTCAGCATAACCATTATGGCTTGTCTCATTTTTGGTTCTTATAAGTGTATTTCTTGTATCATATGATCTCACACATCTAGGGGAAATGATGAACAACATAGACTGATGAACAAGAACAGACCCAGAGACAGGGAAGCATCAATCACACTGTCAAACCTCAGAGGGAAGGTAGGGGAGGGTGGGGGCAAGGGGAAGAGATCAACCAAAGGACTTGTATGCATGCATATGAGCCTAACCAGTGGTCAAGGACAACAGGGGGGTGGGAGCATATGTGGGGAGGGGTTTGGGATGGGAATGGGGGGATGAGGACAATTATGTGATACCATAATCAATAAAGAAATTTAAAGTTTTATTAAAAAAAAAAAAAAAAAAGAACATCCAAGGCGGTTCTTTTAGGTTAAGCTGCCAACTGAACTGCACGAGCAGTAAATGCCACCCATTACCACCATAATCACCCCAGAAGACATAGACTTTAAAATATGGTTCTAAATGTACAAATTTGATGAAACCATCAAATTCACTTTCTCATATGATGCAATTCATAATTTTAGTTGCAAAGGTTAAGTCCTTAAGCAATTTGATCGAACATATAAAAGAACAATATACATTGTTTATCACCTCTAGTACAATGCAAGCTCCATGAAAATAGGGCCTTTGGTTTTTTGTTTCAATGCACATGTGTTCCAGCACATAGTAGGTGCTAGATCAAACTGGTTTAGCAGGAAGAAGTCATACATAACCCTTTAGAATTTGTGAAGAAGAGACTGTGTGTGTGTGTTATATATCGCTACTATCCTGACCATATCTTCGCAGCAAACTCTTATCAATGAGTATTTTTACAGAATAAATCATGTTACTTTATCGCCTCCATTTCCCTCCATTTTCAGGTAAAGCGGTGCTAACCAGCAAGTCATACCTCAATTAAGTCTTGCTTATTCTGCACATCACTTCTCTCTAGGATTTGTGCTTTCGGTATTGAACACAGAGGTTACTTATACAAAAAAGAACTTGACTTGGCATTCTTGGATTTTTCCATATATGTCAACACGTTCTGCTTTATGATGGAATGAACGAATTATTTTAACTTTAAAAATGATTCTGGAGAAGTGTGAGGCTGTAGAAACTTCTATGAATCTCTAATAGTCTCCTTGTATTTGAAGCAAGCCGTCCTTCAAAGACACCTCTTAGACTTTTCAGTGAGTAACTCCTAAATCGGCAGTTTATTTGTGAATCTGATATTCTCCTTCTACTTTGCATAATAAATATTGTAAATAATACTAAGAATGTTCTTTGATGTTAGAATTGGGAATGAAAATTTCATTTTAAATGTATTCCACGAATAACTTGATATTGAATGTCATTTTTAATGTTCTTACAACTGTTTTCCCAACAACTGCTCTTTCAAGAAACCACACTATGCAGCGAATGCTCTTTATTTTCTTGGATTAAATAACACACGTAGTTACCTTTAAAAAAAAATAAATAAAAAACTGTTGTACATCTACACAATGGAATAATATGCTGCGCTAAAAAAGAAGGAATTCCTATCATTTGCAACAGCATGGATGGAACTGGAGAGCATTATGCTAAGCGAAATAAGCCAGTCAGAGAAAGATAAATATCACATGATGTCACTCATCTATGGGAAATAATGAACAACATAAATTAATGAATAAAAATAGATCCAGAGACAGAGAAGCATCAGTCAGACTGTCAAACCCCAGAGGGAAGGTAGAGGAGAATGGGGGTAGGGAGGGAGAGATCAACCAAAGGACTTGTATGCATGAATATAAGCCTAACCAATGGACACAGACAACAGGGGGTGAGGGCATGAGTGTGGCAGGGGGGGGCGTTGGGAAGGTAAAGGGGATGAGGACACATATGTAATACCTTAATCAATAAAGAAATAAAAAAACCTTCCTGATTAACATAACTTTTTAATCCTATCGAATAAAGACAGAATATGCAAATTGACCATCACTCTGCGACAAATGGTGGTGCCCACACCCAATAAGAAGGGAATATGCAAATTGATGTGACAAAGATGGCGGCATCCAGGCCGGGCGGGCCGCTTGCATAGTCACCATGGTGATGACACAGGCATTTCACCCTGCCTCAGCCGCTCCAGGCCTCTGGGCAGCATGCGTGCGCAGGTGAGGAGCGGCTGGGGCGGGACGCCTGCTATTAAAGGGGGGGGGCAGGGTTGGAGGGAGCTACAGGAGGGCAGCAGGGCCAGAGCGAATGCGAAAGGCAGCTCCAGCTGGAGTGAAGGCAGAAGACAGCAGCCAGAGTGAAGGCCCAGGTACCGGGTGCCAGAGGGAAGCCAGTGCCGGCAGCCAGGGGAAGGAAGGCCTATTCTTGCACGAATCTTTGTGCATTGGGCCTCTAATCCTATCTAATAAAAGAGTAATATGCAAATTAACCATCACCCAGCTACATTCACCAGCCACGCCCACCAGCATGCTCCAATCAGGAGCAAGTATGCAAATTAACCCAACCAAGATGGCTGCAGCCATAGAGAGCAGGAGGGAGAGTTGGGTTTCCTTGGCAATGGAGGAAGCCAAGCTTTCCGCACATCCTGGCCGGCCCAGGCCTCCACTCAAGGCTACAAAGTTTCAATGATAGAAGATAAATAAACCCCAACAAACATGGCGGCAGCCACAGAGCTGGAGAGAACAGGAAGCTAGGGTTGCCCCTGGCGATGGAGGAAGCCAAGCTTCTGCAGCCCTGGCCTGCTTTGGCCTCCGCTTAAGGCTACAAAGTTTCAATTACAGAAGATAAATAAATCCCAACAGAAATGGCTGCCACCACGGAGTGAGCAGAAAGCTTGGCTCCACTCCAGGCTACAAAGTTTCAATTGTAGAAGCTAAATAAAGCTCAGATACCAGGGCCTCTGCTTGGGTCGCCAGGAGGCATGGCCGCCTGCAAACCACCACAGGCTCCTCACTCAGGCCACCCCACACTCCAAGGGAACCCCCACGCTGATCCAGGACACCCTTCAGGGCAAACCAGCTGAAGGGTATCCCATGCACCAGGCCTCTATCCTATCTAATAATCTTATCTAATAAAAGAGTAATATGCAGATTGACCATCACTCCAACACACAAGATGGCTGCCCCCATGTGGTCAAAGATCCTGCCCCTATGTGGACACAAGATGGCCACCACAAGATGGCCAGCAGAGGAGGACAGTTGGGAGGGACCAGGCCTGCAAGGGAGGGCAGTTGGGGTTGATCAAGCCTGCAGGGGAGGGCAGTTAGGGATGACCAGGCCGGCAGGGGAGGGAAGTTGGGGGAAACAGGCTGGCAGGGGAGCAGTTAGACATCAATCAGGCTGGCAGGGGAGTGGTTGGGGGTGATCAGGCTGGCAGGCAGAAGCGGTTAGGGGCAATCAGGACGGCAGGCAGGTGAGCAGTTGGGAGCCAGCAATCCTGGATTGTGAGAGGGATGTCTGACTGCCCATTTAGGCCCACCAGGATCGGGCCTAAACGGGCAGTCGGACATCCCTCAAGAGGTCCCAGATTGGAGAGGGTGCAGGTTGGGCTGAGGGACAACCCCCCCCCCGGGCACGAATTTCATGCACCGGGCTTCTAGTAATATATATAAAACCTTTTCTTCCCAGGCAAATACAGGAAAAGCCTTTTTCCCCTTACTTTCAGAAATAGGCTTATTTTTCTAATGGAAAATATACTCACATTCTTAAGAAGCACAGCAGAGATAGTGAATTCCTTAGCTGAGAAACAATTCCCTCGAACTTGGAAATCCCAGGCGGCTCCTGCTGGGGTTCTTTTCCCAGCCTTACAAAGGGTCAGCATTCTGGAGAAAGGGCTGTGTAGATGATTAAGAAGGAGTCTGTTGACAAAAGATAGTTTTGATAGGCATTGGGGGTCAGAGGAGCTTCCAGCTGAAGGAGCTAGAAGGCTCTCCTCTTTGACCAAGGACCCGTGCTTTTATTAAACACAATTTGTCCCAAGGCAAAGTGGGAATATACACTTCAAAGGGTAAGGTATCAAAGGTTTACAGAGATTGTCAGTTTGGGGAATAGCCTACAGCTGTTCAGGTGTTTGGCCAACGGGAGGCAATAAAATGCCCTGAGCTATCTGGAAGTTAACAGTCCCATTCAGGTTTGGGGGAGATGCTTTGTAGCCATTTCCAACAGGTAAACTACATGTGACTCAACCCTGTTGAGCCCACAAGCTTCACCAACCTTTTGGTAAAACTCTTGTAATTATTACATCCTGGAATTGGGCAGGCTCCAGTAACTTCTTGCGCAGTCACTTTCATTTCCTTACTCTCAATTTTCGAGGGTTCTGTCGCGTTTCGTTGCATTCCTGGTTCCTCCTCACACAGGGGCACCACTTTGTCGGGACTGACCGGCAGCCCCTGAGCGGATGAATGATGACTCTAACATACGTTTCTGTGAAAGAGAGGCTAAGCACTACTTGGCTATTTCCACCGAGTACCCTGTTCGCCTGCCTCCTCTGGCTTTTATTGTAGCGACAGCTTGAACTCAGATTAACCTCTAGACACTATCAGCAGGGCAAGGATCCTTGAGAAAGCACCTGCTTCTACAAGGTCGGGTCTAAAGGCTAAACAGAGAGGTTCCAGCAAAACACCCCGGGGCTCGGACTTGTTTGGAAAAGTCAAGGTAGGGGCTGCCGCCTTCACAAGGTCCCCTCAGAGGCCCCCCGACCTTTCGGAGAATCCTCCAATCAAGTCCCGTGCTTCCCCACAGTCAATGATGGAAAAAATAGGTTTATCATGAGAGTTTATATTCATTAGACTTATTTTAGCATTTTAAAAAGTGCTGCTTCTAGGTGATCCCAGCCAGACGTAGAGCACTCCATGACTTGCAGCTGCTGACCACTGGGACACACAGCCCATGGAGAACGATTTACACTTCGGGAGGAAGTTCAGTTGTTGCAGTGGTGACTGTTTATTTGAACTAAAACATGGATAACAGGCACATCTTTTTTCTCATTTGATTGAAAGGGCTATAAAATTCAACATCCTGGCAAAGGAGGCACATAATCGCGCAGGTAACACCTCCAATTGCCTTTAGCTCCTCCTTCCCTAAGGGAGAGCCTCCCATTCAGCTATAGGATTGTCTAGGCCGCACGTGGCACCCAGGCTGGCCCCCCAGGAGACCGAAAGAAGGTTGTGCTGGTAAGCTGACAACAACGTGTTTGTTTTTAACAATGGAGAGGATATATTTGTTTTGGTAGGGGCCAGTATTTTTTTTAATCATTGCTGTTTCAATAATGCTTTGTACATAGAAAGCCCAAACCAGCAAAAACAGTAGCACCAAAACTTGCTCGAAGCCAAAACGTGGCGCTCTTGCGTCCAGCTTGTGTCCTGTGTGGGCACATGGCCATTGTTGTCAATCTAACAAAGATATCTTTACTGGGGGCCTCAGCGGTGTTTCAAGTGAAGGCTTGTGGTGGAGGCCTTTTGTTTCCTGCAGAAATCAGCAGATGAAATACTATATTCTTGTTTAACTTCATGCAGGTCTGACTGTTATATTGTAAATCATTGAATGAGATACAAGATGCCTTAATGAGCCAATTAATTAGGAGTCATTTATTGCTCGAGGCCCAGAGGGAGGTGTCTCTTCCAAATCTCTGAGCACCACCTCCTGGAAGTCTCCCGTATTTATACTTTTCGAGCCCCTTTGCTTGCAGATATTACAAAGGGCTCTGTGTGAGTTATTGTTACAGACAGTTGTAACCTTGAATACATGAGTTTGTACTTGACATACGAATATGGGAATTATCTATTACATTGGATGGCTAGCTTGCAAGATCAGACAGTTAAGTTTATCTTTTTCTATTATTTGAACTAAAAACAAAGTCATTTTACAGAATAACAGACTGTCCTAAAGTGACAGAGTTTACAGGCCTAGGGACTGTCTAACAACAGCAGAGAAGTCAAACAGCAGTTTTATACAAGATGGAGGTTACTGTGCTTCAGGACTTTGCACCTTTGATTAAGCAAAGGATTCTGCTGTCCATAAAGTGTTGCTTACAAATTCTGGCACAGACCTAGCCGGTGTGGCTCAGTGGATAGAACGTCAGCCTGTGGACTGAAGGGTCCCAGGTTTGATTCCAGCCAAGGGCACATGCCCGGGTTGTGGGCTCAATCCCCAGTGTGGGGCCTGCAGAGGCAGCCGATCAATGATTCTCTCTCACCATTGATGTCTATCTCTCTCTTCCTCTCCCTTCCTCTCTGAAATCAATAAAAATATATATTTTTTAAAAATCCTGGCACAATATTCAAAGGATTTGGAATTACTGACATCATATACCAGGTATGCAACATCACAATGATCTCAGCCTCAGTTAGAGATTCCTATTCTGAGATATCATGCAACAAGTATTTATCGCCCACATACATAAAGTGTTAATCACATAGTAGGATTTGTGATCATCACGAATTTCCTTCTGCCTCATTAAGTTTCTTCCAAGAAGAGCCTGAAGTTTTCCACCCAATTACGTTACATCTGTACACATTTCTTTGAGTCTGTTTTTACTGAAGGTCTATCTTTTGATCTCGTTACTGTAATGGCTGAAGCTTGAGACTCTTGTTCAGTCAATCGTGGACAGCCTAAGTAGCCCAAACACTTCAGGCACCACAGTCCATCTCAATAGGTCGAGAGTGGCCACTGGGAAAGGACTCCCCGGTAGGTTATCCAGCCTCTTTCATTTGTACAAACTGTGCGATTCACATCTGGCCCCGAGGTATGGAAGGGAAAACTTTAAACAAATCTTTCAGCTCATCAGGTGACAAAGCACAGCCTCCAGCACATCATGCTTATCAAAGGCGCTGGAGAAACAAAAGTGCCCGTGACCTAACCCTCCGGGGAAGCAAATGAGCCCTGTGATCTACAAGCACGGGAATAACACTCAGGTGTCAAACCCAGGTCATCCTCACAACCAGACCTGGAAGCGCAGTCCTAGCAGCTTCATGTCACCCTCTGGGTAAACAGTGTGTGTGGGAAAAGTGTCAATGCACCATCAGCCACACCATCACCTCCGTGTTTTCTGACTACATTCTTGACCCCACCCAGAGCCTTCGGAGCTGGTGGGGTGTTGAAATAAATCTCTGAGAGAAGCCGAGCTCAGCCGCACCGAGAGTGCATCCCTGTCCTGATGGGGTATTTTAAATAGTGTGAGGAAGGGCTTTCCACGGCCGGCTTCACCGCTTCCTCCTGGGGCCGCAGAGCGCCCTGAGGCTGAAGAACGGCTTTCTGGGCACAATAGAAGGCTCTGATATGCTCTTCTGATTTTCTTGCTGAACATTCCACGCAGGTTTCTATCTCAGTGTCCTGGTTCATAACAGGAAGGATGGTGTCCGTGCTACTATGTTCCACTAGATCGGACTTGTTTCCAGCCAATGTCAAAGGCAACCTGCTTCCTTTGTTCTTCCATTGATGAGAGGAATCCACCGACATGTTCCCTTATCAATAGAATGCTTGTTGTTAACAGCATGACCTATTCGGATGACATTAGCCTGTGATATTTCTTGATGAAGTTGTTCATCATTCTGTTCTGCTTCTGAGCAATCTAGGTGTGTGTTGGAGCTCTGGCGACATCAGCTGGAATAGTGACTTCTTCTGCCCCGGGAGGACCCTCCTCTGGGAGTTCTTCACTGACCAGAGACATAATCAGTGATGTCCTCCCAACTTGAGGTTCTCCCACCGGCAGGATCCACACGTCTTTCTTCATGACGGCGGCGGCGGCGGCAGCTCGTAGGGGCCGGGCTGGCATGCGTAGAGCGGACTCCTCTAGCCACGAGTGCCCACTCCTAGGCACTGCTCTCCCCTTGCTGCCGGCTCTGCCTGCCAGCCTCCCTCCCCCCTGGAGCCTGGGCCCCCGGGCCCGCCAGGACACCTCCTCTGCTGCAAACCCCCATTTTATAGATTTCCACAGGAGGGGTCTATTTGCTTCAACAAGTAGC
Organism: Ia io; assembly: GCA_025583905.1. NCBI lineage: Eukaryota > Metazoa > Chordata > Mammalia > Chiroptera > Vespertilionidae > Ia > Ia io. The sequence goes on along the minus strand of JAJQQW010000011.1, from coordinate 5,667,322 downwards.
ATCTATCCATACCCTACCAGTTACCTGGCAACTTGAGGCAGCTGGCACCGGTTTCTGATGAAGGTGACACGTCCTTGCCCCACTAGGTGCTTAGCCCCTCCGGGTGCTGGGAGCCTTAGGAAGGCAGGGTCACATCTGCAGGTGGGGCACGGGGGTCAGGACCACAGGGATCCCGAAGGTCACTGTGGTGTGAGAGGCCTCAGGAGGGTGCTGGTGCCTCAGCCTGGGGAAGAGGCAGAGGCAGGGTGAGGGGAGGCGAGGAGGACAATGGAGATGGCCTTCAAAATGCATTGACCCTGGAATGCCGTCCGAGTCGGAACAGCGATAAACCGGAGCGGAATAAGAACCCTCAGACACGTGAGGGTTCAAAGCTTTCGCTCCCACCTCCCTGCCATTAGGAGCGCTAAGCGGTGGCTCCTGTGAGTTCACCAGGAACAAGGGCGCCAGCTCCTGGGCCAGTGGCTCTGATTCCCGACTGGGGACAGCCTTCCTTGGCTCCTGGCCTTTGGGCGCCTCCTCAGAGTCCCCACATCTCTCACACTTCTTTCACGTGGCTGGTACAGGGTAGCTAACATCTGACATGGTGGAGAGATGGTGTGCAGGCAGTAATGCGGGCTTTGTGCTGGTGTGGTCTGCCGCAGCGGCCTGCCTGGGAGGGTCTGGAAAACTGACATTTTAGCAGTATGCTACCCTCGATGCCGGAGAACTTGGGCCAGGGCTCGTTAAGTCAGGCTGCCCTCCGCTGAGGAAGCAATGCCTGCCTAGGACTGTGCGACCAGCCCTCCTGCAGTGGCCCCGAGCTCGGTGGTCTACCACGTCCCCCCTTTTTGTTCACATTCAAGCATCAGGCTGGACACAACCCTCCTTGGCCCCCCAGTCCAGGACAACAGTGTTATAGGTGGTGGGACGGCACCAGTGTCTGGCCTGCGGGGTCACACAGGACCTGGGCTCAGCAACCTTGGTACCTGGGTTCTGGCTGGGAGAGAATTCAGAGCCAAGACTCCAACTGTAGGAAAACATATTTGGAAAATCAGAGATAGAAGCAATTCCTAAAAGAAATGGGTTCAGGAAACAAGCTGCAGAGGTAAAAGAAGGGCCCATGGAGCTTGGAGTGAGGGAGGCCAAGGTGACCTGCCTGAAAGGAGGGGGGAGAGGGGAAGGTGCCAGTGTGCTCCTGGGAGGGAGGGGGAAAGGCAGGGTCCTGCTCCCTGGAGGGAGGCGCTGGGTCCTCCGTCCTAACGGCTTTAAGGGTGCAGACTTTAGGGGAGGTCCCAGGGAAGGTCTCAGCAGGACAGTCAGCAGCTTTCCTGGTGTGTCCTGTCAGGGTCATGGTCTCCACCACGGTCAGCACCAGGGCAGGGGTCATCACCAGTGCAGCTGGGCCTGACGGCAGCCGTGGGGTCACTTGTCTGGTTTTGCTGCTCTTCCGGGCCTGGAGCTGAACTACAACTGAGGCCCAGATGTTACCTCTGGGGAGGAAAGGTCAGGGGTCCAAACGCAGGACCAGCGACCTGCTGGGGAGGGAGGTCACGGGGTGGGGGTGGGGGGGAGGTCCCTACAATTGACTGCCGATTCCCGGGACCTGAGCCTTCCCGCTCCGGTGACCAGTACCTGCCCCCGGTCCTGGCTCTGCTCACGCCCGCCCCGCTGTGCCCACAGAACTACCCCACTCCCTAGCCCATCCCCACTGAGCGTCTGAGGGCCCCGCTCCGCTCCGCAGCCCCCACGCGGCCCGGAGGGACGGGTGCACAGAGAGCGCTTCCCGAGCCCTGCCCCGCCTCCTTCCCTTGCCGCATCCCCGTGAGGAAGCCAGGTCCGTTACCCACAACGCCTCTGGGACGGCCGCCCGGGCCCCGACCGGAAGTCGCCCCGGACGGCTCGCTTCGCCCTGCGCGCACAGACGTCACTGCCCCGCCTCTGGCTCCGCCCCCTCCAGGCGACCCGGAAGTTGTGCTTGCGATCCTGCGTTCCCTCTCCCACAATACCCTGCGCTCTTTCTTTCCAGCTTGCCGGGCACGGTGCGTTCGCTCGCTCGCTCGGTGGTCTCAGCCATCGGGCTCCATCCTCCCCCGCGGCGGCGCTGCCCAGGCCGGCGGGCTCTCCTCAGCTGGGCCGGGGCATCGGAGTCCCGGAACGGGAGCCCGCCCGGCGCTGCGGGCTCGCAGCCGGGAAGAGGGTGGCCTAGGGCCGGCTCGGGGCCCTCGGGGCGGGGGCGCCGGTAGGGTGGAGGGCTTAGCGCTGCCCGGCCTGGGGCTTTGGGCGCGCGGGGCGGGCGGACGTGGCCGTGCGCGCCCCACTGCTCAGCTTCCTTGTCGCCTCGCTCTAGATGGCTCCCGCAAAGAAGGGTGGCGAGAAGAAGAAGGGCCGCTCCGCCATCAACGAGGTGGTGACCAGGGAGTACACCATCAACATCCACAAGCGCATCCACGGCGTGTGAGTGCCCCGCCCGCGGCGGGAAGGCCGGCTGGCCGGAGCTCTTGTTTAAAAACTCCGTCTGCGCTCCAGGGGCCGCATTGCGGGGCGGAGGGTTACGTGTCCCGCCGGAGGCAGCGGCGGAGACGCGAGGTGGAGGAGGGCTCCCGGGGGCCGGCCGGGGCGCGGTGCTCACCGCCCCCTCGGAGCGTGGGATCGGCTCCAAGAGGCGGGGCAGGCGGACGGTGCTGTGCGAGGGAAGGGGAGCTCTTCAGTGCCTCCGGACTCGGAGGTGGGCCCGTCCGGCGGGTCCGTCCCGGAGGAGGGACCCTTAGCCGGGGCCGGGGCGGTTCGGCCCCACACAAGGACGGGTCGTCGATGCTGCCGAGGGGAAGGCGTGGCGGGGCCTGCAGGGCGTGCAGGCGGAGGACTTGCCATGCGCCGGAGTGTCGGGAGCGATTTTGAATGTTTGCCTCTCCCCTGGGGGTTGGTTTTTAGTTCTTGCGGTTAGAAGTTTTCCGCCCTGCTTACGGCTGGCAGTGGAGAGCAGACCTGAAGGCTGTGTGGAGTGGCTCTGAAAGCACGTTACAGGGCAGACAGGACTCGGGCGCGGCCTGTGGAGCGGAATTTCTCGCCCTTGTCCGGGCAGCCTCGCTGGGACAACGCATTTTTCCAGGGGCTCATGTGCAGCCTCGTGGGCACAGAGCGGCTCAGCACTGCTCTCCCAGCCGAGGGGCACCCTGGCCTGCTCTGTTGGGGTCTCTAGATGGCTTCCGGGGCCTTTCTGTGCGTTGATGTTGCTGCCGAGTAACCGCGGGCCCGGCCCACCACCCCTTCCCTCATTTGGGGCTTTGTTCTTACCAGGCTCTTGGGCGCTGGGCACCGCCAGCGGCTCTTGCAGGTCCAGCAGGGGAACGCAAAGGTCCCACTTCCCAGTCCGCTCACAGGAGGTTAGGCAACAAACACTGGGATGTAGATGGTGAGATGTGCGGAGTGAGAAGGGCGTTGCTGCAAAGGCCACCCAGTAATAGGACATTTGAACAGTAAGGTGGGCCATTGCAGGTGAGCAAGTTTTCCCGGCCTTTTGTGCTGTTACAAAAGCCCTGGGCAAGGCCTACGTGGTTCTAAAGCCTTTTCCTTCTCCAGCTGCTCCTTCGCGGTCTTTGTTGAGTCCCAGGACTCAGTCCCTCTGTCTGTACGTGGGTGTTCACGTCTCACTGCGCGGCCCCAGCCAAACTGGTGTCCGCCCGCCCGGGCAGAGGAGCACGCCCTCCGGCTCTGCCTCCCCTCTGACCCGGCGCCTGGATCCCGGCAGCGTTCTCTGTCCTTGGTTAGTGTGCAGCTCCCTCTCCTGGCTCCCTTCACAAACCCTGGCGTGTCCTCACCTCCATTACTCAGAGTGGAATCCAAAGTATTTGCTGTGGTTGCATGTGGACTGGCCACTTAGTTTCCTGGTCACACCAGGCACGGATCTGGTCGGGGAGCTGGCTTGTGTCGCCCCCGCCCCCTTAGATGCTTTCCTCACACACCCTGCATGGCCGCCTCAGCACCTTCAGCTCTGGGCCCCATATCTCCGTGGACATCTTATTCAAACCTGCAGCCCATCCCAGTGCTCTGCCTTTCTCTAGTTTATCTTTCTGTCACACTTGACACCAGCTGATGCACTCCAGAGGGTCGCCTACATGATCTGGAGAAGGGATTCTTCCACACCCTGGTGTGGTTTCGGGCACCTTTTGCTTTCGATGGTTGGGTTGTGAGGAGTGGTGTGAGCTTGCGTGGAAATAATCAGGAGCTGGTGAGAGTGGAGGAGGGAGCGGGGGAGACATGGCCAAGCGGCTGTGGGGTGGGTGGAGAGCCGGGTTTTTCGTGGGTCATGGACCTTATTGGAGGTTCAGAGCAGAATGAAGTCCCTGTAACAGGCTCCGTTTGCTGCTCTTACTGCATCCAGTGCGTTTGCCTCATCTGACAGGAGCACCTCCGAGGCCGTTGGGTTACGGAGGCGAGCCATGGACAGTCATGCTGTGAACACCCTTTCTTTTTTTAATGTTTTTATTTCAGAGGGGAAGGGGGGAGAGACAGGAACATCAGCAAGTCTTCGGGCTGTTCTCTCTGCACCCCACTTGGCATGGCCTACACGTGTGACCACTTCTGCCTGTAGTAAAGTGTTGCTTTTTTCACGTCTTTAAGTAAAAGCATAACATTTAAATGGATGCCTGTATCCTTATCTAAACAGCACGCTGAAGGTGCCGGCAGGACTTAATGATGGTGCCTGGCACCTCCCAAGAGCTCCGTAGTGTTGATTTGACCTCAGGTACTTGGTAGGGGCTCTGCGCTGCAGGCCTGCTCAGCACAGACCAGGGCAGGGAACTTCAATTCGTGCTGAGTGGGCTCCAAAAACATACTGTCTTAAAGTGTGACAAATCTACTTACCATATTCCTATGGGGTACAGTGTTACATGTTTTATGTTGAAGTATGTTCCAATGTCATTCTTAGATTATATTTTCTAGACAGAATAGAGTTTGGAGGTGCTTTTGCTTATCAGGAACGGGTTGGCCATTGTGTATGCTAGCATTACTTAGGGTCCTGTGCAGAGCCCTCATCTTCCGTCCCTGAAAGGGGGGCAGTTCCTGTTACACCAGTTGCTGGGCATTAACGCTGGTAGAAAGGGTTCTGCCTTGTTAAAAGTTTGGTTTAGGTTTTTTATGAAAATAGGACATTCGATTTAATTTTGTGCTCCTTTAATTCATTTTTTACTTATGTTTGATCTAAGGGGTTTCAAGAAGCGTGCCCCTCGAGCACTCAAGGAGATCCGGAAATTTGCCATGAAGGAGATGGGGACTCCAGACGTGCGTATTGACACCAGGCTCAACAAAGCTGTCTGGGCCAAAGGAATAAGGTGTGAAGTTATGTGTTATAAGAGTTAAAATTACACCAGCTTAATCCACTTACTCCGAACCCTGTGTATGAGCTGAGTGATCGCTGATGCATATCCAATGTAATAAAAGGGTCGTATGCAAATTGACCCTAACGGCTGAATGACCGCTTGACCAGTCACTGAGGTGCACTGACCACCTCTCAGTCCCTTTCCCCGGCCCGCAGGCTCCCATTACCTGATGGCGAAAGGGAACAGGGGTGGGGGGGTGGCGCCAGGCCAAGGCCCCACCCTGCAGGTCACCCCACACAGGGCGACCTGCGCAGGGGCAGGTTCCTCCTCCAGGCCAGCAGGCTCAGCTCTCCCAATGGCCAACGGAGAGGTGGGGGCTGGGCGAGGGGCCGGCTGAAGATGCCCCCGATCACAGGCCAGGCCTAGGGGTCGTATCCAAGCAGGGATTTCGTGTGCTGGGCCTCTGGTGGAATTACAAAAAAACAGTGAGGCAGTAGCTCACCCGGGGGGGCGGGGTGGGGCGGGGGGCGCGTCTGCAGAGAAACCTTTGGCTGTAGTGTTTGTAATGAGGCCCAAACGGGCCAGCAGTGCGGGCTGGTAGGAGCGTTGCCCAAAGAAGAGATGTGTGATCTGGGAACAGGCTGATGAAGGTGGAAGTCAAACAAGTGACGTGAAGGACAGGAGGAGGATGGAGAGTTAGGCAGGAGGCAGATCAGGGGGAGTCTTGTAGGTCGTGGCAAAGAGTTTGGCTTTATCTCTAGAAGCCACTGGAGCACTGGTTTTCAACCAGAGGCAGTTTTTCCTCCCCTTCCCGGGCACATAGTTGGTATCACTAGTGGGGTTGCCACAGGCCAAGGGTTCTGGAAACATCCTAAAATGCACACAGCAGCCTCCACAACAAAGAATCACCCAGCCCCAATGTCAGTAGAGCTGAGGTTGAGAAACCCTGCGTATAAGCAGGAGGGTGTTTTTGCTGTGAAGGACGATGAAGGTGCCAGTGTGGAGGTGGGACCAGCTAAGGGCAGTGAAGTGGCAGGGGCTGGGCGATGGTATGAGCTGGTATAGGGCGGGGTGGCGTCTGGGTTGCTTTTCAATGTTGGGGTGGAGTGGGTGACAACCCCTGAGAGCAGCCTGCAGTGGGCCAGCAGTCAGAGTTCAGCAGAAATGTATGTAACACAGGAGCCGCCAGTGATGGCCCCTTTGAGGCAGTGTGGAGTGGTGTCCTAGGAGCCAGGAGAGTCCCAGGTTGGAGGACACTTAACATCCTCAGACCAATGAGAGGAGGGACTGCATGCCTGAGCAGGGAAAGCATACTTGTAACCCTCCTTGTGCTGAGTGTAGACTGCAGAGGGTGGTGGTTCTCCAGATTGACATTTTAGTCAAAGCCCATCACCACGGTGTCTGTGCTGGTGGCCGAGAGGACCTGGCAAGTTGGCTCATTTCCGTGTTGGTCTAGTGTCCGTGCCGGCTCCTTGTCAGATTGGAAGCATGTTACAGAAGTGGTGGCTGTGTCATGATAGCGTTGACCTGACCAACATGTTGATGTTTCTTATTAGGAATGTCCCATATCGTATCCGGGTACGTTTGTCTAGAAAACGTAATGAGGATGAAGATTCACCAAACAAGCTGTATACATTGGTCACCTATGTGCCTGTCACCACTTTCAAAAGTAAGTTTCACGCCATTCCACAAAGCTGCCGATGGGAAAGACTGGGAGGTGGAAGGTGACCGTCTTCTCTCCTTTTGCAGATCTACAGACCGTTAATGTGGACGAGAACTAATGCTGATGGTCGAATAAAGTTATACAACTGCCTTGGAGGTTGGTTTTCTGTTTCTGACGGCAACGTAATGTTTGCAATCTTAAAGTAGTTCCCAGTTACAGAATCATTTGGAGAGGTTTCTTTAACCCTTTGCACTCGCTTGCTTTTTTCTCGATTCCTTTATTCTAATGCTAACCGTGTCGAGTCAGACTCGACATCTGAGTGCAAAAGGTTAATACTATCTCTGTATCCCTTTTCCCAGCCCCTGGAGTTTCTGAGTATTTAGACAGGCCTAAGCAGGATTTTCTAGGTCATTTTGCCGTGTAGCCTGGCTTTAGGACCCTGCAGGTAGTTAGACATTGGAGGTGCAATGGTTAGTGATTTTACGTGCATGTTTCGTTGATTCCAAAAGATAAACATTTTCCCAGAAACTGGCATGTAGAACTCAGTTGCCATTGGCCAGTTTTCATTTTAACAAACTGAAATGATGCAATTCATAGCATCTTAGGTGTAATGTGTATTGATATAATTGTCAAGAAGTACAGAATTGTCTTCTAAAATGATATTCTGATGGGGTCAGGTTTATGTTTAATTTAACGTACAGTTAATGTTTTGGCTCACTTGTAACGGCCCCAGGAGGTATTTTTAGTTCCAGTTTACATGGGGCTAAAGCTCAGACGGCTAAAGCTCATCCAGCCCCAAATCCAAATTCGGCTGAGAACTGTGTTGCAGGGATGATACTGCATTACTGTGTGTAGCACTGCAAGGGCTAAAGACCCCACTGGTGCACGCTGGCTTAGAACACCAGGCGTAAGGGGGCGGGGGGCGGGGGGGCAGTCAGTCGGTCTGTCTCCAGCCTCTGTTCACTGCACAACCCAGACCTCAGAACTCAAACAAGTGCGAGGTATAAACAAAGGAGCAAAGTCGCTACAAAAAATTTATTAAAAAACTTGGAGGCCAACGTTGATAGCATGGTTTGTACACAACATTTTTGTAAGGAAAGGGAATACAACCAGATATATTAAAATGGTTTCAGTTACCAGCATTGAAACATTTGTGCAAAGAAAAAGCCAAGTGCAGTTGCACAGACAGTGGCTCTTAGATCTTCAAGGTGAACTTGACTCTAGACCTCCCATTATCTACGTGAAAAATGAGAGGGTGTTTCTTAGTCTGGGTTAGCATAGTGCATTGGACCGGTGTTCTGTCAGTGAGAGCATCACAACAGCAGTAAATCTGATAGTCAACAGCCTGGCCTGGCCGCTGCGGCTCGGGTTGCAGCGTCACCCTGCACACTGGAAGGCTGCAGGTTTGATTCCCAATCAGGGCACATGACTTAGGTTGCAGGTCCCATCCCCAGCCAGGGTGTGTATGGGAGGCAACCAACATCAATGTCACTCCCTCTTAAAGACACAGAGAAATGTTGAGGATTGCATAGTTCTCCGGGCCGCAGTTGGGGCGGTGAGGTTGCTTGCCTGCATGCCCAGATTGTAGGCTGTACTCAGAATGAAGGAAACTCAAACCTGGATTTATGGGGCTGACAACCCACAAATTGGTGGTTCTTGCTTTGTTATGACCAGCTCATCTCAGCAAATCACTGTCTTGCTTAAGTTCAGGCTGTAATTGGCTGCTCGTTTCAAAAGTTTTGAGGCTGTACTGATTGACCTTGGCATTTTCAAGTTTGGATTTAATGTCCAGTGGCTTTTCAAAAAAGTTTACTAATGACTGTTCAGTCAGAAGTGAAGCTAAAATGTGTTCAAGGGAGACTGTCCAGTCGCCTTCTGCCTCTAAGGGAAATGCCCGGGGAGCTGTCCCAGTGTCCGAGTCCGCAAAAACAGAGTCCTGCTCTGGAGAAGGGGCTGAGGCCCTTGGCCCCTCCCCACTGTCCTGGGAGCAGCTCCCGGAGCTGCTGCTGCGCTGCCCCACCTCCCCGATCTGCAGCAGCAGCGTGGTTACCGTGGCGATGGCTTGATATAAGTCGTTTTCCTCTGGGTCTTCATGGAACATGCTGTACAAAGTTTTACAGAACTGGATGAATTCTCTCTGGAATACAAAAAAAGTATATAGCAGCATGACCAGGATGGAAATAAAGTGCATTCTTATAAGAACTTTATACTTGGTAGTACTCAGAGGAAATGAAATAATACCTTTTTGAAGCAAAATATGAGAAAAGGTATTCTCTGCCCTTTGCCTCCAGGGAATTTCAGCACACTTAGAAGTGTGCTATTCATCTACACAACTAGTAAGTGTGTGCGCACCTTTCAACCCACAAGTGCTGGAATATGGCATGGAAACCAAGGTTTTGGAGATTTGACAGTGCCGTCTGCTATAGCATCGGTGTTGAAGCACCTGGAGTATACTAATGTTTCAGGGAAGAAAGCTGTGTCCACAGTGCCCCTATATGCTATCACCAGGGAAGAAACTGACTTGATCACCACCTGGGTAAATGGGTGATAGAAGAACCTTTCAAAGACATGAACCAGCCCTAGCTGGTTTGGCTCAGTGGATAGAGCCTCAGCCTGTGGACTGAAGAGTCCTGGGTTCAGTAACGGTCAATGGCACGTGCCCGGTTTGTGGGCTCGATCCCCAGTAAGGGGTGTGTGGGAGGCAGCTGATCCATGATTCCCTCTCATTAATGTTTCTATCTCTTCCCTCTGAAATCAAGAGAAGTATTTTTAAAAAAGATGAAGCAATGCCTGTTTTGAAGACTTCTGAATATATAAATGGACCACATTTTCCCATTTAACCTTTTGCACTCGGATGTCGAGTGTGACTCGACACGGTTAGCATTAGAATAAAGGAATCGAGAAAAAAGCAAGCGAGCGCAAAGGGTTAATTACCACAATGTCCAGCTCCCAGAAGTTATAAAACCCTTTGATTATGTTTTTGGTGGTAAAGGGGCCCCAGCTTAATTATTAGGCTTACTTCTGAACAGATTGTTTGACAAAAGTTAATTCTTCACACAGAATACAGTCCATACCTGGCTCATTTGGGGCAACTCCGTCTCAGATTTAGCTTTTTCTTTGGCTAAATCCTTAATCATCTGCTTTAGCTGTTTCTGATAATCAGAGGCATCATCTGAGACAAAGGAAACAATATATAGTTTAAATAGTTTCAGTAAAACTAAAATATACAGAAGGGGAGATGAGAAATTAAACCAAGATCTGCAAACCCCAGGAAACATGGGGGAGAGAGCAACTGACCATGAAGGGGGTGTGGCTGCTGGGTGACTTGCTACTAGAGGACCGCAGGCGGTCGCCCAGCACACTGCAGCCCTGAAGGTTCCTGGCCTTGGGAAGCAGTGTGCTCGGTGCTGATTCTCAGGAGGGGGGTAAGTAATGAGAGCCGCTGGTCTGGCTCCTCACAGTGAAAAAAGGTACATGCCATTTGGTTTCCCAAAAACCAGAGGTCTTGACGTCGACAGCAGAGGGTTCTTCAGTGGTGACTGGCTGTCTTGGTCATCTTCAGTGAGGGCTTAAAAAGAGATTGAACAAATTATTTGAACCAAAATCCAAGCTTTTTAGGTAAAGAAACTAATAGATAAGTAAGCTAAGCCAGCAGCCCCAACCTCTGGGCTGCAGCCTTTGCAGGGTGTGCGGAGCCTGGTGTACACCTGCACTGTGTGGGTTCACAGCCAAGAACATGGTCCACACCACAGTGATGCCTGTCCCTGCTGCTGTTAATGACGTTCCAGTTCACAGGGCTGACAGGCACTGGACAGTCAGCGTGTGGAGTAAAATCCATTGTGTTTACATACAAGTACGTTTATATACTACATACAGATTTTACACAAACATAAAATCTTGAGATGGGATAATAGGTAATTTAAACTTTTCATGTTATTTTTCTGACTACATACTGCTATATAATTTCTAACAAATTGCAAAAAGCTTTACTGGATGCAAAGCATTTTATTATGAGTTTTAAACTGCACAAAGGTCCAGTTATATCAGAACCCTAATGCACTGCTGATGGAATGAAGGTGTTACAGCCCTTTGGGGAAGAGACAGTTCCTCAAAAGTTAAATTATTACTATTCAACCCCAAAATTCCAGTAGGCAGGTAGGTATACACCAAATGGGAATGGAAAAGTGTCAACTCAAAAAACGTGTACACTGATGTCTGTAACAGCGTTGTCCCTAAGAACTAGTGAATGGACCACTGATGGCATGCCCGTAAACCTGAGGACCACATTCAGCCAAGAAGGATGTGCTGACACATGCTACCACACTGGTGAACCGGGAAAATGTACTAAGTGAAAGCAGCCAGACAAAAGGGGCGCACTGAGTGGTTCCCTTTCTATGAAATACTGGATGAGGCAAGTCTAGAGACCCCAGAGGACAATGGATGGACTGGGGCCAAGCTAAATGGTATGGGCTTTCTTGGGGTGATGACAGTGTTCTAAGTACACTAAAAGCTACTGGGCTGCACACTTTAAATGAATTATAGATTAATAAAACTTATCAAGGGGATTATGGACAAAGGATCTTCATTTTAAAAGGTTGAAGCTTACTAGTAAACCATTCACTGACAAATCAAAGGCAAAATTCAGTTGTGATGGAACAAATGTCCACAAGATGGTACCAAAGCCTTGATAAGCTACCTTCTTGAAAGGTAGGTTTCTGGGTTTTTTCCTTAATTTTTTCTTCTCTATTACAAAGATACAGGCGTTCTCTTTCCCAACTTTGCCCAAGACAAATTCTACACAGTGAGAAGCCATTCAGACTGAAGAGGAAAATGGTTAATGACAGACACTGGGTGGTGCTAGGGCTAGCATGATGGAAATGGACTTCCTGGGACAGTCACTGAGAGGTCAACAGGACATGGCCCCTGTCCTCAGAGCTTGGTGTATGAGACAAACCTATTCACAAGTCACAACTGCTTCAACGCAAGAACCAGTGAACATGAATGTCATGGGAGCCTAGAGCAGGAAGATTCGAGTGGTGGGCGGTGTCCAGAAAAGGGGCAGATAAAGGCAATCATGACCTGGAATCAGAAAGGCCAACCAACCACAGAGCAGGGCTTCCAACCTCTCCAGTCCTGGCACACAGGGCACTAGGACACGATATGTTAGGGAAAAGGGAACTGAGCTTACATACAATCCTCAAATGTACTTGCAGCCTTTTAATGAGCTATTTGAACTTGCATTATGAATGTAACATTTTTGTAACCCAATCCTAGCTAATAAAAGAGAATATGCTAATTGACCATCACTCTGTCACAAAGATGGCTGCACCCACAGCTGAGGCCAAGTTCCCATAGGAATCTTAAGAAGCAATCAGCGCTGAAACCAGTTTGGCTCAATGGATAGAGCGTCGGCCTGTGGACTCAAGGGTCCCAGGTTCGATTCCGGTCAAGGGCATGTACCTTGGTTGCGGGCACACCCCCAGTAGGGGGTGTGCAAGAGGCAGCCGATCGATGTTTCTCTCTTATCGATGTTTCTCTCTTATCGATGTTTCTGACTCTCTATCCCTCTCTCTTCCTCTCTGTAAAAAATCAATAAAATATAAAAAAAAAAAAAAAGCAATCAGCAGTGACCTAAGTCTATGCTCTCCCCCACCCCTATGGGGCTTGGCAGGGGACCTCAGGCCGCATCCCCTGCCCCAGTGCCAGGCCAGGGGACCTGAGGCCACGCCCCCCACCTGGCGGGGCTTGATGGGGGGCCACAAGGTGCGCTTCCTGTCCTGGTGCCAGCATCAGGCCAGGGGACCTCAGACCACACCCCCTGCCCAGCGGAGCTTGACGGGGATCTCAGGCTGTGTCCACCACCTGGCAGGGCTTGATGGAGGACCTCAAGGCACACCCCCCCACCCTGGTCTGGGCCAGGGTACCTCAGGCCATGCCCTCCCCTCCCCCCACCCATCCTGGTGCAGGGCCAGGGGACCTGAGGCTATGCTCCCTGCCCGGCAGGGCTTGACAAGGGTGGGACTGTCCAGGTCTGGATCTAGCACAATGACAATGTAGAGGGGCCGGCCGGGTCTGGGTCTCACGTGGTTTTGAGGTGCATGTGGGTGGGCGGGGACTTGACTCTGGGTCCCGTGGTGAGCTCCAGACTCTGACAGTAAGAAGGTTTTCATATATATTTTACTAAGTTTCTTTCATCTCTGACACTTCTATTATAGAGAAAGGGCAAAGAAATTATTTCCTCTAATTAATCCCCTTTTAATGTGCACGAATTTCGTGCACCAGGCCACTAGTATATATATAATTTATAATTCAAGACTATAATGAATTAAACATTTAAGGTTTTCATTATGTCTCACTTAAGTACTGCACAAGTTAAAATCTGGTGAATGATTTACCTTTGGTTATCTAAGTCTCCTTTATCTCTTATATCTGCTTTCAATACAATTTGGCCTCCAGATACATTTGCAATATTAGACATCAAAATAAAACCATTCTCTGCCCCAAAAGGTTTGGCTCAGTGGATAGAGTGTGGGCCTGTGGACTGAAAGGTCCCATGTTTGATTCTGATCAAGGGCATGTACCTTGGTTGCAGGCACATCCCCAGTGGGAGGTGTGCAGGAGGCAACTGATGTTTCTAACTCTATCCCTCTCCCTCTCTGTAAAAAATCAATAAAATATAATTGTGCCTTAGGTATCAACTGTAAAAAAAAAATCACTTGAGGTATATAAGTACTGGATTAATCCAATATCTTAGTGGATTCCTGGCAATAATTTCACAAAAGATTTTTAAGTCGGTTTGTATTCTACACTTTTCATATTTAAAAAAAATCTTCTCGTGGCATTTTCAACTCTGGATCTCAATCCAAAGAGCATCTCTCAACAAACCCAAGCTGCCCATTGCCAAACCAGTGTGCCTGGCATTGCTTCTGCCTGGCTGGTGTCAGCACTGCCTACGTTAGGCCAGAAGGTGAACTGTCACTCTGTCCTGTGAGAAGTTGACCTTTGCAAGTTTCCTCAGTACATAGTCTGTTTTTCAAAATCATTAAACTGAGTCTTCACCCTGACTGCATTCTCCGAAGGAAGTTCTTGATCCTGGAGGGGTCACTTAGCTCATCTGTTTCCACCTCAGCTGGTGACTGCGTGGGTAGTTCTCATTGATGATGTGGCCCTTCCTGTGAATCAGGAGGTCATGGATCGATGCCTCGGCAGGGCACGTGCACCTGCTCGGGTTGTGGGCTCGATCCCCAGTAGGGGACATGCAGGAGGCAGCTGATTAATGAAATCTCTCTCATTGATGTTTCTCTCCCTCTTCCTCTCTGAAATAAAAATACATTTAAAAAATAGTAATAATGTGGTCCTTAGAGCAGTGTAGCGATCCTTCAGTTTTCTTGGTTTCTAGTAGGTATTTTGACACACTGGCATGTTCCCAAAAGGGAGGTAATGGTTTATTTTCAGTATTGTTTCTTAGTGTAACCGTAAGAAAAGACCCATTAAAGAGAACCAAGATGGTGGATATAACCTGAGTGCCAAACTTCTCTCTTAGACAAACATTAGTCACCCTGATTACTAGTGTCTGGAATGCTGTTCAGCCCTACGTCACCTGATACAGCATCCAACCATCTGGACATTTCTGTTGCCTCTGCTAAACAGTGGAGCCAGTGTGTGAGCTCTCCTAGAACGAGAGGGCCCGAGGTCCCGCCTCCACTTCCTGAGTGGCAGCAGAAGCCCTCAGCTCTGGCCCAGGTCAGACGCTGCAGGGCCCAGGCGCTGAGCCTTCCGTCAGGCACACATTCACACTAACCTCAGTGACTTCCTAATTAGAGTTAAACTCTTTTCCAACCAGTGCATTTGTCCCACCTCTAATCCAAAAGGTGGAAAGCACATAGTTGTTAAAATGTTTTTTTTTCTATGCATTTTAAAAATTTTATTGTTTAAAGCAGTGATGGCGAACCTATGACACGTGTCAGTGCTGACACGCGTAGCCATTTCTGATGACACGTGGCCGCATGCCGAGGATGAAACATTTGCTGCTCCTGAGGATGAAACATTTGCGAATAGAGTCTTGGAGTTAGTTTTTTCCTCAAAGTGACACACTACCCGAGTTATGCTCAGTTTTTTGGTGAAGTTTGACACACCAAGCTCAAAAGGTTGCCCATCACTGGTTTAAAGTATTAGAAATAGTAGTACATATGTCTTATTTTTTCCCCCATTGACCTCCCCCTGCCTCCCCTAGGCCCCAGCACATGCCCTCACCACCCCCCTCCCACCCCTCAGTGTCTTGCATCCATTGGTTATGCTTATATACCTCCGTCCCCAACCTTCCCGCTGTAATCTGACAGTCTGTTCGATGCTTCTCTGTCTCTGAATCTGTCTTTTTGTTCATCAGGTTATAATGTTCTTTATTAATAAATGAGTAAGATCCTGTGGTATTTTTCGTTCACTGACTGGATTATTTCATTTAGCATAATGCTCTCCAGGTCCATCCATGTTGTAAATGGTAAGAACTCCTTTTTTACAGCAAGATAGTATTCCATTGTGTGGATGTACCACCGTTTTCTAATCCACTCATCTGCTGATGGGTATTTAGGCTGTTTCCAAATCTTAGCTATGGTGAATTGTGCTGCTATGAACATAGGGGTGCATGTATCCTTTCTGATTGGTGTTTCTAGTTTCTTGGGATATAGTCCTAGGAGTGGGATTACTGGGCCAAATGGCAGTTCCATTTCTAAATTTTTGAGGAAACTCCATACTGTTCTCCACAGTGGCTGCACCAGTCTGCATTCCCACCAGCAGTGCATGAGGGTTCCTTTTTCTCCCCATCCTCGCCAGCACTTGTCATTTGTTGATTTGTTAATGATAGCCATTCTGAGATGGTACCACATTGTTGTTTTGATTTACATCTCTCCGATGATTAGTGACTTGGAGCATCTACTTATATGAAAGCCCTGGGTGTAACACCATCATGGCATAAGTTCGACCAACAGGAAGGAAGTTAGCCCTGCAGGGATTGCCTTGGCAATGGCTGCGCCCTCCCCGAGCTATTTCCCTCAGGGTCTGAGAAAAGAACCCACCCTCAGAGCGCCAGGAGTGCCCAGCGGCAGTCAGTCCTGGGTTGCGGAGGCCATGGCTGGCATGGTAGAACTCTGGGTCTGGCCCAACGGGGCGTGGCCAGCCTTCAAACCAGACCCTGACAGGAGGGAGGAGGGAGCCCCATTCCTCACAGAATCTGCTCTTGGATAGCTTGCTGTCAGCGGCCTGCCAGCTAGGAATCCTATTCACCTGCATATCTGTATGTTACGCACAGGAAAGGCCAAGGGTGACCCTGAGTGGGGGTGGTGAAAGGCATAGAAAAGACAGACCAGAGAATGAAAGCTGGGTCTCGGTGGGACACTGCCCTCTCTCGTGGAGAGACAGCGACTGCATCCACAAGCCGTGTATTTTATAGCAGATGCCACGAGGCAAAGTAAGGGTGTGATCAAGAAGTTTACAACATTCTCGTGGGTTTCAATCCTACTCAGCTACATGCATCTGAACTCTATCAAGCCCACGTCACTTAGGCACGTGTTCGGACCATAGGTTCAAACCCACAACCATAGCTGTTGGCTATAATTGTGGTGGGAGGGCCCTGCCCTCCAAGCTGGGACTGGCACATGGCAATGAGAGGACTGTGCCCTCTCATCAGTCCAAGGCTTGAACCTGTCAAAACACTGTAGCTGCTCCCCCACATCTGTATAAAGTTTTAATATGTTTTATTAGAGGTCGTGGTGGTACTGTTTTACCCACAACGTCTACAGGAATTGCTGCAAATTTACTTATTGGTGGAAGAACCTTTCATTCCCAATATAAATTACCAATTCCATTAAATGAAATTTCAATTTCTAGACTCGATATAAACAGCGAAGTTGCTAAAAACGATTAAAAAGGCCCAACTTCTCATTATTGATGAATGCACCATGGCATCCAGTCATGCTATAAACGCCATAGACAGATTTACTAAGAGAAATTATGAATTTGAATGTTGTATTTGGTGGGAAAGTTCTCCTTGGAGGTATTTTTTGACAATGTCTCAGTGTTGTGCTGCATGCTATGCGATAGGCCATAGTACAGACGACTTTAAAGTACTGTGATGTTTGGGGATTTTTCAGGAAGTTGTCTCTTACAACAAATATGAGATCAGAGAATCCTACTTATAGTGAATGGTTAGTAAAACTTGGAGATGGTAATCCTGATAGCATTTTTCATTTAGGAATGGATATTATTGAAATCCCCTGTGAAATGATTTGTAATGGATCTATTATTGAAGCTACCTTTGGAAATAGTATATCTATAGATGATATTAAAAATATAACTAAACGTGCGATTCTTTGTCCAAAAAATGAGCACATTCAAAAATTAAATGAAGAAAATTTGGATATAATCAATGGAGATTTTCACAGATATTTGAGTGATGATTCCATTGATTCAACAGATGATGCTGAAAAGGAAAAATTTCCCATCGAATTTCTTAATAATAATACTCCTTCGGGAATGCCATGTCATAAATTAAAATTGAAAGTGGGTGCAATCATCATGCTACTGAGAAACTTAATACTATACGGGGTCTTTGTAATGGTACCAGATTTATTATCAAAAGATTATGACCTAACATTATCGAAGCTGAAGTATTAACAGGATCTGCAGAAGGAGAGATTGTTCTGATTCCAAGAATGGATTTGTCCCCATCTGACACTGGGCTCCCACTTAAATTAATTCGACGACAGTTTCCCGTGATGCCAGCATTTGCAATGACTATTAATAAATCACAAGGACAAACAATAGACAGAGTAGGAATATTCCTACCTGAACCCGTTTTCGCACATGGTCAGTTATACGTTTCTTTCTCTTGAGTTCGAAGAGCATGTGACGTTAAAGTTCTAAGTACTTCATCACAAGGGAAATTAGTCAAACACTCTGAAAGTGTTTTCACTCTTAATGTGGTATACAGGGAGATATTAGAATAAGCTTAATCACCTTACCAGTCATTGTTTGCATCACTGTTGTTTTTATGTCATGTTTTTATATCATGCCTCTGTTATATCCTTTTGTTACTGTTTATTAATAAATTTATATGTTCTTTTCATATACATTTTACTAATTTCCTTTCATCTGTCACACTTCTATTATAGAGAAAGGGCAAATAGCAATATTAAAATATTTCCTATAATTAATTCCCTTTTAATGTGCACAAATTTCGTGCACCAGGCCACTAGTGTTTTCATATGTTTCTTGGCTTTCTGTATGTCCTCTTTTGAAAAGTGTCTATTTAGGTCCTTTGCCCATTATTTGATTGGATTGTTTATCTTCCTTTTGTTAAGTTGTATGAGTTCCCTGTAAATGGTGGAGATTAAACACTTATCAGAGATAACATTGGCAAATATGTACTCCCATGCAGTGGGCTTTCTTGTTGTTTTGTTGATGGTTTCTTTTGCTGTGCAAAAGCTTTTTATTTTGATGTAGTCCCATTTGTTTATTTTCTCCTTAGTTTCCTTTGCCCTAGGATCTGTGTCTGTAAAGATATTGCTACAACATAGGTATGCAATTTTGCTGCCTATGGAGTCTTGTAGGATTTTTATGGTTTCCCGTCTTACATTCAAGACCTTTAGCCATTTTGAGTTTGTTTTTGTGTATGGTGTAAGTTGGTGATCTAGTTTCATCTTTTTGCATGTAATTGACTAAATTTCCCAGTACCATTTATTAAAGAGACTGTTTTGACTCCATTGTATGCTCTTGCCTCCTTTGTCAAATATTGAGTATAATGGCTTGGGTCAATTTCTGGGTTCTCTATTCTGTTCCATTGGTCTATATGTCTGTTCTTGTGCCAGTACCAGGCAGTTTTGAGAACCGGGGCTTTGTAATACAGCTTGATGTCTGGTATTGTGATCCCTCCAACTTTGTTCTTTTTTTCTCAGCTGTGATTATTCGGGGTCTTTTTTTTATTCCAGATAAAATTTTGGAGAGTTTGTTCTGGGTCTGTAAAATATTCTGTTGGTATCTTAATGGGGGTTGCATTGAATCTATAGATTGCTTTGGGTAGTATGGACATTTTTTAAAAAAATATTTCATTGATTTTTTTATAGAGAGGAAGGGTGAGGGATAGAGAGTTAGAAACATTGATGGGAGAGAAACATCTATCAGCTGCCTCCTACACACCTCCCATTGGGGAAGTGCCTGCAACCAAGGTACATGCCCTTGACCAGAATCGAACCTGGGACCCTTCAGTCCGCAGGCCAATGCTCTATCCACCAAGCCAAACTGGTTAGGGCAGTATGGAAATTTTAATGATGTTTATTCTACCAATCCATGAAGATGGTATGTTCTTCCATTTGTTTATGTCTTCGCTATCTCTTTTTTCAATGTCCTGTAGTTTTCAGAGTATAGGTCTTTTACGTCCTTAGTTAAGTTTATTCCTAGGTACCTTAATTTTTTTGGTGCAATGGTAAATGGGATTGTGTTGTTTTTTTCATTTCTCTTTCTGTGAGTTCATTTTTGGTGTATAAAAAAGCCGTAAATTTCTGGGTGTTAATTTTGTATACTGCTATGTTGCCAAACTCATTTATTAGGTCTAGTAGTTTTTGGATGGAGTCTTTGGGGTTTTCTATGTATAGTATCATGTCATCTGCAAATAATGACAGTTTTACTTCTTCTTTTCCAATTTTGATGCCTTTTTATTTCTTCTGCTTATCTGATCGCTATGGCTAGTACTTCTAGTACTATATTGAGCAGGAGCGGGGAAAGTGGGCATCCTTGTTTTGTTCATGTTCTTAGGAGAAATGAGTTTAGTTTTTGCCCATTGAGTATAACATTGGCTGTAGTTTTGTCATATAGGGCATTTATTATGTTGAGGTATGATCCCTCTATTCCCACCTTGCTGAGTTTTTATCAAGAAAGGGTGTTGGATTTTGTCAAATCCTTTTTCTGCATCAATTGACATGATTATGTGATCTTTGTCTCTCAGTTTATTTGATGTATCACATTTATTGATTTGTGGATATTGTACCATCCTTGCATCCCCAGAATAAATCCCACTTGGTCATGGTGAATGATCTTTCTAATGTATTGCTGAGTCCGATTTGCTAGAATTTTGTTAAGGATTTTAGCATCTATGTTCATCAAGGATATTGGCCTGTAGTTCTCTTTTTTGTGTGGTGTTTTTATCTAGTTTTGGGATTAGGGTAAAGCTGGCTTCATAGAAAGAGCTTGGAAGTGTGCCTTCCTCTTGATTTTGTTTGGAATAGTCTGAGGAGGGTAGGTTTTAGTTCTTCTTTGAATACTTGGTAGAACTCCCTTGTACAGCTGTCCGGATCAGGGCTGTTGTTTGCTGGAAGATTTTTGATCGCTATTTCAATTTCTTTGGTAGTTATTGGCTTATTCAGGTTTTTTAATTCTTCATGGTTGAGTTTTGAGAGCTTGTATTTTTCTAAGAATATGTCCATTTCGCCGAAACCGGTTTGGCTCAGTGGATAGAGCGTCAGCCTGCGGACTCAAGGGTCCCAGGTTCGATTCCGGTCAAGGGCATGTACCTTGGTTGCGGGCACATCCCCAGTAGGGGGTGTGCAAGAAGCAGCTGATGGATGTTTCTCTCTCATCGATGTTTCTAACTCTATCCCTCTCTCTTCCTCTCTGTAAAAAATCAATAAAATATATTTAAAAAAAAAAAAAAAAAAAAAAAAAAAAGAATATGTCCATTTCATCTAGGTTGTCCATTTTGTTGGAATAGAGTTGTTCATAGTATTTTTTCATATTTGTTTGTACTTCTGTGGTATTGGTTGTTACTTCACCTCTTTCATTTTTGATTTTGTTTATTTGGGTACTCTCTCTTTGCTTCTTGGTGTGGCTGGCTAGAGGTTCATCAATCTTGTTTATCCTTTCAAAGAACCAGCTCTTGGTTTTGTTGATCTATTGTATTTTTTTTTTGGGGGGGGGTCTCTATGTCATTTATCTCCACTCTGATCTTTGTTATTTCCTTCCTTTTGCTTAAGTTGGCCTTTTCTTGTTGCTCTCTAACTCTTTGAGTTGTTGGGTTAGATAATTTATTACCATTGTTTCTTGTTTTTTTGCGGTAGGCCTGTAGAACTGTTAACTTCCTTCTCAAGACTGCTTTCACTGTGTCCCATAGATTTTTGATTGTTGTGCTTTCATTGTTGTTTGTTGCCATGATGCTTTTTATTTCTTCTTTGATCTCTCTGGTAACCCAGTCAACGTTTAATAGCATGCTATTTAGCCTCCAGGTGTTTGTTTTTTTATTGTTTTTATTGTAGTTGATTTCTAGTTTTACTCCATTGTGATCTCAGAAGATGGTTGATATGATTTATGTCTTCTTGATTTTGAAAAGACTTTGCCTATGTTCCAATATATGGTCTACCCAGAAGTTTTTTTTAAAATGTATTTGTGTGTTCCTGTATTGGGTGCGTATATGTTTACCAGAGTTTTATCTTCTTGTTGGATTGGTCACTTTAGTATTATGAAGTGGCCTTCCTTATCTATTTTTATGTCCTTAACTTTGAGATTTAATTTGTCAGATATAAGTATTGATACCCCAGCTTTTTGTTTTCTTCATTTCCATTCGCCTGAAAAACTTTTTTCCATCCCTTCACCATCAGTCTGTGTGAATCCTTTTTTCTGAGGTGGGTTTCCTGTAGACAACAGATATATTGGGTTATGTTTTCTTATCCACTCAGCTATCCTATGTGTTTTGATTGGGGTATTTAATCCATTTACATTAAAATCATCATTGATAGGTACTTGTTTGGTGCCATTTTTATTCTTTATGCCTGTGTTCCTTCTTTGTTTCCTATTTCTTCTTTTTACAGCAGACCCTTTAGCATTTCTTGCATTGCTGGTTTGGTGGTGATAAACTCCCTCAGTCCTTTTTTGTCTGTGAAGCTCCTGATTTCACCCTCAATTTTGATTGATAGCCTTGCTGGGTACAGTATTCTTGGATTCAGACCCTTTCTTTGCATGACTTTGTATATTTCATTCCATTCCCTTCTGGCCTGAAGTGTTTCTGTTGAGAAATCAGTCAATAGTCTGATGGCAGATCCCTTGTAGGTAACTTTCTGTCTCTCTCTGGCTGCTTTTAAGATTCTTACTTTGTTGTTGGTGTTTGCCAATCTCTAGAATAAAGAGCCAGGGTGTAACACATTACAACTGAAGCTCAACCAGACTGGAAGTCAGTGCTTGGTTTCCATGGTAACCCAGCGCTGACTGCTTCTGCTGCAGGTGCGGTGCCCCCAGCACTGGCTGCTGAGGGGACTGTGAATCAGGGCCAGAGAGAGACCTGAAGTGAGAAGCAGGGACTGATCCGTTGTCTCTGTGGCAGCTTTTGACCAGCATTTGCCTCTCTTTCTCTCCCAGTCTGGCCAGCAGTCATGCCTCCATTTCTCTCCAGGACTCCACCAGGGCTGCTGATCAGCCCCTCCTTTCTGATCAGGCCCCATTGATAGACCCAGAGATGCTGACTGGCATAGGAACTGACCAATCAGAACCAAATCTGGGTGAAGTGTGAGGAACCAATGGCTGCCTAGGAGGTGGAGCTTTTGACGCTGAGTGGCATAGAAACTGACCAGTCAGAATCAAATCTGGGGGCTTATAGGTGTTTCTGTCCAGGAAGACCAGTCGATCCCAAGGCCGGCTTCACCAATGGCCTTCGCAATCTACAGAAAACGCTCATCAGTGACAGCTTGGACCCTTGCTCCCAGAAGATCCTGCAAGATGGAGGGCTGCAGGTGGTGGAGAAGCAGAACCTGAGCAAAGAGGAGCTGATAGCCGAGCTGCAGGACTGCAAAGGCCTTATCCTCTGCTAGGCCACCAAGGTGACTGCGGATGCCATCAATGCAGCAGAGAAGCTCCAGGTGCTGGGCGGGGCCGGCACAGGCGCGGACAATATGGATCTGGAGGCTGCCACAAGGAAGGGCATCCTGGTCATGAACACTCCTAATGGGAACAGTCTTAGTGCTGCGGAGCTCACCTGTGGGATGACCATGTGTCTGGCCAGGCAGATTCCCCAGGCGATGGCTTTGATGAAGGATAGCAAATGGGACAGAAAGAAGTTCATGGGGACCGAGTTGAATGGAAAGACCCTGGGAATTCTTGGCCTGGGGAGGATCGGGAGAGAGGTGGCCGTCTGGATGCAGTCCTTCGGGATGAAGACTGTAGGGTACCACCCCATCATCTCACCAGAGGTCTCGGCCTCCTTCAGCGTTCAGCAGCTGCCCCTGGAGTAGATCTGGCCTCTCTGTGACTTCATCACTGTGCACACCCCTCTCCTGCCCTCCACGACAGGCCTGCTGAACAACAGCACCTTCACCCTGTGCAAGGGCATGCACGTGGTGAACTGTGCCTGTGGAGCAATCGTGGATGAGGGCGCCCTGCTCAGGGCCCTGCAGTTGGGGCAGTGCACGGGCACAGCGCTGGACGTGTTCACGGAGGAGCCCCCTCGAGACCGTGCCTTGGTGGACCACGAGAACGTCATCAGCTGCCCCCACCTGGGCACCAGCACCAAGGAGGCTCAGAGCTGCTGTGGGGAGGAGATCGCTGTCGTTTGTGGACTTGGTGAAGGGGAGAGCCCTCGCCGGGGGTCGTGAATGCCCAGGCCCTTACCAGCGCCTTCTCTCCGCACACCAAACCTTGGATCGGTCTGGCAGAAGCTCTGGGGACTCTGATGTGAGCCTGGGCAGGGTCCCCCAAAGGGACCATCCAGATTGTAATGCAGGGCTTACCCTTGAAGAATGCTGGAAACGCAGTCATTGTTGGCCTCCTCAAAGACGCTTCTAACCATGCGAATGTGAACTTGGTGAATGCCAAGCTGCTGGTGAAGGAGGCCGGCCTTAATGTAACCATCTCCCATAACCCCACTGTGCCAGGGGAGTAAGGATGTGGGGAAGGCCTCCTGAGCATGGCCCTGGCAGGTTCTCCCTACCAGGCTGTGGGCTTTGTCCAGGGCACCACACCTGTGCTGCAGGCATTCAACAGAGCTGCCTTCAGACCAGAAGTGCCTCTGTGCAGGGGTCTACCCCTGCTCCTGTTCCGGGCTCAGCCCTCCAACCCTGTCATGCTGCCTACCATGATTGGGCTCCTGGCAGAGGCATGAGTGCAGCTCCTGTCCTACCAGACCTCAGTGGTGTCCGATGGGGAGACCTGGCATGTCATGGGATCTCCTCCCTGCTGCCCAGCCCGGCCGCCTGGAAGCAGCGTGTAACCGAGGCCTTTCAGTTTCATCTCTGACCTTGGGGTTCACCAGGACCAGCCTTGGGGGCTTTGTGAGCAACAGTGAGAGGTCACATTCCCGGGGCTGACACCACTTATGTGGTCTGACCCCTGAAATAACCACTTAATAAACAGCCCACTCTCCCCACCCCCCAAAAAAAATAAAGAACCAAATCTGGGTCAACTGTGAGGAGCCAATGGCTTCCTTGGAGGCGGAGCTTTTGACACTGACTGGCATAGAAACCAACCAATCAGAATCAAATTGGCTGGCAGAGGAGGGCAGTTGGGGGCGAGATCAGGCTGGCAGGGGAGGGCAGTTAGGGGCGATCAGGCAGGTGAGTGGTTAGGAGCTAGCGGTCCCAGATTGTGAGAGGGATGTCTGACTGCTGGCAATTGGACATCCCCCAAGGGGTCCCTGATTGGAGAGGGTGCAGGCTGGGCTGAGGGAACCCCCCCTCCGTGTGTGAATTTTGTGCACCGGGCCACTAGTTTAATTATAATGTGCCTTGGTGTCGGTCTTTTGGGGTTCATTTTGTTTGGGAATCTGTGAGCTTCTTGGACTTATGTGACTTTTTTCTTCCCTATATCATTGAACTTTTCTGTCATTATTTCTTCAAACAGGTTTTCCAATCCTTGCTCAGTTTCCTCTTCTTCTGGGACCTAATTACTTGGATGTTGTTTCGTTTCATGTTGTCCCAAAGTTCCCTTAGGATCTCCTCCTGTTTTTTAAGATTTTTTTTCTAGATGCTGCTCTGCTTCGGTATTTTTTCCTATCTTGTCTTCTAGCTCACTGATGCGGTCCTCTGCTTCTAGTCTACTGTTCATGATTTCTATTGAGTTATTTATAGCAGCGATGTCATTTTTCATTTCTTCTTGGTTCTTCTTCATTTCCTCTTGGTTCTTACTCATATTGTTGAATTTGTTTTTCAAACTTTTTAGCGACCTTATGACCATTTCTCTGAATTCTTTATCTGACATATTGCGTGCCTCCATTTAGTCTACTTCCTTTTCTGGTGATGCCTCCTTTTCTTTCGTATGCGGGCTGTTTCTTTGTTTCCCCATGATTGCTCCTCTCAGGGTGTCTGGTTATGTAGCTCTCTCTTTCCTGCATTTACTTAAAGGCATAAAATACAACACAACAAGGCACACATACAAAGCACTGAACACAAATGTATTCACAATACTAATAATCCCAAATAAAGGTGACCACCAGAGAATTAGAGGCTTTAAAATAAAAAAGAGTGCAAAAATGATATTGAGAAAATGAAAAAAAGTAAGAGAGAAAAGAAAGAGAATAAAAAAGGAGAAAAACTATTTATATGGGGAGAAAACTTGAATAGAACAACTAATCCAAAAATAACTAACACCCAGATTTGAATGCAAACTACAAAGAACTAATAACAAGCAAGTAGAGGAAAAACAGAAGCAAAAAAAAGAGAAACAATCACACAAACAAAAAAAACAATCTAATCAACAATCAAATAATCAACAACAATAGGGCAGAGAGAAAGAAGGGCAACATAAAACAAACAAACAAAAAAATTAAAAAACAAACCTAAAAAAGGAAGGGAAGAGAGAAAAAAATTTTTGGATAGTGAAGCGAGAAGTGTGAATAGACTTGGAGCAGGGGATTGGAAATTAGATATATAAGTGGGATGAATTTTTAATGGGGTAAAAAGAGGGAATAGAGAAAATCTAAAGTAGGAATAGGGTAAGAGAAACAGGACAACAAAAGAGGAAAAGTGAGGAAGAGAGTGTTGGCTAAAGGTAAAGTTGAGATAGAGTAAAATGATGCTAAAGGAAAAATGAAAATAGAATGTTGAACACAAATCCTATAATAAAATAGAGAAAATAAAATGAAACAAAAAAGGTAAAATAATAGGTAAAATAATAATAATAAAGGTAAAATAATAGATTAAAAGTAAAATAATTAAAAAGGTAAAATTAAGTGAGAAAAAAATTTAGTTTCTTAAGTAAAAGATAAAAAATAAAAATATGTAGTGGTGAAGGACATTCACTTCCTCTACTGTTCTGTTTGGCATGCCTGTTTCCTGTCAGGTAGTCAGGACAGAATTGAAATTGCCTGCGTTCCACCACTCCTCTGTGTCATAAGCCACAATCCTGTTTCAAGCAGGCAGTATTTCTTTGTTTCTCAGCCTGCCTG
The DNA here is from genome assembly GCA_025583905.1 of Ia io. Classification (NCBI taxonomy): domain Eukaryota; kingdom Metazoa; phylum Chordata; class Mammalia; order Chiroptera; family Vespertilionidae; genus Ia; species Ia io. Next base: position 5,640,954 of record JAJQQW010000011.1, on the reverse strand, counting down.
TAGTTGTATTTACACAAGAGTCAATTTGTGATTCAACCCCTGGGTGGCAGTGTTTCTGTATTGACATCCAGGGCTATAAGTCCTCTCTATCCAGTATTTAGATTTTGTTTTCCCTGCCACACTCAATACTGGGAGTGGACTGCCCCACAGCCAGTCCTCTGATCGCCTCTCCCTGCTCCGATCCCCAGGTCCCACAAAAACAACTTGCCCCTTCAGCCTCTGGGAGAGTCCCCCATTGGGCAATCCCACGTACTGGGCTTAGTAATCAAAAGAAAGGATTTAAAGAGGAAAAAGGAGCGTGCAAACTTGCAACTTTTTCGCCCTGGCACTGCACGCGACTCCGCATGTCTTTTTCCCCTGGCACAGCACAGCCAGTTTACTGGTAAAACTGATGGCCGCCTTTCTGTGCCCAGCCCAGACATGGGTCGACTCTAGAGTTCCCTTCTGCCAGCAGCCCTGTGGACCCCCTTCCACATTCTCGGACTTCGCTGGTTCCAACAACCGCAGATCTTGTGGGGCGCAGGCTTCCTCTGAACCTCTAGATCCTGCTGCGCACGTTTCTCCCTCCAGCCTGGATCGCAGACCTCACCTTTCTCTGGGTGAAATCTGACCTTTCTGTGAGAAGATGCAGAGCTCATCTGAGTCCGCATATTCCTGCTGCTTGGTGTTTGTGGGTTCGCAGCTGGTCCCTGGGCGTTGTGGTTGTAGGTTCCTGGGAGGAGGTATCCGATTCTTCCCGATTGAAGGTAAGCCTAGGCTTCCAATCACAGCCACTCTCCCTTTCAAGATGGCGCGGTCACTCTGGGAGAGATTTCAGCAGCAGTGGAGGCTGCCTGGTCAGGGGAGTCCAGTCCGGCAGTCCCCAACAGTCCCTTGGAATATAGCTGTCCCTCACTCACAAATAGACAGCTCCTGTATGTCCACACACTCCCCTTTCATTCTCTCATTCACACTCTGTCTTGCAGCCTGCCTTCCTGTCGGCAGCCATCTTCTGTCTCCAAAATTAAATCTATTTAAATGAAAATACTTAAATGTATTGTGGATCCTCATGGCCTTGGCAAATTGATGTGTTTAAATGCAGGTTTTAGGGTCTGCATTCTTAAGACTTTTTTTAAAAAAAACTGCATAAAAATTCAAATATTAAAGATAGCTAAATCAAATCTATTTAATTTAACAATTTAAATTCAGAGTCACACAATATAAGTTGTTTTTTTTTCACACAATATAAGTTTTACAATTATATATATTCAGAACATTTTTGAATATTTGATTTCCTGAAGCCATATAAAGGTCTTAAATGGAGTAATATAGTTAAAATATGTCCTTTAGAAATAAACTTGTAATTTGGAAATAATAATTCAATATGAAGTTGTATTGAGAAGCAAATATCAATCTCAAATGATAATTTCAAAAAACTAATAAATTTAAAGCTATATCAAGAATGAGATCTATATGTTCTTTGTAACTTTTCTATAAATCTAAAATTATCACAAAATAAAGTTATTTAAAACTCAAGATGAAATAATTGAATAAAATTAAGTCAATTGTGTCCTATTTAGCAATACCAGATAGAATGATTATGAAAAGATGGTAGTGACAATCTACACGAATAAAAGAGAAAGATGCAAATTGACCATACCTTCGTGACACCCACCAGTCAATCAGGAGTGAGTATGCAAAATAACATTCTGCACTGCCCCAGCTGCTCAAGGCCTCTGGGCAGCGTGGGAAGGCGGGGCTGGAGCGGAAAGGTGGTGCCGGCCGCCAGGGAAAGGAAGGCCCATTCTTGCACGAATATTTGTGCATCGGGCTTCTAATGATGATAATAAAGGAATAACTATGGACGTCTTCTAAGAAAACATTTATGAAAAATAAGGGCAAATTATGTTGGCATAAATGGCAAAGAACTTCACTGATTCTGTTCACAGGGAAGTAGCAGTGAAGTGCCACAGGTGACCGAGTGGTGGAGCAGCGGCCATAGCGCACCTTGGAGGTTAATGTCCATGATGTTACACATCAGCCCAGCAATGCCAACCTCAAGACATGGGCCCAGAAGCCCACAGCAATACGTGCATTTCCAATGCTGGCACAGGTATTAGCTGTAAAAGCCACTTGTCTGGTATGGCCTGGAAGCCTGACAGTGGGAAGTTCTATCAGAGGCCCCCATACCGCACCAGGACCGTGGTGTGGAGGCCAGAGATGTGGAATTCCTAACCTGCCTCTACCAACTTCAAAGGCCATGCGATACCTGGAGGTCAACACCACATCTGACCCTTTCGATTTCAAAATTGCTTCCTCTGTTCCTGGCTACCACTGCTTTAATTTAAAGGAAGCAAGGCCTTACATGTGGGAAAACTGAAGTGGTTCTTCAGGAGCAGTAGCATAAAAGAGCCACCTGCTGCGGCCACCAGATCTGGCTTCCCCATACGTCCCCAGGCCAGCAGTTCCTACAGTGTGGTCCTTGGACCAGCGGGTCAGAAGCCAGGGGTCGGGCAGGTGTGCTGCCGAATCCTGAAGGCTTCTGCTGCCCATTCGAGTCAGAGCCACTGCCATCGGCCACAGCATGGCACTCAAAATCTGCCATCGGAAACCCTAAGTCAGAAACATCATGCCTGGTCAGTGTGGCTCAGTGGCTGAGCATCAACATAAACCAGGAGGTCATGGTTGGATTCCCAGTCAGGGCACATGCCCAGGTTGTGGGCTCAATCCAGAGTATGGGGCGTGAAGGAAGACTGCTGATCAATGATTCTCATCAGTGATGTTTCTCTCTCTCCTCCCTTCCTGAAATCAATAAAAATGTTTTTTAAAAAAGAAACATTGTTGCTTCCAGGCTAAATGAAATTCAAAACGAACTTGAGGCCCTGACCATGTGGCTCAGTTGGTAGAGCATTGTCCCCTACACAGAAAGGTCACAGATTCAATTCCTGGTCAGGGTGCATACCCAGCTAGGGTGCCTATGGTAGACAACAATTGATGTTTTTCTCTCAAATAGATGTTTCTCTCCCTCTCTCTCTAAATCAATAAAAAATGAAAAGAACTTGTGTGTTGTGCACAACGCTGGTCAATGTCAAGGCAGAACAGAGCCCAGTGTGTCTCAGAATTTCTTACCTGGAGGAATATGAAGCCTGTAGAGCAGTTTAATTTTCTCATTCATTTCTCCATTATACATAGTGTCTGGGGGAAAGAGAGCAGATGCAGACAGTTCAAGTACACTTGTCATAAGAAAACTTCCTCCTTCCCTGCTCCCAGGCCCACCATGCACATGAGCATCTGAAGGGTGGTGATCGGTGACTGCTGAGCTGCAACAGAGCCTCATGCCTTTCGAAGGGCTCTATTTTTACGTGTATGCATTAGGGACATGGCTAAGCAAGCCCCACTGCCCGGCCCACTGAGAACAGCTCAGTGACCTGGGTGCTGAGAGCCTGCGCCCTCTCCCCTTCGGGAAGCATATTAACCTCATGAGAGGAGTGATTTTAAGAATCACGAACTTGTGTGGGACCATTCACAAGGACAGTTCCTGCGCCACAGCACACCTTGCACTGTGCACAGAGACCCCCCCAAAGCCACGCGCTGTGGCCAGCAGTCCTACCGAGGCAGGTGGCAAACGCTTTGAATTCGATAAGATGGTCCATGTTGTCGTCCAGGAGCCGGAAGGTCCTCTCGGCAAGGATCTCCGTGTGCGCCCCGCAGGTCCATGGCGAGAGCAGCTGAAACAGGCGTGCAAACTGCCGGCTGCCTATGCGGTACTGCTCGGCGTAGGGACGGCTGGGGTCATGGCGGGCGGGCCCGGGTCGCGGCTGCTCCCAGTAGCAGCTCATCATGTGCTCCCGCTGAAAGCAGAGGGGCCGCAGGCTGCTCACCACAGCGGGCGGCCTGCTCCGGCATACCCTGCCTCGTCAAATCATCACTACTGAATATGCTACGTTATAACACAAACGAATGGAAAAATGAAATCAGTCTCACCACTCTAACCAGAAATGTAAAGTTGTCCCTTGCTATCACGTGAAAATGTAATTTGGATACCCTTTTTTATTAAGGCTTTTTTTCTTGGTAGTAAATATATTTGATAAAATTCACCATTTTAAACTGTACAGTTCAGCTACCATAGTTTTAATTATAGAAGACATGCAGTGTTTAGTTGGATGTTTATATAGCCAAAGCTACAGGATACAAAAGGAGCTAGCAACACTTGGTTACCTGTCGGAGGGAAAATAGGGGTAGGGAACCAGATGTGGAAAAAAGTCTTTTTACTGCTTACTTGTTTTATATGTTCTAAATTTTTAATCACATGAATATATTAACAATTCAAAAAGTTCAAAGTAAGAAACACAGGCGGTATGCAAGTCTTGTTAACAGACTGAAAACTAAAGCAAACGGAACTGGCCCAGTCACTGGGGACCCACCCTTCCTCCCAGCTACGTCCCCTCCTGCGGCGTCTCAGCTCACGACTCGCGTCCCCAAACGTGCCAGCACCACACTGTGCCAGCGCTACTCCACTTCGGACAGAAACCAAAATGCCATTTACCATTTGACTGTCACATTCACTGCGACCACGTTCCTTCAACAGCCTTTGCAGAATCACGACAAGTAGCACGAAGGTCTAATCCAGTCCCACTCCTGAAAGCCCTGGGCGCACCGAGTGGCCGCGTGTATGTGGCTGCCTGCTGCGCGTGTGCCCACGGAGCCCTGCCCGGAAGAGCACGCTACAGGAGCCCAGGACTAGCCCCACCCGTCTGCACAGAACCCCACACAAAGCCAACAACAAAAGCAGGCACAGGGCACGCACAGGCGGCACGAGGAGTGCACCATCGGCCCGTGAACTGGAGTGGCCCTCAGAGCCTCACTGACGAGTAGACAGGTTAAAGTAAAAGAAAATGCGCTTTTCTACGAGACTGGGAAAGTGCTCAAGGCTCCGCAGCATTAAATGCTGGAGGGAGCAGCCGCGGGAGTGCGCATGTGAGACCTTGCGGTGGACCTGGAGTCTGAGAGCTCAAAGCCCTGCCAGCTGCCTGGCCTGGCGCGGGAGCCCTGCAGGGCAGCAGCATCTGGGCGATGTCCACTCAGGCAGCACTGCACCGAGCAGCAGACACTGGAGACAGAAATGTCCCCGAATGAGTCAACATTAAGTAAGTTACGGTCCGCACTGCAGTGAAGCTGTAGAGAGTGATTCAGAAAAATGTTCGTGACTGCCTGGCTGGCATGGCTCAGTGGTTGAGTGTCGACCTATGAACCAGGTCTTGGTTTGATTTTTGGTCAGAGCACAGGCCCGGGTTGCGGGTTCGATCCCCAGTGTGGGGCGTGCAGGAGGTAGCCAATCAATGATTCTCATCATTAATGTTTCTACGTATCTCTCCCTCTCCCTCTCTGAAATCCATTATATATATATATATAAAATGTTCATGACAAAAAATTGCAGGCCATTATGTGCAAATAATCTTGCCTTTGTGTGGAAAAGGATGAGCCTCTGTGTGTTTACAGAGTGATGGTATGAGGCTAAAACCAGCAAGGGACTTGCCATATCGTGAAGAGTCCTTCCTGGACAGGACGGGGCTGTAGGTGCAGATAGGGTAAACCCTTTTTTTTTTTTTTTTTTTTTTTTTTTTGCTTAAAAGTTTTATTTATATTTTGTCAATGGTGAAAGTAGGTGTACTTTTACTTCCTTTATTTTACAGTTGTTATTGAATTTTGAAAAGTTTACCAGAACATGATGGCAAGTAAAATGATATTTAAAAGACTAACTGCTCTCTTGGGCCTAATAATTCAGCAACAGTGAACGGATGTAACTGATGGTTAAGAGGAGCAGGTGGCTGGGACCCGCAGGCCTGGCTCAGGTCGCGGGCTCCCAGGAGTAGCCTGGGACACCGAGCGTGTTTTATATGGCCACACCTGCCTGGGGAGACAAGACTCCTGGAGCAGTTCTCTAACTGAAAGGACAGCAGGTGGATGTCACAAACCGGATGTGTGTGATTGTAAAGACTGCTTCACAGCACAGGGGGACCTAGACGGTATTATGCCAAGTGAAGTAAGTCAGACAGAGAAAGACAAACACCATATGATCTCACTCATATGTGAAATCTAAAAAACAAAAACAAAAATGAACAACAAAAACACAAAGTCACAGAAAAAGAGTTCAGGTTTGTGATACTGGTGGGGGGCAGGGGGACAATTGGTGAGGGGTCAAAGGGCACACTTTCAGTTATAAGTGAACACTGGGAGGTAATTACTGCTTGGAGACTGCATAGCACTGTGTGTGGTATATTTGAAAGTTGCTAAGAGAATAGATCCTAAAAGTTCTCATTATAAGGGAAAACACATTGTTTTCTTGCGTGCGTGTGTGTGTTCCTATGAGAAGGTGTTAACTAAACTTACTGTGGTGATCCCTTCCCAGTGCGTGTAAGTCAAGTCCTTCTGCTGTATGCCTGTTCATGTCAATCATCTAGAAGTGTCCCTCCAACCATACAACCGATGGCTATGATGTGTACTGACCATCAGGGGGCAGAAGCTCAATGCAGGAGCTGCCGTGACATGCACTGGCCATTTACAAAGAAACGTCACCACAAACCTGGTGCTGACAAAGCAACACTCAGCTTCCCCCAAGTGGGACACAGTTCTCGCCACCAACCCAGAGTGACAGCCCACCAATCGCAGCCGATGCAGCCAAGACAGCATGGTGCAAAATGCCCAGGCCAGAAACAGTCACTGTGAGTGCCAGGTAATGACATCACGTAGCAACACCTGACTTCCTCTCCCTAGCAACTAGACTCCTTGCAGTTTCTTCAGCCCAGGAACCCAACTGCAAACATTTTACTGTTTAACCAAATGTTTGTGAAGCATTTTCCCGTGCCTCATCTCATTTGATGCTCACAGAAGCCCTGGAGTAGGTAGATAGGAAACTCGGTAGAATCCTATTTTCTTCTCATTAGCCAGAAAACCTAGATTTACAAAGTTTAGAAAGTTGACCTGACTGAAAAGTAAGAAATGGTGGACTTTGAAAATGACTTCAGGTTTTGTCACTGTGCAGAATATAGTCAAACACTGCTGCAGTTAAATATTTTACCCTTCGTTCTCCCTGCATGATCTACAACAATAACCAGTTTCGTGTTGATATTTATGGCTGTGTTGCTGACAATTACCTAAAAGGGAAGTTGGGGTGCTTCACTGGGCTGAAAAAAGTTTAGCTACATCAGAAAGCAAATTTATTCTAAATACTAGAGGCCCAGTGCACGAAATTTGTGCATGGGGGGGGAGGGTGTCCCTCAGCCCAGCCTGCACCCTGTCCAAGTGGGATCGGCCTAAACGGGCAATTGGACATCCCTCTCACAATCCAGGACTGCTGGCTCCCAAACGCTCTCCTGCCTCTGCCTGGTTGCCCCTAAATGCTTCTGCCTGCCAGCCTGATCACCCCCAACCACTCCCCTGCCAGCCTGATTGATGCCTAACTGCTCCCCTGCCAGCCTGTTTGCCCTCAACTTCACTCCTCTGCTGGCCTGGTCACCCCTAACTGCCCTCCCCTGCAGGCTTGATCACCCCCAACTGCCCTCCCCTGCAGGCCTGGTCCCTCCCAACTGCCCTCCCCTGCTGGCCATCTTGTGGTGGCCATCTTGTGTCACATGCGGGCAGGATCTTTGACCACATGGGGGCAGCCATCTTGTGTGTTGGAGAGATGGTCAATTTGCATATTACTCTTTTATTAGATAGGATATTTTATTGATTTTTTACAGAGAGGAATAGAGAGTTAGAAACATCAATGAGAGAGAAACATTGATCAGCTGCCTCCTGCACACTCCCTACTGGGTATGTGCCCGCAACCAAGGTACATGCCCTTGACCGGAATCGAACCTGGGACCCTTGAGTCCGCAGGCCAACGCTCCATCCACTGAGCCAGACTGGTTCGGGCCATTTCCTGCTTTCATGTGTCCCTGTTTCTCCTTCTCGAAGTCAGAGGACTTGGGACACCCAGTCACCTCTGACTTCGTATTTTTTCTTCCTAAAGCAGGAGGAATGGTGAGACTTGAAAATAGATGATGTTCGTGGGGGACGGCGTGCGGAGCCCCCACCACATGTGCCGTGTAAGGGCTCGACCCCCAGTGGGAGGCAGCAATCAATGATTCTCTCTCCCTCTCCTTCTCCTTCTCCCTCTCCCTCTCATTCTCCCTCTCCCTCTCCCTCCTTCTCCCTCTCCCTCTCCCTTTCTCTCTCAAATCAATAAAAAACATATTTAACAACAAAAAAATGTTCTTTGTAGCATAAGTAGCAACACCTGAGAATCTACCTTAATAACCAAATATTAGAAACATGGTTTAGCGTATTATTACAAATATGATAGATTATAAAGTTATTAAAAAATATTAAGACTATGTGGCATGCATACAGCTACATAAATATAGGAATAGGTGTAGATGTGTAGGAACATGTGAGTTGAATTTTAAGTAATGGAAACCTATATGAAGCGATGGTTTCTGTGGATCCCTGTTCCATCTGATGAGACCGGGAACCTGGTGTAAAAGAGCAGGGGTGGGCGGGGAGGTGCGGGGGGAAGGGCAGGTGGGCAGCAGGCAGGGTGGCCACAGCCTCTGCTGTCCCAGGTCAGCTCCCACACGCCACCCGGGCAGGCTGAGCACAGTGGCCAGCCTGGCTGGGGCCTGTCCCTCCCTTCCCTTCCCAGACCTGCACCTTGAACAAGTCATAGAGCTCCTCGAGGTCGCCAAGGGGGAAGGAGACTTCAGGACTGACCACACGGAGCTGCAGGAGAGCAGACAGCAAAGGTGTGAGTGGGGCCTGCACGTCCCACCCCCCCCCGCCCCTTCCAGACACAGACCCTATGGGAGGCGACCAGTCACGTGGCCTCCGGCCAAGGTGACCTCGTGGAGTTCAACCCTGGCCTGGCCGGACGGCGGGGCAGACAGTCTGGGGCAGTGGCTGGCAAACTCGTTAGTCAACAGAGCCAAATATCAACAGTACAACGATTGAAATTTCTTTTGAGAGCCAAATTTTTTAAACTTAAACTTCTTCTAACGTCACTTCTTCAAAATAGACTCGCCTAGGCCATATTTTGTGGAAAAGCCACACTCAAGGGGCCAAAGAGCCGCATGTGGCTCGCAAGCCGCGGTTTGCCGACCACGGGTCTAGGAGCATGCAGGCCAGGGCAGGGATGTCTGTGTGCCGCCTCCCCCGGCCCACATGGCGCCACTGTCCTCATTCCACAGGGACTGAGGTTCCAGTGGGCCCTCTGCTCCCAGTCTGTCTGTCTGACACCCACACCAGTGCTCAGCGTGCCCCCTCCATGAAGGGGAAAAGCTGGCACCCCTTTTTTTTTTTAAATCCTTACCCAAAAACATGGTTATTGATTGGAGAGAGAGAGAGAGAGAGAGAGAGAGAGAGAGAAACATCAATGTGATGTTTCTGATTGATCAGTTGCCTCCTATAAGCACCCCAACTAGGGATTGAACCATTAACCTGATATGTGCCCTGACTGGGTATCGAACCCGGCACCTTTGGTTCATAGGCCGATGGCTCCAACCAGCCGAGCCACTGGCCAGGGCAGAAAGCTGGGATTCTTGCTGGAGGCCAACAGGGAACCCAGGGCAGCCCCCCACCCGCCCCCGTCCCCCTTTCTACCCCATGGAGACCTCACTCACCACGTTCTGCTTGGTGGTGCCCTCATGGACCTGGAGGACCCGGATCCTGTGCCTGCAGCGCATGCGCTCGATCTGCTCCACAGACTGGTGCCCAAACTTCTGCAGGGAGACGGGTCCCTCCTGGGCACGGGGGCACAGCCCGCTGCCCCTGCAGCCCGTCCCGTCTCCCCAGCGAGCGCCCGCAGGCGGCGGGATAGGCAGGGCCCCGCTACCTCATAGGAGTCCCGGATCAGGTCCGCAATGTCGGTCACCGGAGGGGGCTCCTGGTCGTCGGAGAAAAAGGCGTGGTGGCTGCCCATGGGGGGCCCGGGGCTGTCCTCGTTCTTGATGTGATCTAGAAACCTGAGCACACCCCAGCGGTGAGCCAGCTGCCTCGCCTGGTCACCGGCCTGAGATGTGGCTCAGCACCTGCACGCACACTCCTGCGTCCCGGCCCCGGGAAGAGGGCCGCGGAGCAGCTCCTGTGCCGTTTCATCGTGAGCCGGACCTGCCGACTGGCTCTCTGGTCGCAGGGCTCTGCGCTCTCTGGTGACGGCACAGGAGCCGTGCCCGGGTGCTTCAGGCTCCACAGCTTTCCGAAAGGGAACCTGTCAGCCCACTCCCCTCAGCTCCCGGGAGCCCCTCCCCGCCCGCGGCCCAGTCAGGCCACTAGGGTTCCATCTACACTCGAGACCTGAATCTCCTCCGAGGAAAGCATGCAGGGCCCTTTCTCGGCCCGACTCCCGCTTGGCCGAGAAGAGGGTGGGGAGACGGCCTCCTCATCACACGGGTCAACAGTGCCACCAGGGGGCCTGGGTGGCAAACGGCTGAGGGGCAGGAGCCCCAGGCGCAGCCCTGGCCCACAGCAGTGCCCACCTCATCCCGCACAGCCCGCAGCGGGCGCACCTGCTGAGGAGCACGAGGGCCTGGCCGTCGTCCCGGCTGCCGCACAGGGCCCGGGCGTTGGCCTCCAGCACGGCCAGCCCCAGCTGGAAGATGGCCGTGACGCCGTCGTAGAAGAAGCAGTCGACCACGTGCACGGCGCTCTCCAGGGGCATGATGCTGAGGAAGAGCGTCAGGAACCAGGAGAGCGACAGGGACGCCAGGGCAGAGGGGTCGCGCAGGCGCTCCGCCAGCTCGGGCAGCTGCTCCCGGATGAGCTCCTCAAACACGGACTGGTCCACCTGGGCCCCTGGGGAGGAAGGCCGTGTGGTGGGAGGGACTCGCTCTCTAAAGTCAGCCTGAGCTCAACGCCTCCACAGGAGGCCAGCAGCACAGGAGACAGAATCCCCCCTCGACAGATTTCTGCCATTGTGACCAGGGCAGTTCCACGGGGAGGGCAGTGTTCAGTCCGGGGCTGTCTGTCTGGGTATCGCATACTTCACACCAGACGGAGTGCACTTGGGATGAGTTGCATGCGAATGCTATGCAACTTCCGGGGCAGGAAAAGATTAACCAATGAGCTTATGTGCACAGATGCACAGCCCACGGACAGACAACAGTCGGGGAAGGCCTGGGGCTGGGAGTGGGTAGAGGGAGCCCATGGGGGTGGGGGAAGGGAAACATCTATAATACTTTCAACAATATAAATTAAAAAAAAAGAAAATACAGGAAAAAGACAAAATTTCTTAGCACACAAAAAGCACTAATCATAGAAAAATTATAAATTGGACTTCAACATTAGAGATGTTCTTCAAAAGATAACATGGAAACACAAACTTCAAACAGAGAAAACACTCGCAGTGAGTGTACCTGACAGACGCCCTGCATTCAAATAAAGAAACTCTTGCAACACAGTGATAAGGAGTGAGCCACCAACACTCTTAACAACGGGCCAAGACCGAACAGACTCTTCAAAAGAGATGATAAGCAAATGGCCAGTAAGAACAAACATGTATGTTCAACATCACTAATCACCAGAGAATGCAAGTTTAAACCCCGACGGTGTACCACTTCTCACACATGGGAACAGCTAAAAATAAAAAGACAATTTCAAGTGCCAGCAAGGATGTGGAGCGGCCAGAACACTCCTACACTGCTGACACACGCATGTGACTACATTATACATGCTTTGAGAAACTGACCGTTTCTTATGAAGGTGAAACGTACAACTAACCTATGACCCAGCACTTCTACTCCTAGGTAAATACTCAAGAAAACTGACAACAGGGAGTATTCACACAAAAGCTTAAATGTTCATCACAACTTTATTTAGTATAAAAAATTGGAAACAACTCAAACGTCTAACGGGCTGAGGTAGACAAATGGCCATATGCACGCTCAGCGAAAACTCCTCAGCGAGGACAGAGCAAGCTGCTGGCTGCGTGTGAGGAAGCCAGGGCTGCAGGGAGCACTGTGTCAGTCACACCCGCTCCGGAGCCGGCCACTCTGTTGGGGGCGCTGCGCCCAGGGTGCCCGAGGCTGTGCAGGGCGGAGGGAGCCTTCACCTGCTCAGCCTGGACGGGGCGGCGCGTGCAGTGCGCCTGCCTGGAGCCGGGCTGGCACGTGGAGCCCAGCTGTCCTGGAGGACACTGGTGACTGATGGCAGCACGCCTCCTGGACGCCAAGGCTCTCTACCGAACCTTGAATTTTCCTTTTCTTCTTGTGAGTTCAGTGATCAACGTAAAACAGTGTGTTCGTTTTTTATTCAAAATCTGTGCTTGTAGGTGACCTTATTCCACCCTTTGCCAAAACTGCAGGGAATCACACCCGTGAGTCACCTGAGTGAGTCACCCCCGTGAGTCACCCCAGTGAGCCACCCCAGTGAGCCACCCCAGTGAGTCACACCCGTGAGTCACCCCAGTGAGCCACCCCAGTGAGCCACCCCAGTGAGCCACCCCTGTGAGTCACCCCAGTGAGCCACCCCCGTGAGTCACCCCCGTGAGCCACCCCAATGAGTCACACCAGTGAGCCACCCCAGTGAGTCACCCCAGTGAGTCACACCCGTGAGCCACCCCAGTGAGCCACCCCCGTGAGCCACCCCTGTGAGTCACCCCAGTGAGTCACACCCGTGAGCCACACCCATGAGCCACACCCGTGAGCCACACCCGTGAGCCACACCCATGAGCCACCCCAGTGAGCCACCCCAGTGAGCCACACCCGTGAGCCACACCCGTGAGCAGTGAGCTTTGCAAACCCCGGAGCCCTACAGTGGATGCAGAGGGCTGAGGGGTCACAGACCCTGGGCCAGGACTGGGAGAGTCGCCTGGCCTAGGCAGGCATTTCGCATGCCAGGCACCCAGCGAGAGGAAGGGGAGGAGGTGCGAGGGAGGGGGAGAGTGAGGGGGGGGCGCTTACCTAGCACGCGGTGGTTGAAGTAGTCGGGGAGCATGCGCTCGCACACCGCAACCAACAGCCAGAAGGCATCCTCCTCGGCGGCGTAGAGCAGCAGCACGGAGGCCAGGATGTTCATAGACTGCGGGCCACAGGGGGTCACTGAGCGGGCCACGCGGCCGCAGACATTACTGCACACACGTCCAGCCGCCCTGCCGCTCAGGGCCCGGCGGCGGGGTGCCCGCGTGTCCATCAGTGTGGTTAGCCGCCATCTCAGTCCCCTCCACAGTCAGCCCGTCCTCTCGGTGTCTGTCAGTGTGGTTAGCCACCACCTCAGTCCCCTCCACAGTCAGCCCGTCCTCTCGGTGTCTGTCAGTGTGGTTAGCCACCACCTCAGTCCCCTCCACAGTCAGCCCGTTCTCTCGATCCCCGCTCTGGTCGCCCTGTGGTCAGCCCACGTCTCGGTCCCCCCGGCATTGCGGGACCCGCTGTGGGTGCCCCCTCAGGCCCAAACTAGACTTCCTGTTCACACAGGCACACACACTGCAACCATGATCTTGCTTACTCCCAGGAAAACAACATTTAAGATCTCGTATCTTGAGTGTCAGGAGCTTCCCTCGTCAGCGTGGAGGGCCTGCTGGGGGTCCGTGCGTCTGCACCACAGAAGCCCAACAAGCCCCCGAGTCGTCGGGCAGCCCAGGCACTGCCCACAGCACTGAGGACATGAGCACCCCAACACCATTTCCTCCCCAAAGCACCGTCACATCAAAGCTGATCCTGCACATTCCAGAGGGAAGACCTCGCTGCCAGCAGGCTGCCCAGCCTGCCCGCCGGGACTCGGCCCAGAGATGCTCAGGCCTGGGCACCAGTCTGACCCGGCGAGCGGCCAACCTGCCCAGGGTGCCTTTTCTACCTCCCTGACACCGTCTCGGGGGCAGAGCCTTCCCAGGACAGTGCTGGTCCGAGGCCGGACACAGACCAGAGCCAGGGCCAGCACTGTGGGGACTGAGGGCCTGCCCCCCGCACCTCACCTGGCAGTACCCGATCCTGGGATTGCGGTGGGCGTAGGCTGTCAGGACCCTCCTCAGAGCGGCGATGCCCGTCTCAGTCTGGAAGGCGGGGTGCTCCGGCAGGGACCGGTGCAGGTCCCGCTCAATCTCCTCCGTGGCCAGGCAGCACTTCCCCAGGGACTCCTCCACCAGGCGCCCGTAGTAGCCAGGATGCGAGGCGAGGTCGGTTATGGCATCTGGCGATGAAAGGTGTTTCTAGGAGGCGGGTTCCCAGGACAGGGTCCGCGGGCACAGGACTTGTCCTGTCAGAGAACCTCAGCGGGGTCTCCTGAAATATTTTGAGACTGCACACAACCAAAATGACTTCATTTCTGCCCCAAACAGAAAAGAGCATGGCCTTTCTTAGAATAACCACACAGAAAGGGCAAACAGTTCCTACTGTAAGTGCTTATTAATGTGCTCCTCTAAGTTATATTCCCTAGTGACAGAAAGAGTGAATGTGTGCGTGCACACACACACACGCATACTTACATAGATACACACACTTTCATGCATGAACTCGACAAGAAAGAATTGCGCGCCCACGAGTCAACAGGAGAAGGTGCGACTACAGTGAAGCAACAGCAACAACTATCAAGGAGCCATTTCTGCATGCACATGGACAGCTGCACGCACACAGACAGCTCCACCCGGAACACACACGGACAGCTGCACCCGGAACGCACACGGACAGCTGCACCCGGCACGCACACGGACAGCTGCACCCGGAACGCACACTGACAATGCACCCGGCACGCACACGGACAGCTGCACCCGGCACGCACACGGACAGCTGCACCCGGCACGCACACGGACAATGCACCCGGCACGCACACGGACAATGCACCCGGCACGCACACGGACAGCTGCACCCGGCACGCACACGGACAGCTGCACCCGGCACGCACACGGACAGCTGCACCTGGCACGCACACGGACAATGCACCCGGCACGCACACGGACAGCTGCACTCAACACCTCAGCAGCCCTTTCGACTGCTGAGGTCACAGCCCTCGTGAACTGACTGCGCAGTCGGTTCTTTAATACGCGGTGAGCGTGTGAACGGTCCCAAGACCCCCACGACCACCACAGACCACGCTGTTCAAGCCCTATAAGGCGTCGGGCCTGCACATGACTGATGTCACGTGAGGACTACGGCAGGGTCAGCTGCCCATCTCCAGTCCCTGGGGTGGGCGCCGAGCTGGACAGGGGGCAAAGTCAAGTGCTGCTTTTTAAAACTTCCTCGGATCCCCCGCCCCCCCCCCCAAATGTTTTCAATGTGTTGGTTGAATCCACACATGGAACCCCAGGGACAAGGGACGATAACCGCACAGGTGTGTCCAATAGGTCCACTGCCTGGCAGGTGGCTCGGCGGCCGAGTGGCCCCTGTGCACCAAAGGCTGCGGGTTTAATCTCGGGCGGGGCCCGTGTGGGAGGCAACCGATCCATGTCTCTCTCTCCCTCCCCTTCCTGTCTTTCTAAAATCAATAAGCATATCCTCAGGTGGGGATGGATAAATAAAATTAAAACTGGATAAAATAAGAAAATAAAAATAAAATGGAATTTGTTCACTAAAATACCCGGAAGACCCTCCACCTAAACCGCTTTAGAGGACCAGATGAAGAGTAACGTTCCCTTCTTTGCTTGCTCTGCCGTTATTTTCTTTGCAATATGAACATAGACTGATTTTATTAAATATGAAAGTACAGAAGGCGTTTTTAATTTTAAAAGAAATTTAGGCAGGTGCACAGAGACATCATGACAGGCCTGGGAAGTGCACCCAGAGTGTGGCCCTGCCCCCGGCCCTGCACCTGCTCTGCCCCCGGCCCTGCCCCCAGCCCTGCCCCCGCCCTGCACCTGCTCTGCCCCCAGCCCTGCCCCCAGCCCTGCACCTGCTCTGCCCCCAGCCCTGCCCCCAGCCCTGCACCTGCTCTGCCCCCAGCCCTGCCCCCAGCCCTGCACCTGCTCTGCCCCCAGCCCTGCCCCCAGCCCTGCACCTGCTCTGCCCCCGGCCCTGCCCCCAGCCCTGCACCTGCTCTGCCCCCAGCCCTGCACCCCCCACACATCTTGCACCTGGCGGCTCTGGCAGGGGGGAGGCAGGGCTACTGTGGGGGGAGACAAGGAAGAAGGGGTAGTGGCTGCCAGGAGAGGGAGAAGTGAGCAGTGAGGGGGAGTGCACACCCAGCTCAGGTGCTCGCTGCCCGGAGCACAGCAGGTCCCGGGGACGGGCACCCTCCTGGCTCCCACCGCCTCCCATGGCAGTCACACCCTGACTGGGCCTCCTCCGCGGGCGAATGGCTCCTGTCAACCTGGCGACGAGGCATCCTGCTCAGGAGTCTCCGCCCATCCACCCACCTGTGAGGTCCCAGCACCCACAGTAGCAGCGGGGGGCGGGTAGGGGGGGACCTGGGGCTGCGGCAGCGCCAGGCAGGCAGGGGAGCAGGACAGAAGGCCCAGGTAAGAGCCCAGGAGCCAGGGCTCAGGGTGATTGCAGCTCCGGCCAGCGAGCCGCCTGGGGGCGCCGGGCGCAGCCTGTTGAGGGCTCACACCCAGAAAGGCCATTTCGCTGCAGGGGCGGCTCCTCACAGAGCCCCCAGGACAGGACACACTCCAGCCTCGCTATGGCCAGCCAGACGGAGGCGGGGACACTGAGGAGGCCCACCTGTCAGGGATGCCCTGAGGTGGCAGGAGCAAGCCGGTCAGCCCACCGCTCAGCCGGCCCCGTCACACCCACCGCTCAGCTGCCCCCCGTCACACCCACCGCTCAGCTGCCCCATCACACCCACCGCTCAGCTGCCCCCCGTCACACCCACCGCTCAGCTGCCCCGTCACACCCACTGCTCAGCTGCCCCCCGTCACACCCACCGCTCAGCCGCCCCGTCACACCCACCGCTCAGCTGCCCCCCGTCACACCCACCGCTCAGCTGCCCCCCGTCACACCCACCGCTCAGCCGCCCCGTCACACCCACCGCTCAGCTGCCCCCCGTCACACCCACCGCTCAGCTGCCCCGTCACACCCGGGCACACGCCTGCTCCAGAAATCACACAGGCCCAGAGCACAGGCCCGCTCACCTGAGAAGAGCAGCCAGAGCCGGCCGCGCAAGCACTGGGGGAGGCCCATGGCCACCAGCCTCCGGACCTTCTCCGTGCGGAACATGCACACGGTCCTGCCGTGCTCCACAAGGTGGTCCCTCCACAGGCGTGTCTTCACCTCCTCCCTGGGCTGGGAATGGGACATTGTTAACCACAAAGAAGCCCCCCCCCCCGCTTCCCTCCCCCATGCCTCCCCCCCCACGGCCCACCCCTCCCACCCGGCCGACGCCTCCCCCCACAGCCAAACGCCATTTCCTTGGCAAACTGGATGGGAAGAAAACGCCCATCCCTACACTAACGTGACCCAACGCAGACGGGAGGGGGAGGGGGGATGGAGGCCCAGGGTGCTCATCAGGCCTGGCCAGAGCCGCTGTTGGATCAGCCCACAGAGGGGTGGGGGACAGGGGGGAGGGCAAAGGGGAGTGGGCAGATCCGAACCTGCCCTGAGCTTCCTGCCGCGGAGGAGACACGGAAAACACAGCGTGGCTCTATCAGAGCCGGAGATGCGGCTCACCAGGCAGCCGAACGGCCTGATCACCCTG
Source organism: Ia io (assembly GCA_025583905.1). Classification (NCBI taxonomy): domain Eukaryota; kingdom Metazoa; phylum Chordata; class Mammalia; order Chiroptera; family Vespertilionidae; genus Ia; species Ia io. The sequence goes on along the minus strand of JAJQQW010000011.1, from coordinate 5,623,380 downwards.
AGGCAGGCCGCCACTCCTCCTACGTGAGATGCTGACGGATGCTCTTCGTGCCCCACACCCCATAAGGGAGCTCACACACACACACACACACACACACACACACACACACACTCTCTCACACACACACACACACACACACCCTTACACACACATACACATACACTCACACACACTCACACACACCCTCACATACACACACACTCACCCTTACACACTCACACACACCCTTAAATACACACACCCTCACATACACACACACACTCACCCTTACACACACACTCACACACACCCTCACATACACACACTCACACACACACACCTTCACATACACACACACTCACACACACACCCTCACATACACACACACTCATACACTCACACACACACTCGCGCGCGCGCGCGTGTGCTCTTTTCCCCCTTTCGTGCACCAGGTGGCTGAGGCCTCCGTGTGCAGCCCAGGGCTCCGTGTGGGTGAGCGAGCCCGCGGTGAGGAGCAGGAGGACGTGCCCCGCAGCCAGGGAAGAGCGCGCACGGCCACCCGAGCCCATGGCCCCGCAGAGCCGCCACTGCCAGGGCACCGCCTCAAAGCACGGCCTCCTGCTCACTCACCTCCTGCACTCACTTCCCTCCGGCTCTCCCGCCAGAGAAGAAACTACTGAGGCCACAACATGTTTCAGTTCAACAAAGCAGGACAGGAGACACCGCCCAGGAGCCGGAGGAGCGATGCTGGGGGAGGACGCAGCTGCCCGGGCCGGAGGAGGGCGTGCGGGGAGCCCGCCCAGGGCACTGCGTCCTCCCCCGGGGCCAGGCCTGGGGCCAGCAGCCCTCCTCTGTGGGCCAGCACGCCAGGGGGGCTGCTGTTCCGGGTGCCGGCACCCGCCGCAATGCTGAGCTCAGGAGTAGGGGCTGGGAGCACCTGCCACCCCAGCAGCGCCCGCCAGGAAGCCGGCACCCACCATGCGCAGGACAGCGCCCGGGGCCTCGGGGCGCCGCCGCGGGCTCTCCTCTCCGCTCTCCTCGCTGCTCGGAGAGGACACCACTTCCAGGTCCCCAAACGTGTGGTCACTGCTCGCGCTCGTGGACTGAAGCGCTGGGGGCATCTGCGTGGGAGGAGGAGGCAGTGGCTGCCTTGGCACAGGACGCGGCCGGAGGTGAGCGCACGAACTCCAACATGCCGGACGGACTCTCAGGAAGCACACACCCCAAGGCCCAGTGGCCTTGACCCTCAGGGGAAGGGGGTCCCCTGCGCTGCCCAGGGACTGCTGTGGCCTCAGAGCACTGAGCGCTGTCTCCGGTCCACCCCCTGCTTGGGGGGCAGGCGGGTGCGGGGGGGGGGGCGGGGGGACGGGACCAGGCCCTGTCTGCGGCCCACCCTCAGGGAGATGAGGTTACACACCCCTACGTGACCCCACCCTCCACCTGAGGACTTGGCCCAGGACCGTCAGAGACGGCAGACAGCCACAGGCCACAGCCCAACAGGCCCCGTGGGTGCGGGACGCCGCTACGCGCACTCCCTCTGGACACCTAGGCCCAACGGGCGGGACAAGAGGGCTGCGCGTGCACCCGATGCCGAGGGCGCACCCTGTCGTCGCCCTGCGAGGCGCTGCGGTGCGCGGCGTGGTCGGCCTGTACCCGCCGCAGCCGGCCCAGCAGCGCCTCCACCAGCGCGTCCCTGTCCTTCAGCTCGATGAACTGGAAGGCCATCTGGCCGCGGACACTGACGATGACCGGGCTGGGCAGCAGGCTCGTGTCCTCCATCTTCTCAATGCTCAGCACCTGCGCCGAAGGGGAGGCAGCGTTTCACACCTCCAGGAACGCCCGGACCTGGCAGCACCGTCACCACAGCCAGCAGGGCAGCTGCCCAGCGACCGGTGGGTCGCCCAGCGAGGTCCGCACACGCAGACTGCATGCTGGCACAGGCGGTGCGGACAGGCCGTGACCCCACGGAGAGGAAGGGGTGCCACCAAGGGCTCACCCGGGGTCTCACTTGCAGGAGGCCTAGGAGGAAAGCCAGGGGACAGGGAGTGGGGGGCGGCGCCGGGGCTGGGGAGCGGGAGGGTGTTGCTCAAGGAAGCGGGGAAGGAGAGTTCTGCGGTGGCAGCAAACAGGAATTCTCCCGCAGAGACAGGACGCTGCTGTGCATAGACCATCCCTGAGCACAAAGCACACACGCCAGCCTCAGCTTTCCTGCTCCACTCCCAGTGAGGGGAGGGCGTTTGTGAAACGAAGGATTGCACAGGGGCAGACAGGCGGAAACGTGGGGAGGGTCTGGGGGTGAAGACAGGCGGGGACGTGGGGAGGGTCTGGGGGTGCAGACAGGAGGAAACCTGGGGAGGGTCTGGGGGTGAAGACAGGCGGGGACGTGGGGAGGGTCTGGGGGTGAAGACAGGTGGAAACGTGGGGAGGGTCTGGGGGTGCAGACAGGAGGAAACCTGGGGAGGGTCTGGGGGTGAAGACAGGCGGGGACGTGGGGAGGGTCGGGGTGAAGACAGGCGGAAACGTGGGGAGGGTCTGGGGGTGAAGACAGGCGGGGACGAGGGGAGGGTCTGGGGGTGAAGACAGGCGGGGACGTGGGGAGGGTCGGGGTGAAGACAGGCGGAAACGTGGGGAGGGTCTGGGGGTGAAGACAGGCGGGGACGAGGGGAGGGTCTGGGGGTGAAGACAGGCGGGGACGTGGGGAGGGTCGGGGTGAAGACAGGCGGGGACGTGGGGAGGGTCGGGGTGAAGACAGGCGGAAACGTGGGGAGGGTCTGGGGGTGAAGACAGGCGGGGACGTGGGGAGGGTCGGGGTGAAGACAGGCGGAAACCTGGGGAGGGTCTGGGGGTGAAGACAGGCGGGGACGTGGGGAGGGTCGGGGTGAAGACAGGCGGAAACGTGGGGAGGGTCTGGGGGTGAAGACAGGCGGGGACGAGGGGAGGGTCTGGGGGTGAAGACAGGCGGGGACGTGGGGAGGGTCGGGGTGAAGACAGGCGGAAACGTGGGGAGGGTCTGGGGGTGAAGACAGGCGGGGACGTGGGGAGGGCCCTCCCCTGGGGGTGCAGACAGGCGGGGACGTGGGGAGGGTCGGGGTGAAGACAGGCGGGGACGTGGGGAGGGTCGGGGTGAAGACAGGCGGAAACGTGGGGAGGGTCGGGGTGAAGACAGGCGGGGACGTGGCGAGAGGCGGGGACGTGGCGAGGGTCGGGGTGAAGACAGGCGGGGACGTGGGGAGCGGGTTTAGGGGCCCCGCAGACGGCCTACCTCACAAGGGGCCTGGCCCATGCGCCAGGAAGCGGTTTTCAAGTTTAAACTAAAGTGCCAGGAGGGTATACAGCTGAGCTATTCCACGTTGTTTTTCAAAAGGGATGCTTTTTTAGATCGCCTTTTCTCTTCCCCTTTGTGTCAAAAAGCTGTCCTAACTTACAGCTTTATCGATAACAGGAGGTGAGCATGCCCTGTTCTCACCTATCACTTTTATACAATTCTCCGGTTGCCAAGGCAACAACAGCAAGAGCCGCAGCCCAATGGGAAGTACCCTGATGGGTGGCTCCCCGGGTGACCCCCCACCCCCGCGGCCGGCCCCCTCTGCGCCCTCCCCTCGGGCCCTCCCCTCCGCGCCCTCCCCTCGGGCCCTCCCCTCGCCCTCCCCCGCGCCCTCCCCTCCGCGCCCTCCCCTCGGGCCCTCCCCTCCGCGCCCTCCCCTCGGGCCCTCCCCTCCGCGCCCTCCCCACGGGCCCTCCCCTCCGCGCCCTCCCCTCCGGCCCTCCCCTCCGCGCCCCTCGGGCCCTCGGGCGCCCCTCCCCTCGGGCCCTCCCCTCCGGCCCTCCCCTCCGCCCCGCCCTCCCCTCGCGCCCTCCCCTCGGGCCCTCCCCTCCGGGCCCTCCCCTCCCCGGGCCCTCCCCTCCGCGCCCTCCCCTCCGGGCCCTCCCCCTCCCTCCCCTCCGCGCCCTCCCCTCCCCTCGGGCCCTCCCCTCCGCGCCCTCCCCTCGGGCCCTCCCCTCGCGCCCTCCCCTCCCCTCGCGCCCTCCCCTCCCCTCGGCCCTCCCTCGCGCCCTCCCCTCGCGCCCTCGGGCCCTCCCCTCCGCCCTCGGGCCCTCCCCGCCCTCCCCTCGCCGGGCCCTCCCCTCGCCGCCCCCTCCCCTCCGCCCCCCCCTCCCTCCCCTCCGGCCCCCCCTCGCCCTCCCCTCGGGCCCTCCCCTCCGCGCCCTCCCCTCGGGCCCTCCCCTCGGGCCCTCCCCTCCGGGCCCTCCCCCCCTCCGCGCCCTCCCCTCGGGCCCTCCCCTCCCTCCGCGCCCCTCGGGCCCTCCCCCCTCGCCCCCTCCCCTCGGGCCCTCCCCTCGGCCCCCCCTCGGGCCCTCCCCTCCGCGCCCCTCCCCTCCGCCCTCCCCTCGCCCTCCCCTCGGCCCTCCCCTCGCGCGCCCTCCCCTCGGGCCCTCCCCCCCCCCCCTCGGGCCCTCGGGCCCTCCCCTCGGGCCCTCCCCTCCGCCCTCCCCTCGGGCCCTCCCCTCCGCTCCCCTCCCCTCCCCTCGCCCCCTCCCCCCGGGCCCCCCCTCGGCCCTCGGGCCCTCCCCTCCCGCCCTCCCCGCGCCCTCCCCTCGGGGCCCTCCCCTCGGGCCCTCCCCCCCTCGCGCCCTCCCCGCGCCCTCCCCTCGCGCCCCTCCCCTCCCCCGCGGGCCCTCCCCTCGGGCCCTCCCCTCGCGCCCTCCCCTCCGCACCCTCCCCTCGGGCCCTCCCCGCGGGCGGCCCACCTCTCGGAGCGGGATGATGACGCGGCAGCAGCCCTCCTCGGTGCTGGCGAAGCAGACGTAGCGGTCGGAGGTGAAGAGGCGCCCGGCCGTGTGGCGGCGGCTGAAGGGCGTCCACAGGGCGCAGTCCCGCACGGCGTGCAGCCTCTCCCGCCGCGGCGGCCTGAAGACGGCCCGGAACAGCTGGCTCTGCGCGCGGGCTTCCAGGGCCCTGGGGGCGGACGGGAATGAACCGAGGCGGGAGCAGTGCCTGAGCCTCCGTCACCACCGAGCCCTGCGTGGGTCCGGGAAGGTGCCGCCGAGCGGGCCCTCTGCCCAGTCAGGGCGGGACTCCGGCCTGACCACGCGGGATGGCCACCGCCACTGGGGGCGGCCAGTGCCGCACGACCGGCCTCGCGGTGCAGAGGTGCCGGCGGAGCGCCCCGCGGCTCCTCCGAGGTCGGCCCGCGGCTGCCCCGGGCTGAACGGAACGCGTGCGCCAGGGGCGTCCCCGCACCCGCACCCGCACCCGCACCCGCACCCGCACCGTGGCCCACGCCCGCAGCACCGCGTGTCCCGCCCCCTCGCCGTGCAACGCCGTTCGGCCGTAAACAGAGCCAAGTGCTGGCACCGCCAACCATGAATGAACCCGAAAACCGCCCAGGTACGAAAGGCCGCACGTTGCCCGAATCCCTCCCATGAACTCTCCAGAGGGAGCCGGTCTGTAAAGAAGCAGCCATCCTGGTGACTGTGGGCTCGGGGGGCGGGGGGCTGCTTGGTTTGCGCGGCTGCTCCCCGGTGGGCAGTGTGCTCACACGAATCGTGTGACAAGGGCACACCCGTCTGCACAAACGGAAACCCCTAGTGCGCTTTCGAGGGCAAGCTGGGCCTCCCCCCAGGGGCAGCGCGTGCCGCCCCCTCCCCCACAGGCGCGCTCGTCCTGAACCCCAGCACCCCACAGCACTCGCCCCAGGGAGCAGCAGGCGTCCTGAACCCCAGCACCCCACAGCACTCGCCCCAGGGAGCAGCAGGCGTCCTGAACCCCAGCACCCCACAGCACTCGCCCCAGGGAGCAGCAGGCGTCCTGAACCCCAGCACCCCACAGCCCTCGCCCCAGGGAGCAGCAGGCGTCCTGAACCCCAGCACCCCACAGCCCTCGCCCCAGGGAGCAGCAGGCGGCGGCTTGTCCCGCTCACCCCTGAACCTGTCCCCAAGGCCCCCTTTTCTCGGACTTCCCAGTGAGCCGAGCAGCCCGCCTGGGCCTCCTGTGCTTCCAGGCCCTTCCCTGTCTCACTGTCCGGAGTGGTTTTGCTGCGGCCAGTAAGCCCTTGCTGGCTTTTCTAGAATAAATACACAAATGACAAAGGGTGCCGTGGACGGTCCCTGCGTTCAAACTCAAAAACTCCGAGCGGTGTGTGACCTCAGGCCCAAGCCAGGGCAGGGCACCCGCACAATGGAAACCAGCCAGCCGTCCACGCACGGGGACGGGCACACCGTCCACGCACGGGGCACGGGCACAGCACAGCCAGCCGCACTGACTGCCCGCCGTCCACGCACGGGGCACGAGCACGGCCAGCCGCACTGACTGCCCGCCGTCCACACACGGGGCACGGGCATGGCACGGCCTGGGCACAGCAGGGAAGGTGTGGATCAGCCTCCCTCGCACTTGCCACCCTGGAAACAGGCGGGCTCCTCAGAAGCTGGAGCGGGAACCATCAGGTGTGTGCTGAGCTGACGTTAACACGGGCAGTCTCACACCTGACCACGCAGTGAATGCTAGGCGACATGCACGCTTCACATTCAGGGGACCCCAAAAACCAAGGAGTGGGCAGTGCTCTATTTCTCCACAAACCCAGAACCAGCGCTCTCCGTCTCAGATTAGGTGAAGAGGGATCAAAGACAGGCTTCCCGCTCTCCCGGCCTCCGGGGCGCTGGGGAAGGACTGTCGGGCTCACCCTGTGGATGGAGAGTGGGTGCTGGGACTGACGGAGGGAGAAACGTGGAGCCAGACACCGGCGGGCTCTCCCATCGGCTTGTGCGGGTGTTGCTTTGGTGCTGGCCAGAGCCAGGTCCCACGCCCACCCTGGGGTGGCTCAGTCCCCTGCAGCCAGTTCACCTCGTCAGAACACACACCATGCCCTGGCTGCTGTGGCTCAGTGGAAAGAGCGTCTCCTGCAGACTGAAGGGCCCCGGGTTCGATTCCTGATCGGGGCACATGCTTGGGTTGTGGGCTCCATCCCCAGTGGGGTGTGTGCAGGAGGCAGCCGATTAATGATTCTCTCTCATCATTGATGTTTCTCTCTCTCCCTTCCTCTCTGAAATCAATAAAAACATATTTTGAAAATTAAAAGTAAATAAATAAACACCCGAAGATTTCCAGTCTCTTGTCAGGCGCCCGCCAGACACAGCAGGAAGGCTAGATGCGTTTCCTAAAAGCCCAGTGTGCACACGGAGCCCCTCTCCCGTGCGCTCGCTCCCCAGCTTCCTCTGCGGCGCTCCACGGAGACGGAGGGCAGGCGGAGGGCGGTGAGGTGCCCGCAAGCCCCGCTGCCTTTGAAAACCCGCCCAGAGCCCGAGGGAGCAGAGGGGGCAGCAGGACACATTCACCCACAGGCTCTCCTCCTCTGTCCTCGCGCCGCCCATCCGCCCAGAGAGCGAGGACCCGGGGCACGCTGCAGGCAGGAGGCTGCCCTGCGAGGCGGGCGGGGCCCCAGGTACCGGCTGGGGCCGCATGAGCCTGGACAGCCCCAGTGGGCGAGGGGAGCAGCCGCAGGGCGCGGGCCGAGAGGCTGAGGATCGTCTGAAACACCAGGGGAGCTGCCGGCCGGCCGGGCAGCCGGGAGAGCAGCTCCTTAGTGCGGTGGGAAGAGTTTGCTCACGCTGCCAGGACCGGTGTGCAGACTGCCCCGCCGCTGCTTCCCTCCAGCGTTCTCACCACCGACAGGTTCCAATGAAGACACCTTCCATCCGCACTCAGCCAGCCGCCCCTCTCCACCCCGACCCTGGCTGGCTGCACGCCGGCACTCCATCCTTCACAACCGCAGACCTGATCTCTGCAAAGTTCAGGACCAACCCATTCACCCCTCCTCCTTCCACGCTCTCCAGGAGTCGCCTGCTTCCTGGGTTCTCCGTGACCACACCTGAGGAACCCTTGCCAGGCCCACGTGGTGCCCTGTCCTGCCAGGCCCAACCTGCCTGCCTGATCCTGGCTGAGAGCTCCCCCCACCCCCGAGGGCACAGCCTGGCTCTCGGTGCCCACCGGGTCCCAGGCAGCGCACCAGCAGTGGTGCCGCGTCCACGGTGGCCAGGTGCGTGGCCCGGAGGCGCCGTTCCAGGGAAGTGAGAACATCAACAAAGAGCCAGGACGGCCGCTGGCCTCGCAGAAGGCTGTTTCCCTCAACACTGAGCCTGGTCTCCAGGCAGGAAGCCAAGTCCATGGAGTTGAGTCACTACCTGTTTGTGTCCCCAGGCGGCTCCAGGACAGAGCCACCCGGAAGGGGAGGGGGAGGGGGAAGGGTGGAGGGCTGCGCAGGCCTTCACTTGCGGAGAAGGTTGAAGTGTAGGGAGCGGCCACACAGGCCCGCGCCCCATGGCCCTCCGCCCTGGGAGCTCCACCGCCAGCCACCCGGACCCCTTTCGTCCTCACCTCTCTCCCCCACTTCCTTTCTTTCTTTTTAAAAATGGCTTCGAATTCTTTATTCTACATCATGGCTGAACAGCTTGAGGCTAGTGAAACACATTGACTGTTTTCTAGATGAGCATCTGCGAGGGACCATGAAACTATTTGGAGCGAGTGAATGCGGCCACGCGGAGCAGGCACCGCTGAGGACACGTGGCCACAGACACCAGTGCGGACGGGCACAGGAGGGCAGCACGCCCCTACCTGAGGCCCCGGCAGCGAGACGCGCTGCAGGACAGCAATCCGGGCGCCTTGGCGCACTCCTAAGTGAGGTTGGCTGCAAGTCTGGCACCAAAGCAACGGGGCCCCACTGGCCTTGCCCCGCCTGCAGGCTGCCCGTTGGCACCTTGGCACCAGGAGGGGAGCACACGGCGCCCAGGTCGCACCCTCCCCACGGCCCACGGCCCTGTCCCGTCGGCCGCTTGCTGGGCTGTGGTGCGTGTTTCTGTGTTCTGAGGCCACGTGAGCTTTGGGCTGGCCTGGGAGGCTTCCCTTCATCCCTGGGACAGGCCAGGACGGTTCTGGGCCGAGGCCACGACGCCCTGTGAACCCAGCCCACTTGCTCACTGCCTGTGTGCATGCTTTTTCTCTTAAAAAAAAAAAAAAGAAAACTCAAAAAAAAGGAAGTAGATAGTGCTGACACTGAGCTCATGGCTAGGCTGCCGGGAGCAGCACCCCCCCCCCCCCCCCCAGCACCTCTTGCAGCAGCAGGTGAGGGACTTAGTGGAGCGGTGCCTTCAGGTGGGGATGGGCCCAGCAAGCAGCCGGGGCGTGCCTTCCCCTCCCTCTCTGAGATCTCACATTCTGGCGAGGAGACACTGGGGTCATACAGCTCACGTGGCCACAGAACATTGTGCTGGAGGGTCAGGTGCTCGGCCAGGAGTGGGACGCCATTCCAGAGGAATAGCCACGGAAATGCCTTCACTTGAGCCCATTCCTGCCCCCGCTGAGGAGTGACCTGAGGTTCATGTCCCTGCTGAGGAGTGACCTGAAGTTCCTATCCTGCTGAGGAGTGACCTGAGTTTCCTACCCTGCTGAGGAGTGACCTGAGGTTCCTGGCCCTGCTGAGGAGTGACCTGAGGTTCCTACCCTGCTGAGGAGTGACCTGAGGTCACTTGAGACGTGGAGCTTCTTTAAGGGGACAAGTACCTCAAGCAACCACCTCACAAGGCTCCCTGACGAGTATCAATTTGGGGCAACAAATCAGAGCGTGTAGAAATTCTTAGTAGCACATTTCTAATAAGTTGGTGTGAACATAACCCCGCTGTCCTGAAAATGTTTTCTACAAAGTAATTTAATATGAAAATGTAAATTTTCTTAATGTTCATTAATAAAGCCCAATGCTGAATAGAATTCTAGCTTGAGGCTACCATATTACATTTTCTAGAAGTATTTTTTATGAAAATCAATTTTGAAATAACATCTGAAAAAAGGAATTGAACCTAGAAATCAAAGTCTATGGCATAAAGGAAATGAATAATCATTGCTACCAGTGACTGCATCTCTGTCGTGATTAACAACACAGCAGTGGGTTCTGCGAGGAGGGAAGGTTAAGGCGCATACAGCTCAGTCCAGGCAGGCGGGGCACCGTGGCGGCTGGCAGCTGGTCCCGGAGGGCCTGGCCCGGAGCTCACCTCTTGGTGATCTGGCTCGGCTCCTGCAGCGGGGGGTCCAGGTCAAAGCCCTCGTTGTCCAGCAGCCTGCGCAGCGTCACGTCGGCTAGCTGCTCCATGACCTTCAGTGCCTCCTCCAGGTCCAGGAACATGGAGAAGTCCCGCTCCTTGCTAGGCGTGCTGACGCGGATGGTGGCCGTCAGGAAGACGTTGGACGTTTTTTCTAACTTTTGGATGTCAACCCAAGGGATCACAAGTTTAACTAGAACAAAGAGCAAACACATATTTCACCCCAAAATGCACCCCAAACGTGTGTGTGCTTCCCTTACACTGAGATACAAATGCCTCTGGAAGAACAGGGAAGGGCCAGCCCAGAACTGCCTGCCGGCAGCGGCTGCCAGGACCGGTATTCGTTAGGGTGTAAGTGGAACTCCCTGAGTTGCTGGCCACGCATAGGAACACATTCTGAAACAGCAAGTGAACATTCTCTCAAGAATATTTCAACTTCAATTTTTGCAAAAGATGCAGAAATTTTTCAATCCGCATAAATGGTGGTTTCAAGCTGTTGCAGGAGCTACGGAAAGAGCGCACAGGGGTTCTTTGTGACCTCGGCTAGGGGAATGGCTGCGCTCAGACTGCGCCAAGGACGGGGCGCAGCCGTGCCCACGGAGCCTCACACCGCGATCAGGGCTCAGTGCACTTCAGGACCAGTGTCCATCTCGGAAGTGTGTCTGTGCATGGAGCCAGGTGAGGCGTGCTGCAGAGCACGGGGGACACACAGGTCACAACTTAAAGTAACAACTGTCACCAAATATGGGGAGCCCTTTATTTTCTCCAAATTTTACCATCCTAACAAAATTAGATTTAGTGACAATGACTGGTCAGTGCTGGAAAAGAACTCATTTTCCTTTTCAAATGAAGAAGGGGATGATTAAGTGTTTTCCTTTCTACTAGTTCCTTCCTTTTATTTTGCAATAATGCCTTCCACGCGTTAATAATTCCAAAATGCCGCATTTCCACATTAGGCTAGAGCAGCGAATTCAACCTTTTCCATCTCATGGCACACACTAGTTACCAAAATTCTGCGGCATACCCTAAACTATAGGATAATTTTTGCCGATCTGACAAAAAACCCCACTAGGTATAATTCTGATTCATTCACACTGGGCAGCTATTGTGTTGGCTGGTGGCTGTTTTGTTTTATTTCTTACAATCTAAGGGAGAAGAGGACTGTGCCCCCACTAAACGGCGGGATAGTGCATGTTTCAGAAATGCCTGCAGCCACGGTGGAGAATCGCTGCCGAGTAGGGCTCTGCAGCTACTTCTTTCCAGTTGCTTTCACATAAGGTCCTTCCCTCCTCTCTCCCTCTCTCTCCACCTGCACCGTCACCCCTCGCTGAGCTGCTGCCCGTGAAAACCCTGCCCTGCGGGAGCTCGTCCAGCAGGGGACGGGCGTGCAAGCAGGTGAGCTCCAGGCATTGGCAGGGCCCAGTGCAAAATCGCAGACGGGGTTCCGGTGACCAGGGCCCAGGGCAGGTCCCTGGAGGCGATGAAGTCGGAACTGAATCTTGAAGGATGAGCAGGAGTTTGCACACAGACATAAGAACGGGAAGACGGTGTTAATTCTGAGAAGCCTTCCAGCAGGAAGAACAAGGCCAGGTTAGGTCAGAACACATCGCAGGTGGGGCTGGAGCGGCTGCGCAAACAGGGCACATGGACGGGGGGGCTAGGGGGGAGCTTTTCTCTACCGATGTTTGTTTGTTTGTTTGTTTTAGGCATTTTAACATCACTCGCTGGCCATACAAAATTATCAGCTTAAACATTAGCCGCTCTATTTTGCTGAACATTTAATGAACTCACCCCTAACGCCTGGGCAGGGCCAGCCCACGTAAATTCTCAGGCCTCACATGGACATCGGCCAGACCCCACCCCCGGACCACAGCGTCGGCACGGAGGCCGCAGTGGGGAGTGGAGTGATGGCAGATGCGCGGCCGCTGCAGGACCCAAGAGGCAACCTCCCGCCCTCCGGTTCAAGTTGAAACATAAACCGAAACGCAGGAATAAAAAGGAAATATTTTCGTGTGCAGTTATATATACACACGACATTATTCCATCTGCATGGCACATGGAGCAATATTTGGTTCCAAAAGAAGTTCCAAGGAGAATAACATTTTAAAATTCAATATACAACTGATGTCTGTGGGCCGTGGGCTCCCGGGCCGGTGGGGACGTGAGCGGAGCCGCTCCTGAGCCCACATGCCCGGGGCAGAGCCCGCCCAGCTGACCTCGGGCCCAGCTTCTGGACGGCCGGGGCTGCGGGCTGCAGCGGCTTGCCTCCGTTAGGCCACGGGGCCGCCGGTTACAACTGCGTGCAACGCCAACCCCTCAGGCCTCTGAGCTGAGCTGCACAGACACGTTCCTCAAGGCGGGAGAAAGCACGGCGCTCCCAGAGTTGAAGCCCTTAGTGGGATTACGTGATTAAACAGTAAATGCAAGCGAACATTTCTTGCAGAAGTTATCTGAAAATTAATCAAATATCACCTGTTATCATCTCAACTGCTAAGTCTGCTGTGGGCGGACTCCTCTTGTTAATGACTTACCGGGGACCGCGCCAGGCGTCCCATGGCCCCCCAGGCCCGCACTTACGCTCCTTGCCCAGGAAGGAGGAGTAGAAGCAGAGGTGGTTGGCGCTGAGGTAGAGCCAGCCCTGGCGGGGGACCCGGCCCTTCCAGCAGCAGCACGAGTAGTAGGTGATGAGCTTCTCGGCCCCCGGGAAGGGGAACCTGGACCCAAACTTGACCCAGGCCTCTCGGAACTTCTCCGGCTCCTCCTCCTGCTCGGCCAGCCGGCTACTGGTCTCCTCGGCGATCAGGGCCTGATGCGGAGACAACACCCCTTTCAGGGAGAAGCAGGGAGGGGTCGGGGGGGAGCCCTCGTGCTCAGCCACAGCCACCAGGACGGAGAGTCACTCGCCAGACTGTCCGCCCCAGAAACACAGCCCCGCAGAGCACGGCCGGGTGGACACCTAAGCGCAGTGGTTCCCGGGCCACCACCAGCTGGAGGCTTGGCAAGCCACTGACCGCTGGGCCCAGGTCTTTAACCTTTTGCACTCGGATGTCAAGTGTGACTCCACACGGTTAGCATTAGAATAAAGGAATCCAGAAAAAAGCAAGCGAGTGCAAAGGGCTAAGGAGACTACAGCTTTACACCCACCCCCCCAGACAGCCGCCCCTCCCCTGACACCATCCCCCTCCCCAGACACCACACCCCTCCCCAGACACCATCCCCTTCCCCCGACACCATCCCCCTCCCCAGACACCATCCCCCTCCCCCGACACCATCCCCCTCCCCAGACACCACCCCCCTCCCCCAGACACCACCCCCCTCCCCCCCGACACCATCCCCCTCCCCCGACACCATCCCCCTCCCCAGACACCATCCCCTTCCCCCCCGACACCATCCCCCTCCCCAGACACCATCCCCCTCCCCCGACACCATCCCCCTCCCCAGACACCACACCCCTCCCCAGACACCATCCCCTTCCCCCGACACCATCCCCCTCCCCAGACACCACACCCCTCCCCAGACACCATCCCCTTCCCCCCCGACACCATCCCCCTCCCCAGACACCATCCCCCTCCCCTGACACCATCCCCCTCCCCCGACACCATCCCCCTCCCCAGACACCACCCCCCTTCCCCCGACACCATCCCCCTCCCCAGACACCACACCCCTCCCCAGACACCATCCCCTTCCCCCGACACCATCCCCCTCCCCAGACACCATCCCCCTCCCCTGACACCATCCCCCTTCCCCCGACACCATCCCCCTCCCCAGACACCATCCCCCTCCCCCAGACACCATCCCCTTCCCCCAGACACCATCCCCCTCCCCAGACACCATCCCCCATCCCCCTGACACCATCCCCTCCCCCAGACACCATCCCCATCCCCTGACACCATCCCCCTCCCCTGACACCATCCCCCTCCCCAGACAGCCCCCATCCCCTGACACCATCCCCCTCCCCTGACAGCCGCCCCCCTCCCCAGACACCATCCCCTTCCCCCGACACCATCCCCCTCCCCAGACACCATCCCCCATCCCCTGACACCATCCCCCTCCCCAGACAGCCGCCCATCCCCTGACACCATCCCCCTCCCCTGACACCATCCCCCTCCCCAGACAGCCGCCCATCCCCTGACACCATCCCCCTCCCCAGACAGCCGCCCATCCCCTGACACCATCCCCCCTCCCCTGACACCATCCCCCTCCCCAGACACCATCCCCCTCCCCCGACACCATCCCCCTCCCCAGACAGCCGCCCATCCCCTGACACCATCCCCCTCCCCAGACACCACCCCCCATCCCCTGACACCAACCCCCTCCCCAGACACCATCCCCCCCCCCCGACACCATCCCCCTCCCCAGACACCATCCCCCTCCCCAGACACCCGCCCCTCCCCTGACACCATCCCCCTCCCCTGACACCATCCCCCTCCCCTGACACCATCCCCCTCCCCGGACACCCGCCCCCTCCCCCGGACACCCACCCCCTTCCCCCGGACACCCGCCCCTCCCCCGACACCCGCCCCTCCCCGGACAGGCTGGGCGCGCTCAGTGTTGGCATGTGAGTTCTGTGCACCAAAGAACCCCCCAGCTGGAGTTAGTCTTTAAAAAAACAAAAATGAACCAATTGTCTCCCTCATTACACTCAGCAATGTTGCCATGCGCCTAACAGCCCGCCTGGCTGGTCTGGCTCAGTAGACGGAGCGTCAGCCCGAGGACTAAGGGTCCTGGGTTAATTCTGGTCAAGGGCACGAACTTCATTTATAGGCTGGATCCCTGGCCACGTGCAGTAGGCAGCCAATCGATGTGTCTCTCTCTCTCATCCATGTTTCTCTCTGTCTCTCCCTCTCCCTTCTCTCTCTCTCTCTCTCAAAAAAAAAAAAAAATCACTGGAAAAGTAAAGCTAGTGACTGCTGTGTGCTGCCCGGCACGTTTCATACGTGTTCTACAGCCTCCCAAAGCAGAAAGGGAGCGTGATGGTTGAGGTTTCTGTGGCTCCAAACACTTCAAAGCCGTCGGGAACAGCTCGAGACTCTGCCCGCCGACAGCTGAGGCGTCCCCTCCCCCGGCTTCCCGCCGTGGGTCCCCTCCCGACAGTCTGCCACCCTCACCAGACCCTCCGGTGCCGGCCCAACACACGCTGCTCTGTTAGCCGCTCACAGCCCCACGCTCCAGCCGCCCCTGGTTCCTCGTCCCTGCGTTCCTCCCGTGTGCTTGTGTGATGCGTGCTATTAAACTTTGTTTTTCTCGTTCCTCTGACTTGTCAGTCTAATTTCCGGGGCCACACCGCAGAACCTAGAAGGCAGAGGACGTCTCTCCTCCCTCAGAAACTCCCCAAGCCACAGGTCCGAGGCTGACCCCTCCAGCACTCGAAGCAAGAAACCAGCGCAACCCATGTCAGACCAAGAAAAGGGGGGAAAAGAGCCGGGAAACGGGCATTTCTGCAGCTCCGCCCCACTGCGCCCTGGCCCAGGGCCCCACCCTTGGCGGCCATGGGGCGCCTAGAGCTGGTCCCCAGAGAAGTCACCAACAGGCCAGGCTGAGGGGCAGCCACCGCTGGGCATGCCACCTCCGCCCCTGACCTGCGCCCCAGAGGCCGCCAGCCGACACAGCCACCTCCGGCGGGAGTCAGGTCTGTTTCCTGCCTGACCCCACACGCAGCCCCGCCCCCAGAGGAAAAGAACGTCTCTGTGCTGTCCCTTCAAGTCACAATTTCCCTTCCCTCCCTCCACTAAACCCTGAGCACTGGTCTGTAGGAAGGGGCGCTTTCGAAGAGAAAAGCAACCCAGCAGGGTCAATGGTCTGGGCGGTTTACCCTGAAGGAGGTGCCTGAGCTGCTGCTGCTGTGCAACTGTTAATAAGTGGGACACTTTGGCCCTCGCTGGTGTGGCTCAGGGGATAGAGCGTCGGCCTGCGGACTGAAGGGTCCCGGGTTCAATTCTAGTCAAGGGCACATGCCCAGTTTGCGGGCTCGATCCCCAGCGGGGAGCATGCAGGAGGCAGCCGATCAATGATTCTCTCTCATCACTGATGTTTCTATCTCCCTCTCCCTTCCTCTACGAAATCAATAAAAATACACTTTTTAAAAAAAGAGTAAAATTTTGAATAAGAAACAGCACTTGTCCGCCTGGTTGGGTTATTAAAACAATGGCTACCAGCCGCGTTAGGTGAGAGCAGTGACGTGGGGGGACTCACAGGAGACGGGACAGAAGCTCTCCCACAGCAGGTGCCTCCCCAATCTGTCTCCTCTCGCCATCTCAAACCTTAGCTGCTTCCCAGCCATCAGTTCGCGTATTTTCAGAGTAAGCATCCACTTTTAAAAGGAGGGAAGTGTGACAAAATAGTCACAAGATGTCGCAACTGCAAAAAAGTTGGGAATAACTAATTTTAAAAGGCAAATAACATTGCTGTTCTGCAAAAACAAATATCACTTCTTTTTTTTCGAGGACAAAAAAATGGCCTGCACTTCTGTACAGGACAACAGAAACTCGGGCCGGAGAATGAGGTCTGTTTTACATCTCACCTGTGTTTTCCCGAACTGAACAGTGACCAGCGGAACTCATTAGCCTTTATGTGTTCGGCCAGGAGTGCAGTCACAGCGGAGAAAATGCAAGTAAGTTAAAATGCTGTGTCCAAACTGTCACAGGAGGCAACAGGAGGCTGGGGGGGGTGGGGGGGGGTGGGCGGGTATCAGCACGGCCCCACCTTCACCTCCCTGTACGGAGCTGGGGGGGGGGGGTGTCAGCATGGCCCCACCTTCACCCCCTGTACGGAGCTGGGGGGGGGGGGTGTCAGCCCGGCACCCACCTTCACCTCCCTGTACGGAGCTGGGGGGGGCGGTGTCAGCCCGGCCCCACCTTCACCTCCCTGTACGGAGCTGGGGGGGGGGGGTGTCAGCCCGGCACCCACCTTCACCTCCCTGTACGGAGCTGGGGGGGATGTCAGCACGGCCCCACCTTCACCTCCCTGTACGGAGCTGGGGGGGGTGTCAGCACGGCCCCACCTTCACCTCCCCTGTACGGAGCTGGGGGGGGGGGGGTGTCAGCCCGGCACCCACCTTCACCTCCCTGTACGGAGCTGGGGGGGGGGGGGTGTCAGCCCGGCACCCACCTTCACCTCCCTGTACGGAGCTGGGGGGGGGGGGGGTGTCAGCCCGGCACCCACCTTCACCTCCCTGTACGGAGCTGGGGGGGGGGGTGTCAGCCCGGCACCCACCTTCACCTCCCTGTACGGAGCTGGGGGGGGGGTGTGTCAGCCCGGCACCCACCTTCACCTCCCTGTACGGAGCTGGGGGGGGGGGTGTCAGCACGGCCCCACCTTCACCTCCCTGTACGGAGCTGGGGGGGGGTGTCAGCACAGCCCCACCTTCACCTCCCTGTACGGAGCTGGGGGGGGTGTCAGCACGGCCCCACCTTCACCTCCCTGTACGGAGCTGGGGGGGGGTGTCAGCACAGCCCCACCTTCACCTCCCTGTACGGAGCTGGGGGGGGTGTCAGCCCGGCACCCACCTTCACCTCCCTGTACGGAGCTGGGGGGGGTGTCAGCACGGCCCCACCTTCACCTCCCTGTACGGAGCTGGGGGGGGGGGTGTCAGCCCGGCACCCACCTTCACCTCCCTGTACGGAGC
Organism: Ia io; assembly: GCA_025583905.1. Classification (NCBI taxonomy): domain Eukaryota; kingdom Metazoa; phylum Chordata; class Mammalia; order Chiroptera; family Vespertilionidae; genus Ia; species Ia io. Next base: position 5,605,691 of record JAJQQW010000011.1, on the reverse strand, counting down.
TGGGGGGGGGTGTCAGCACGGCCCCACCTTCACCTCCCCTGTACGGAGCTGGGGGGGGGGGTGTCAGCCCGGCACCCACCTTCACCTCCCTGTACGGAGCTGGGGGGGGGGGTGTCAGCCCGGCACCCACCTTCACCTCCCTGTACGGAGCTGGGGGGGGGGGGTGTCAGCCCGGCACCCACCTTCACCTCCCTGTACGGAGCTGGGGGGGGTGTCAGCCCGGCACCCACCTTCACCTCCCTGTACGGAGCTGGGGGGGGTGTCAGCACGGCCCCACCTTCACCTCCCTGTACGGAGCTGGGGGGGGGTGTGTCAGCCCGGCACCCACCTTCACCTCCCTGTACGGAGCTGGGGGGGGTGTCAGCACGGCCCCACCTTCACCTCCCTGTACGGAGCTGGGGGGGGGTGTCAGCACAGCCCCACCTTCACCTCCCTGTACGGAGCTGGGGGGGGTGTCAGCCCGGCACCCACCTTCACCTCCCTGTACGGAGCTGGGGGGGGTGTCAGCCCGGCACCCACCTTCACCTTCCCGGTGACGAAGCTGGCGGCGTCCTCTGCGCTGTCGAAGACGCCCAGGGTGTGAAGCAGGTTCTGCTCTAGCCAGGCCCAGTGCCGCTCCACCTCCTCCAGCGTCGCCCCTGGGTCGGCGGGAGACACAGGGTGGAGAGAGAGTCAGTCCCAGAATGAGGATTTGTTTTCCAAAGGACACGCATCTGTGTTCAAGGAGCTCTTCCATCCTGGGCTCTCACGTCTTGGGCCAATCTGCCCGCTGCCCAGGCGGCGCCCCCACTGGAGCCAGGTCTCCCCCGCACGGGGACGGCGGCACCGGTCCCAAGCCACGCCACCCGTTACCTGGGGCACGCTCTCTGGACACCCTGCCCCTCACATGTGGCGTCCCATGGCCTCCACACAGATGAGGAGACCATCTGAGGGACCGCTCCTCCGGGGCGGCAATCCCCCGCACAGCAGTTTGCCCTGAGAAGGAGGCCTCGGAGCGGCCGGGCCCAGCGGAGGGAGCGCCTCCAAGACGGCATCGCGCCTGCCACAGGCCTGGCTGAACCCCACTCCCGGCTTCCAGCGACCCCCTCACATGTATGAAAAGAGCCGCAGCCCTGGCCGGCGCTCAGGTCAGAGCATTCCCGGCCAAGGGCACATACCGGGGTGCCGGTCACTCCCTGCCCTGAGTGGGGGCGCGTGTGGGAGGCAGCCAGTCATGTTTCTCTCCCCTCACCCCTTCTATTTTCTTTCTAAAAAGCAATGGAAAAAAATATCCTCAGGTGAGGATTAACAACAAAAAAAAGAGGCTTCATAGTACATGTTAAAACAAAAACACTGAAGTGTGTTAGTAAGTTAATTTCTTTCTAAGGCGGCAACAACAAAACCATGCTATTTTTGAGGCAGTAAGCAAGGCTGTTACCAAAGAGCCTAGCCCTGTTGGCTGTGTTGGCTGCGTGAGCCGTGTCAGCCGTGTTGGCTGTGTTCCCTCTCAGGGAGCAGCCTCGTCCTCACCACTGGACAGTGGGCACCTGGGCTGTGCCCGCAGCCAGTGAAGGCTGGCACGGAGCAGAGGCTCAGTGAAGTCCTGGGCGTGGAGAAGCTGGTGCTGGACGGGAGAGGCTCCTGGGCACCGGCTGTGTCCAGGGCAGATACAGGCGGATGGCAGAGCCAGATTTCCAAAGTGGAAGCAGGACACTCTAGCCACCAAGGAGCGACGGGCACCAGACAAACCACAGCAGAGGGAAGCAGTGGCAGGAGGCATGAACCACAGGCCACGCCCCACCAACAAGGCCATGCCCACTAAAAAGGCCACGCCCCACTAACACAGACCACACCCAATTACACAGGGCCACATGCCACTAACACAGACCACACCCCACTAACACAAGCCACACCCCACTAATAGCCAGGCCCTCATTCTAACCCTGAACCTTCCCCCCAGAGTGCCAGGGCACAAGCGGACCTTACCACACCCGACTCAGAAAAGGCCACAGGGCTCCCTGGGATGCGCGTTGGGGCAGGGGGGGCGGAGGACATGGACCTGCATCAGGGCTGTCTGAACGGGCCGTTTGGGAAGGAGAAAACAGGAAGCTAGGAACACGACAAGGAAAATGAGTTTAAAACAACGGCTATTTTCTTGTATTCTTCCAAGTTTCAGGCACGGCACTGCCAAAGCAATGTCCTTCGGTCACTACTAACGACAGGCGGTCCATCCTGGAGCCGGCCTTCTGACCACAGGCCGTGGGCACCTGGTCCACTCTCAGCCGCGTGGCTGCTGGAGGGCACACCAGGCCGAGGTCTGACAGCGGCCCTGCTCCGCTGAGTCCCGGAGCCTCAGACACGGCGCGGCAGGCTGGTTCCGGGAGGACCTCCCTGGCTCGCAGACAGCCCTGCCTCCCTGTCCACCTGGCCGGGGGCAAGAGGGGCCTGGGGTCGCCCTGCCTATGACCTCATCTCACCCTAACTCTCGCACAGTTCCCAGTGCCAAGCACCACCATGGGGGGACAGGGCTTCCACGTGCGAATTCTCTGAGGGTCACAATTCAGTCCCTGACAACCGGTGACCTCCTCAGCGACCCGCACCCGCTGCCGGTCCAGCTCTGAAAGGACAAGCAGCCCAGGAAGCAGCCCTTCAGGGCTGTGGGCACAGCGGGGCGGACGTGAGCAGAGCCAGGACCGGGGGCAGGTACTGGTCACCGGAGCGGGAAGGCTCAGGTCCCGGGAATCGGCAGTCAATTGTAGGGACCTCCCCCCACCCCCACCCCGTGACCTCCCTCCCCAGCAGGTCGCTGGTCCTGCGTTTGAACCCCTGACCTTTCCTCCCCAGAGGTAACATCTGGGCCTCAGTTGTAGTTCAGCTCCAGGCCCGGAAGAGCAGCAAAACCAGACAAGTGACCCCACGGCTGCCGTCAGGCCCAGCTGCACTGGTGATGACCCCTGCCCTGGTGCTGACCGTGGTGGAGACCATGACCCTGACAGGACACACCAGGAAAGCTGCTGACTGTCCTGCTGAGACCTTCCCTGGGACCTCCCCTAAAGTCTGCACCCTAAAGCCGTTAGGACGGAGGACCCAGCGCCTCCCTCCAGGGAGCAGGACCCTGCCTTTCCCCCTCCCTCCCAGGAGCACACTGGCACCTTCCCCTCTCCCCCCTCCTTTCAGGCAGGTCACCTTGGCCCATTTCCTCTACCATTCATTTCTTCCACTTCTGTGACTTTCTGAATAGATGTTCTCTTACAGCTTAAGTCTTGGCTCAGAATTCTCTCCCAGCAGAACCCAGAACCCACGTACTGAGGTTGCTGAGCCCAGGTCCGGTCTGACCCCGCCGGTCAGACACTGGTGCCCTTCCCGCCCACCCACAGCTCCCGGTGACGGGTTCCAGTCCTCCGGTTCCTCTTGCCGAGGCCCCGTGGTGTCGGAAACCCCGGGCCCTTCACTCCCGTTCCTCACAAAGGGAAAGGACATTCTGACACAAAATCACACCCAACAGCTCTGGCCTCACTTCATGCACCCCTGGAGGCTTCCAAATGCTGCCCACCTGGACTCGGACCCAGACCCGCCGGCTCCCGGACGGGCGGATGGGCGTGCAGGGCCTGCTGACGCCGCCTGCCTGTGCCCTGACCTGGCCGGTGCCCGGGCCGCGGCAGGCGAAGCACAGCCACGACCTCCAGAGCCTCCGGGCCGGGCCGCCGCCGGTGCCCGGGCCTCGCTCCCTCCTCACTTCCAGGGTCTCTTTCTAGATCTTTGTCCTTCATCATCCTTGGTGACCGAGCCACCTGCTCAGGAAACCTCTTGTAAAGCGAGGAAACGGGAAGGGGTAGCCCTGACCTTCGGGGGTCTACTCCGTTTCCCGTCCTTCCCGTTCAGCCGCGAAGACCTGGGGTCAGGAGGGCCGGGAGGGGAGGATGGCCGGGCCCTTCTCCTCCGCGTCTCCGGTGCGCGGGCGCCTGGGAGAGGAGACGGAGGCCGACGCTTCTCCAAGGCCACGTTCGGCTGAAAGGTCACACCTCCCAACCCCGAGGGGCCCGCAGCCCCGCGGGAGGCCCAGCACTGACAGCGGCCTGACGCGGCTCCCGCTGGCAGGCCCAGCCCCTGCAGCCACGGCCCGGGACGAAGCCGCTCCCGCATCCTGCGAGCGGCTCAGCACGTCTGTCCCAGCTGACAACCAGACACCACGACCACCGCACAGTGCGGCTTGGGAATGAAGGCAGTCATCACAACATCACACCATTACTCCTCAGAAAATTCTCCACGGCCCTGGCCGGTGGCTCGCTCAGCGCCGTGGGAACGTGCCCGGTCGTCAGGAACACACAGGAGCCCGGGGAGGGCCGCGGGGGAGGCGGGGAGACACCGGGAAGGCCGGTCGGCCGGTCACCCCGGGAGCAGGTCACCGGCCAGAGCAGGGGTGGCCACGGCCAGGGAGGGCTCAAGACACGGAACTTCCTAAGCGCGGGAGCCCCTCCCGTGCTCCCGGGATTCCGGCAGCCGGGGGTGCGCTCCCTGGGCCCCTCAACCCGCACGCACGGACCGGACTGGTGGACTGCGGCGCGCCCGAGGCGGACCGGCCCGCACACGGGAGCAGACCCTGGACTCCCGCTTTGCTCCCAGCCCCGCCGACCAGCTGACCTCCTGCAGGGCTGGGACGAAGGGAAGCGGGGCTGAGGAAGCCCGGACATAATTCCACGCAAATAACCTTCACTCGCCTCCCCAGTCGGCCTCTGGGCGCTGTCCCAGCAGCCCCCCAGAGCCCCTCCCCCTGGCCCAGAGACAGACGGCCCACGCGCTTCTAGGGTCACAGGTGGTGTGGAGCAGCAGCCGCCCCCAGAAGGCTGGGGCTCAGTTCCCGGTCAGCACACAGCTCCATGGCCGGCTCAGTCCCTGGTCAGGAAGCCTAGGGGAGGCATCCGATGGATGTTTCTCACTCACATCCATGCTTTTTTCTCTCTCTCTATCTCCCTCCCTCTCTCTAAAGTCAATAAAAACATATCTTCGGGTGAGGACTAAAGAACAAATTCCTCTCCTACTGGGGAAGAGCTTATGATGGGAAAAGGTAATTCTAAAACGAAACCCAGAGAAAGGGGACGACTGCGCCCAGTCCCCCACTGAGCACAGTGAGGCTGCGTGAGGCCCCTGCCGCCTGGGCTGGTGTGATACACGCGGCCCCTCTCCCACAGGGCGGCCCCTCTCCCACAGGGTGGGCCCCTCTCCCACAAGGTCAGCCCCTCTCTCTCTCCCACAGGGTGGGCCCCTCTCCCACAGGGTGGGCCCCTCTCCCACAAGGTCAGCCCCTCTCTCTCTCCCACAGGGTGGGCCCCTCTCCCACAGGGTGGGCCCCTCTCCCACAAGGTCGGCCCCTCTCTCTCTCCCACAGGGTGGGCCCCTCTCCCACAAGGTCGGCCCCTCTCTCTCTCCCACAGGGTGGGCCCCTCTCTCCCACAGGGTGGGCCCCTCTCCCACAGTGGGCCCCTCTCCCACAGGGTGGGCCTCTCTCCCACAAGGTCGGCCCCTCTCCCTCTCCCACAAGGTGGGCCCTCTCCCTCTCCCACAGGGTGGGCCCCTCTCCCACAGGGTGGGCCCCTCTCCCACAAGGTCGGCCCCTCTCTCTCTCCCACAGGGTGGGCCCCTCTCCCACAGGGTGGGCCTGTGATGGAACTTTACCACTGCGCTGTCTTCCATTTCCTACAAAAGCTGCTGAGTGGCAGGGACATTTTCCTAACTATTATTTCCTCTGCAGGGAAGTCTCATGATTGACTTAAAAAATACCACGAATCAGGGCAAGCCGACCACGTCTCTGCCGCTGGGACGGAGTCTGTCCGGTGCGTGATGCTGGGAGCTGTTCTCCAACGGCGCGAAGCGGCCTCCGAGACCAGCTTTTAGGACATGAGGCTGAGGAGGAAGCAGATGCAAACACTCGTAGGGCGACCGCTGCCCTGTGACCTGCCCCTCAGAGTCTGCGCACAGGAATGTACTGTTTGTGGGCCGTGGTCAAAGCAAAGTCGTGGGCAACGCGGCAGGAAATGGGAGAGAGAAGAAAGTGGGCATCCGCCACGCACTGCAGAGGCAGAATGAGAAAAAGGCTACAAATGAACTCAACACACGCAGCTCCCCACCGCGGGACCTCCAGGACCAGGACGCTGTGCCGGGCCTGCCCCTGCCCCACCTCCCCGGAGGCCAGGCCGCCAGGCACGCCACAGACAGGCCTGCGGGTAGTGATCAGGTTCCCGGCCACAGGGTGGCGCCCTGGCCAGGAGGACTGGTGCCTCATACGAAGCGGCACACACACCAGGACACCGACTCCCTCCCGCCGGCACCTGGGTCTGCCGCCAGCCTCAGGCTGGAGAAGCCATTTGCTGCTGAGGCCGCGCCTGTGGCGCTCTGAGGCCAGCAGCGCTCTGAGGCCAGCAGCGCTCTGAGGCCAGCAGCGCTCTGAGGCCAGCACTCACAGGTGCGCCGTAGAGTCCAAATATCAAAATTACACTTCGTTTTATTAAGACCCCTAATTTTGCAGAACAAGACTTTTCTATTTTCTAAGAAAATTAAAGTTCAGTGGATCTTAAACATGACCCATGCAGGAAGTAAAAAAACCAGATTTGTAAATCCCTAGGCAAAACTAAAACACAGTGTGAGAAACCTAAGTCCACCGAACAGGCACACCGATAACCTCCGAGTGAATGACTCACAAAACCAGCTCAAAGCAGGGGCAGCTCTGCTGTGCAGCGTGCCGGCTGGTCGGCTGCCGCCACCCGCAGGTCTGTCTTTAGGAAGAGCATTTCCACGTTCTCGAGCTTTCCCACTTGGCCTTGAGAACAGCCACGTGCAGACTGCCCTGAAGGCCTGGTCTTTCTGGTTCCGTCTGTAATACACTGTGGAGACTGGGGCGGGGAGGACACACACACAACACCTGAGTTGCTTAGAAACTCACACAAATATTTATTCTCTTTGCTTCTCCCAGAGGTACTTTCAGGAAATAAAACAAACATCATATTAACCACACCTACAGCTTCTGCACAGCCATAAATAATCTGATCCAAGCTTCACTTTCAAAAAACAAGTCTCTACATAATAAATGTCCAATTGAATGAAACACTTCTCCGGCCACTGAGACCCTGATTCACAATAAAACGGGCACCACATACGCCTTGCTCAGATCTGCTCCTTTGCGATAGAGGAGTATTTCTCTATGTCCAAACACCAACAGCCCAGTCTCTAATGCTGGGCTAGAAGCTACACACAAAGCGGTGAATTAAAGGTGTGACCAGCCCTGCTGATGTGGCTCAATGGGTAGAGCGTTGGCCTGTGGACTGAAGGATCCGGGTTCGATTCCAGTCAAGGGCACGGGCCTCGGTTGCAGGCTTGATCCCCAGCCCTGGTCGGGGCGTGTGTGGGAGGCAACCAATCAGTGTGTCTCTCTCACATTGATGTTTCTCTCTCTGTGTCTTTCCCTCTCTCTTCCACTCTCTCTAAAAAAAAATCAATGGGAAAATACCCTCGGGTGAGGATTAACAATTAATTAATAATAAAATATACCATGCTTTCTAAAAAAATAAAAATTAAAGTGTAACTGTCAAGGCACTGTCACTCCTAAATGCCACTCAACCCTCATCACAGTTACTCAGAGGCAGTGGCAGCGATGGGAGAGGGTTGGGCCAGGGCCCCGCCGTCCAAGGCCCCACTCGCCTGAAGGAAATGTCTGCGCCGAGCAGCCTCCGCAGGGACTGGGCAGGGCAGGGCCACGCCCTTGGCTTCCAGGGCTTTTCCTGGGCACGTGTCTCACTGGATGGGTTAAGAAAATAAAATTCAAACCTTCCTTTTTATATAATGGCCTTGCCTTTGTGCCTTCAAATTAAAATGAATCCTTCAAGTATTTACAATAAGTGAAAAACAGATAAACTCAAGCTCCTTAATACTGAAAGTGCAATAGATTTTTCATTTCTAATTGAAACAGTCACTTAAATGTCCTTGTCTTGGTGCCATTAGCAACACTTCTCAGAAACAGAAGCAGGGAGAGGAGCAAAGATGCAAAGACACAAAGACTCGGTTGTTCTCACCAGAAGAAACACCCATCAATAGAAACAGAACCAGAAATAACAGACAAACATCAATAGGCAAGGACACAAAACAGCCACCACAAATACACTCCAGGTGCAGGCTGCAGAGGCCAGCTTCGCAGCCAGAGGCTGAGCGGGAGGCAACAGACAGACGGGAGCCACCCGGCAGGGGGGGATCCGCGCCTAGAACCAGCATTCCGGATGGGGTTAAAGGTCAGTCCGACAGCGGGAGGAAAGAGTAGAGGACTTGAGGCTACGGTGGTAAAAACTACCTACAGCGGGATACAGAGGAAAAGGGATTAACAAGCCCAGCCGGTGTGGCTCGGGCACAGAGCGCTGGCCTGCCGACTGAAGGGTCCCGGGTTCGAGCCCAGTCAGGAGCACATGCCCAGCTGCGGGCTCGACCCCCCAGGAGCGAGCGGGCAGGAGACCCATGTTTCTCTCTCATGGTTGATCCTCTCTCTCTCCCTCTTTCTTCCTAAACTCAATAAAATAAAACATTTAAATGTAAAATAAAAAGAACCACCGCTCAATAAAATACCAGGCAAGGGGAAGAACAGGAGGTTCTGAAAAAGCCCTTAACCACGATGAGAGGAATGGGAATGAAGCTACGCAGAAACACCCGTGAGGCTGCAACGGTGACACTGCCCGGAGGGCCGCGGGGGCGGGGAAACACGCTCCTCAGCGGGGCGCGGCCCGGAGGACGCCGTCTGGGCGCACCGCTCCCGTCTGGGCGCTCCGCTCCACGGAGGGCGGCGCCATCGCGGCTCCGGCTCCGGCCTCTGGCTCCGGCTCGGGCTCCGGGCTCCGGGCTCCGGCCTCCAGGCTCGGGCTCCGGCTCCGGGCTCCGGCCTCCAGGCTCGGGCTCCGGGCTCCGGCCTCCAGGCTCGGGCTCCGGGCTCCGGGCTCCGGGCTCCGGCCTCCAGGCTCGGGCTCCGGGCTCCCGCTCCGAGCTCCGGGCTCCGGCCTCCAGGCTCGGGCTCCGGGCTCCCGCTCCGAGCTCCGGGCTCCCGCCTCCAGCCTCGGGCTCCGGGCTCCGGGATCCGGGCTCTGGCCTCCAGGCTCGGGCTCCGGGCTCCGGCCTCCAGGCTCGGGCTCTGGGCTCCGGGCTCCGGCCTCCAAGCTCGGGCTCCGGGCTCCCGCTCCGAGCTCCGGGCTCCCGCCTCCAGGCTCGGGCTCCAGCTCCGGGCTCCGGGCTCTGGCCTCCAGGCTCGGGCTCCGGGCTCCCGCTCCGAGCTCCAGGCTCCGGCCTCCAGGCTCGGGCTCCGGGCTCCGGCCTCCAGGCTCGGGCTCCGGGCTCCCGCTCCGAGCTCCAGGCTCCGGCCTCCAGGCTCGGGCTCCGGGCTCCGGCCTCCAGGCTCGGGCTCCGGGCTCCCGCTCCGGGCTCCGGCCTCCAGGCTCGGGCTCCGGCTCCGGGCTCCGGGCTCCGGCCTCCAGGCTCGGGCTCCGGGCTCCCGCTCCCCGAGCTCCGGCCTCCAGGCTCGGGTCCGGGCTCCGGGCTCCGGCCTCCAGGCTCGGGCTCCGGGCTCCGGCCTCCGGCCTCCGGCCTCCAGGCTCGGGCTCCGGGCTCCGGGCTCCGGCCTCCAGGCTCGGGCTCCGGGCTCCGGGCTCCGGCCTCCAGGCTCGGGCTCCGGGCTCCGGGCTCCGGCCTCCGGCCTCCAGGCTCGGGCTCCGGGCTCCGGGCTCCGGCCTCCAGGCTCGGGCTCCGGGCTCCGGGCTCCGGGCTCCGGCCTCCAGGCTCGGGCTCCGGGCTCCCGCTCCGAGCTCCGGGCTCCGGCCTCCAGGCTCGGGCTCCGGGCTCCCGCTCCGAGCTCCGGGCTCCCGCCTCCAGCCTCGGGCTCCGGGCTCCGGGATCCGGGCTCTGGCCTCCAGGCTCGGGCTCCGGGCTCCGGCCTCCAGGCTCGGGCTCTGGGCTCCGGGCTCCGGCCTCCAAGCTCGGGCTCCGGGCTCCCGCTCCGAGCTCCGGGCTCCCGCCTCCAGGCTCGGGCTCCAGCTCCGGGCTCCGGGCTCTGGCCTCCAGGCTCGGGCTCCGGGCTCCCGCTCCGAGCTCCAGGCTCCGGCCTCCAGGCTCGGGCTCCGGGCTCCGGCCTCCAGGCTCGGGCTCCGGGGCTCCGAGCTCCAGGCTCCGGCCTCCAGGCTCGGGCTCCGGGCTCCGGCCTCCAGGCTCGGGCTCCGGGCTCCCGCTCCGGGCTCCGGCCTCCAGGCTCGGGCTCCGGCTCCGGGCTCCGGGCTCCGGCCTCCAGGCTCGGGCTCCGGGCTCCCGCTCCGAGCTCCGGCCTCCAGGCTCGGGCTCCGGGCTCCGGGCTCCGGCCTCCAGGCTCGGGCTCCGGGCTCCGGCCTCCGGCCTCCGGCCTCCAGGCTCGGGCTCCGGGCTCCGGGCTCCGGCCTCCAGGCTCGGGCTCCGGGCTCCGGGCTCCGGCCTCCAGGCTCGGGCTCCGGGCTCCGGGCTCCGGCCTCCGGCCTCCAGGCTCGGGCTCCGGGCTCCGGGCTCCGGCCTCCAGGCTCGGGCTCCGGGCTCCGGGCTCCGGCCTCCGGCCTCCAGGCTCGGGCTCCGGGCTCCGGGCTCGGGCTCCGGCTCGGGCGGGAGCGGAGGGCGCCCACAGCGGCGGGCACGTGTTTGTCGGCAGCAGGAGGCCCCCCGGGGGAGATGGAAACATGGGGTCTCGGCAAATTTTTGCTTTATGGATATTTTAGGTTAAGAAATGGTAAAAAAGCTTTACGCTTTTATAAAATTAAGTTAAATCAACAAGGAAAGAAAGCAATCCTACAACTGAATAAGGGGGTGAACAGGGCTGCGGGACGGTTGGTGACATCTCGGAGGCCGCGGCGGGGCCACCCATGCACCGCACGGTGAGCCCTTCACCCGGCTCTGCCGGTGCAGACGCTCCGCACGCGGTGGGCCCCGCGCTCAGGCGGCCGGAACGCGGTGGGCTCTCGGCACGTGTCCGCAGCGACAGGGAGGGCTCCTTCTGCGCAGGCGGAACTAGAGTCAGGAGACCAGCTCCCGCTTCTGGCGGGGCGCCCCGATTTTCAACAACCTGGCCCGCGCCCGCGCCGTTTTAAAAAGTCCCAATGTTTGGAAAGAATGCGCGACAAGCTGGGGAACGGCGGGAGAACGGGAAGGGAATAGACGGTTTTCGGCGGCCATGGGGCTATTTAGCCAGGATATGAATTTTATATTATTTTTGTTAATTTTATAATGTTAAACTTTAATAATAACAAATAATTGTTGAGAACTGATGATCGAGAACTGCTTATCAAAGTTCGCATTGTTGATCAGTTGTTAGAATTCGACCACCATTGTTTGGACTTAATGAACAATGGCATTTTTTGGGATTGGCGACGACGAAAACATTTTGTAACTGTCTCTCAGACGATACACACCGTACTGCGTGCTAGTAAGCTATTTAAACAAGTGATGTCATTACAAATCAGCTATTCAGATAATTTAGGTAAGTAATTTATTTATTTATTTCATAAACACATAAATTTTCTTGAATTTAGCAGACAGTACTCGTATTATTTATATTTTATAGTGGCGGCAAAAAGTCTAGCGCCGGCCTTGAAAGTGACACTTATGACTTACATTACGGCAAATTCATGACCTTTTAAACGACAGCAATCTACTAAAAAAAACTCACTCAAATGAGAAATATGCCAAAGAATAATACTATACATAATTATTTTTTATATTTGTAAATTGTACTTATGTTGAAATTTAAAAAAATATATTACAATACTATTTTTGCGTTCTATGAAAATTTTTGTTGCTCCATATAGACCAAATTTTTAATCAAGAACCCCTCCTCCCCCCCATCAATGGTGTCCCGCTTTACCAATGTTAAAATCTGGTCACCTTAGATTAGAGCTAAGCACGGATGAAAGTCCATGTCACAGAAAAGGTCTCTGCATTCCAGTCATCTCCACCCGCACCGACCAGCCGGTGACGGGAGTGCAGGCACCGGGGGACACAGCACACGCCGGGCGGGGCCGCCGGACCGCAGAACCCGTCACGTGCCCCCCGCATGTGACCGCACGCTCACCATCCCCGAACATGGTTCACCCGCGGTGACTGGGGTTAGACGTGTAGGTGATGTGCAATATTTACTGTGCCGGCACAGTTACTAGTGTTTTTTCCAACAGATGGCCTATTTGTTAAAATTTGTTAAAAATTACAGTGAATTGCCCTGGCCGGTGTGGCTCAGTGGATAGGGCGTCGGCCTGCGGACGGAAGGGTCCCAGATTCGATTCCGGTCAGGGGCACATGCCTCGGTTGCGGGCTCCTCCCAGGCCGAGGCCCTGGTCAGGGCGCGTGCAGGAGGCAACCCATCGATGTGTTTCTCTCACATCAATGTTTCTCTCTGTCTTTCCCTCTCTCTTCCACTCTCTCTAAAAATCGATGAAAAAATATTCCTTGGATGAGAATTTAAAAAATAACTAAATTAATAACAAAAAATAACATGTTTATTTAATTACAAGCAAATCTTGGTTAAAAGCATTTTAAAATTAACAGGGTGTTAATCTTCACATATTTTATACAGACCAGAAATTTTGTCCATTAAATCCGAAGTCTGTTAAATTGAGGTCCACAAAATCAAGGTTTATATGTCTAAAAAACATATCTTGATTGAAAAACTGCTTTCCTGCTAAAAACCACTAACCCCCATCTGAGCCTTCGGGGAGTGGCCATCTTTTAGCTGGCAGAGGGGTCGCCTGTGTGAGACTGAGGCTAATGGGGGGTTGGTGGGGTGGGGGGCTGCTGGAGGCGGAGCGGCTGACAAGAGGGCAGCAGTGAGCTTCCCGCAGGACTGCCCCCCCCCCCACAGGTGCCTGCCCCTCCTCTCACAGGTGCCTGTCCCCCCTCACAGGTGCCTGTCCCTCCTGCCCCCCCCCTCACAGGTGCCTGCCCCTCCTGCCCCCCCCTCTCACAGGTGCCTGTCCCTCCTGCCCCCCCTCTCACAGGTGCCTGCCCCTCCTGCCCCCCCTCCCACAGGTGCCTGCCCCTCCTCTCACAGGTGCCTGCCCCCCCTCTCACGAGTGCCTGCCTGTGGCCTGTGGCCCGCTGGACAGCGCTGACCCCCAGAGGAGGTTCTTTCACCATCGGAGCTGCCCCCCCCACCCGCCCTGCCTCAGCTCAGCGTGTGGCGCTCCCAGTCCTCCCGGTCATTGCTGCAGCCCTCAGGGCCTCTGCCCCGGGGAGAGACAGGCCCTCAGTGAGCACTGCAGGCCCTGGAGGGCTGCGAACTGGCCTCACTGGATGCTGCTGGCCTCAGGAAGAGGGAGGCCTGAGGCGCGGGAGGCAGACGGGGAGGGCCAGCATGTGGGGCATTCAGAACACATGTGATTTGTGACTAAGCCGCTCTTAGATGATTACTGTCTTATATGAGCACCGTTCATGGTGCCCCCCCAAATTACAAGATAACATCAAAGCACACGGAGCACAGGTCACCATAGCAATATAATAATAACGAAAAAGCTTGAACTATTGCGAGATTTGCCGAAATGAACACAGAGACACAAAGTTAAGCAAATGGTGTTGGGAAATGGTGCAGACAGACTGGCTCCATGCGGAGTTGCCACAAACCCTCAATTTGTAAAAAAGGCAGTATTTGCAAAGTGCAAGAAATCAATGCATGGTAAAACAAGATATGTCTGTAATTGCACAGAGAAAATAACAATTTTAAAGTGTTCTGACTGTACTTCATAGTTAAATATATTCTAAGGCCAAATATAGCTGCAAAAACTTAAATTTCATTCAGTAGTCTCTTACTATTAATAGCAATATTGGCATTATCCTATATAAAAAAGGGCTAATATGCAAATCGACCGAATGGGGGAACAACTGGTCGCCATGATGCAGACTGACCACCAGGGGGCAGACGCTCAACGCAGGAGCTGCCCCCTGGGGGTCAGTGGGCTCCCACAGAGGGAGCGCGGCTCAGCCACAAGCCGGGCTCATGGCTGGCGAGTGCAGCAGTGGTGGCGGGAGCCTCTCCCACCTCTGAGCAGTGGGGGCGGGTCTCAGCCGGCAGTCGGACATCCCCTGAAGGGCCCTGGACTGTGAGAGTCCCAGTGCACGAATGTCGTGCACTGGGCCTCTAGAAATAATGTTTGGGGGTAGATGTGTGTATGACAGATAGTTAGTAATTATGTAAATATTGTTAGAAACCAAGATTTTCAGTGAATAAAAAAAGAAAAACAAATATAAAATCAAAGTTAAGTTATAACTAGCTTCACAGCAGAATCAGAAAGTGAAGTATGAGCTCAGGATCTCCCATCTTTTCCATGACACACACGTCTAGTTCACACACACGCAGCACTCCCCACTGAAGGAGCCCGGCTCCTCTGGACGGACGGCCAGCTCCCGAGGAGGCAGGAAGTGCACGCGGTGGGCACTGCCATCGTTGGCCAGAGAGCAGGGAAGCACCAAGGTGGACGGGAGTGAGACCAAGTCACAGAAACCACAGGCCAGGGCCCGGGGCAGAAGGTGGGACAATCTGAGTATCAAAAAGGACCATCATTAACAAAAACACACTGAATATATAAAAACTCGTAGCTTACAGTGCCCACTGTACAAGCCATTCAACTTTTCATGAAGTTTTTCATAATGCAATGTTGGGAGTGGGGAACATTGTCTGTGAAATGATAATAAAAAGGGCAATAGGAGAAGGAAGGAAAAAGAAAGGTAAAACAAAAAAAATAATAATACCCTTATCACCACAACATAGGCAGGCACCAACTCCTCACACTACAATCGCCTTTAAAGGTGTGTAGTTAAGGTGAGCATCCTTTTCCTACTGTTTCTGAATGGACCATGTCTCAGGCTGACCCAATAGCCCCACCTGATGAGCTTAAGCTGACAGTTGTGAAAGGACTGGTCAAATTAGAAAATCAGCATTTTGTGATATACAGAGAAGACATTAATGCAGACAATGCTCATAATGGGTAAAACCACTAGATGTATGGTTGATGGGGAAGAATGCAATGGGGCCTCACCTGAACTCATTAACTGGTCTGTGCACCCTGAGAGTGAGACCCCGAAGACAGGGGCCCCGAGAGCATGCGGCATGAAGGATGGGAACACCTAGTCAGTATTCCTCTTCTTAAAAAGCTGAACCTTTGGGGAGAACCATGATGACAACACAGGTAAATGCCAGTATCGCCGCCTCCCACAACCACATCAAAACTACACTGAAAATACAAAACAACCATCCTTCAGAACCACCTGAAAGCTGGCTGAACAGAAGTCCTACAACCAGAGAAATAAAGAAGAAAGCACACTGAGACTGTAGGAGTGGTAGAGGCGTTACAGGCTGGTCCGACACGAACATGTGACATTTTTTTAATCGGGAGGGATATCTCGGCTGCAGAGGCCCGCCGTGAGGAACAAGGGGTCCCAGCCCCACACCAGACCCCCAGCCCAGGATTCTAAAGCTGGGAAGAGAAGTCCCCATAACTTCGGGCTCTAAAAACCAGTGGGGATTGTGGCTGAGTGACACGGAGGCTGCTGGAGACCCAGGTGTTACCCCTAGAGGGCCAGTGCATGAACTTATAGTCTCGCTTCCGCTGGGTGGCTTTGGGGGACCTAAACACATATCGAGAAGAAATGGACTGTCTGGCATCAGGGCAGGAACTCGGGGGGTGGCTTTCTCCCAGGAGGAGATGCTCGCAGGGGTCATTGTTCCTGTGCTGGGACCTCCTTCCCACCCCTCAACCTCCCCACCTCCCTTGCAAAGCTAACTGGCAGCCATATCTGAGTTTCCATCAGCCTGTTCATTCCACCTGGTGATTCCTTGAGACCCCGTCCCATCCAATTAGCAGCCCCAACCAAGCTGTTTGCAGCAGCTTTAC
Source organism: Ia io (assembly GCA_025583905.1). Lineage (NCBI taxonomy): Eukaryota > Metazoa > Chordata > Mammalia > Chiroptera > Vespertilionidae > Ia > Ia io. The sequence goes on along the minus strand of JAJQQW010000011.1, from coordinate 5,589,798 downwards.
CATACGAATGGCCTGTCCTGGCTCAGGTTGCTAAAATCTCTCAAACAAGCTAAAACTGGAGTCAGTGTGCCCCAAACCTATCAATAAAAGGACCAAGACCCAGCACAAGCACCATCCTGCTTTGCTTCACAGCTGGGCCTCGCCTGGGCACTTCCAAGCCCAATGTAAGTAGTAGCCATCTGCAGATCTCTCTGTAGCTCCTGCCAGGTGGCCCCAGGCAATGGCTGACTTTGCACCTCCCAGGAGGCATCAGAGCCAGTGTACCCAGTGTTCAGTGTCAGACCATACCAGATTACAACTCTATACATCCACAAGCGACACACTCAAGGGGCAGACTCGGTGATCTCCAAAGCCCCACTGAAGCAAGTCCTGCCCCATAGGGGTGTCTCCTGCACAGCAGCTCTCCCACTGTAGTCGCAGCTGGTCCTCACAGCCAGTTGGCCTGGAGGTCAATTCCTCCAGTGACACCAACAGTGATCAAGGTTCAACTACAACAAGACTGTGCTCACAGTCCACAAAGGGGTGCACTTAGAGCTTCCAGCTCAGGTGACTGGGGAGGCTGAGCCACTGGGCCCTATAGAACACCTAGCACACAAGGCCACTCTACCAATTCCAGGACACATAGCAGCTCTACCCAGTACATAGAAACAAACACAGGGAGGCAGCCAAAATGAGTATACAAAGAAACATGTCACAAATGAAAGAAATGGAAGAAGTAAGCAAACTACTGGATACAGAGTTCAAAACCATGGTTACAAAGTTACTCAAGGATCTTAGTGAGACTTTCAAGGATCTTAGGGAAAATGTCAAAGACACGAAAAAGGACCAGTCAGAAATTAAGCATACACTAACTGAAATAAAGAATAATTTACAGGCATTCAACAGTACAGTAGAGGATTCTGAGAATCAAATAAACAATTTGGAATATGAGGAAGGAAAAAACACCCAATCAGAAGAGCAAAATAAAAGAGAATCCAAAACTATGAAGATAGTGTAAGGAGCCTCTGGGACAATTTCAAGCGTACTGACATTCTCATTACGGGTGTTCCAGAAGGAGAAAACAGAGAGCAAGACATTGAAAACCTATTTGAAGAAATAATGACAAAACTTTCCCTACCTGGTGAAAGAAATAGACTTACAAGTCCAGGAAGTGTGGAGATTCCCAAACAAGAGAAACCCAAAGAGGCACACAGCAGGACACATCATAGCTAAAATGTCAAGGATTAAAGACAAAGAGAGGAGAGAAACCAAGATGGCGGCATAGGTAAACAGCTAAACTGCTGCCTCGCACAACGATTTCAAAACTACAACTAAAAGACAGAACGAACATCATCCAGAACCACAGGAAAGCTGGCTGAGTGGAAATTCTACAACTAGAAGGAAAGAGGAAAGCACACGGAGAATCAGAGGAGCTGCAAAAGGCTGAGGTACAGAGACGCGCACGGGCGGCTGAGTGCCTGGCTGGCTTTCTCTAGCGGGAAGGAGACAAAAGCTCCCGACTGTGCTGAACCCCAGTTCCAACTGCACTGAATTCCAGTTCCGGGCGAGACCCCAGGGACCCTGGCTTAGAGGGGGGGGGGGGGGGGGGAATCTGGACTGTCAGGCGGAAACTCAGGGGAGTCGCGAAAGGCAGAGGTCTGGAGGCGCGCACACGAGTGCACGAAGAGAGGACTGACTGCTGAGTGTGCCGCTGGCTTTCCCTAGTGCAGTGATGGGCAACCTTTTGAGCTTGGTGTGTCAAACTTCGCCAAAAAACTGAGCATAACTTGGGTAGTGTGTCACTTTGAGGAAAAGACTAACTCCAAGACTCTAGTCGCAAATGTTTCATCCTCAGGAGCAGCAAATGTTTCATCCTTGCCATGCGACCGTGTGCCATCAGAAATGGCTGTGCGTGTCAGTGCTGACACACGTGTCATAGGTTCGCCATCACTGCCCTAGTGGGTGGGAAACAGAAGCTCCCCCACTACGCTGAACTCCAGTTCTGGGCGAGAATCTGGGAATCCAGATTCATTGGGGGAGAAACTGGACTGTCTGGCAGTGGGTGAAACTCGAGGGCGGCTTACTCTTAGAGGTGCTTGCAGCGATTACCGAGGGACACTGAGACCCAGGGGCATTGTAGGGCAGGTGATGGGAAGCCAAGACTGTCTGCTCAGCCCTGAGACTCCGCCCCATCCAAGCTGAGCACAGAGGCTTTTGCAATTTTGCAAGTCTTGTCTCATAAGGCTGTCTCCAGCACAGAAGTTCTCCCAGTGCAGACACAGCTGATCCTCACAGCCAACTGGCCTGGAGGTCAATTCCTCCAGGTGATACCAACACCAATCAAGACTTAACTACAACAAGGCTGTACACACAGGGGTGCACCAAGAGTGTCCACCTCAGGTAACTGGGGGAGGCTGAGCCACTGACCATATAGGACACCTGGCACACAAAGCTACCCTACCAACTCAGGGAAGCAGCAAAAATGCGGAGACAAAGAAACATCACAAACAAAAGAAATGGAGGAAAACAAATGACTGGATATAGAGTTCAAAACCATGGTTATAAGGTTTTTCAAGAATTTCCTAGAAAAGGCCAATAAATTTAGCAACACCCTCGAGGATATGAAAAAGGACCAACTAGAAATTAAACATACACTGACTGAAATAAAAAATATTATACAGAGACCCAACAGCAGACTAGAGGAACACAAGAATCAAGTCAAAGATTTGAAATACAAAGAAGCAAAAAACACCCAACCGGAAAAGAAAAAAGAAAAAAGAATCCAAAAAATTGAAGACAGTGTAAGAAGCCTCTGGGACAACTTCAAGCGTACCAACATCCGAATTATGGGGGTGCCAGAAGAAGAGAGAGAGCAAGACACTGAAAACCTATTGGAAGAAATAATGACCGAAAACTTCCCCCACCTGGTGAAAGAAATAGACTTACAAGTCCAGGAAGCGCACAGAACCCCAAACAAAAGGAATCCAAAGAGGACCACACCAAGACACATCATAATTAAAATGCCAAGGGCAAAAGACAAAGAGAGAATCTTACAAGCAGCAAGAGGAAAGCAGTTAATTACCTACAAGGGAGCACCCATACGACTGTCAGCTGATTTCTCAACAGAAACTATGCAGGCCAGACGGGAATGGCAAGAAATATTCAAAGTGATGAATAGCAAGAACCTACAACCAAGATTACTCTACCCAGCAGAACTATCATTCAGAACTGAAGGTCAGATAAAGAGCTTCACAGATAAGAAAAAGCTAAAGGAGTTCATCACCACCAAACCAGTATTATATGAAATGCTGAAAGGTATTCTTTAAGAAGAGGAAGAAGAAGAAGAAGGTAAAGATAAAAATTATGAACAACAAATACATATCTATCAACAAGTGAATCTAAAAATCAAGTGAATTAAACATCTGATGAACAGAATAAACTGGTGAATATAATAGAGTCAGGGGCAAAGAAAGGGTGTGGACTGACAATTCTCAGGGGAAAAGGGGTGTGGGGGGTGCAGGAAGAGACTGGACAAAAATACACCTATGGATGAGGACAGTGGGGAGAGGGGGTAAGGGCAGAGGGTGGTGTGGGAACCGGGTGGAGGGGAGCTATGGGGGGGAAAAAGAGGAACAATTGTAATAATCTGAACAATAAAGATTTATTAAATTAAAAAAAAAAAAAGACAAAGAGAATGCCCTAGACTGTTTGGCTCAGTGGATAGAGCATCAGTCTTCAGATTGAAGGGTTATGGGTTTGATTCCCAGTCAAGGACATGTACCTCGGTTGCAGGCTCAATCCCCAGCCCTGATTGGTGCATGTGCGGAGGCAACCAATTGATGTGTCTCTCTCATATCGATGTCCCTCTTTCTGTGTCCCTCCCCCTCCCTTCCACTCTCTCTAAAAATCAATAGAGAAATATCCTTGGGTGAAGATTTAAACAAACAAACAAACAAAAAAAAAGACAGAGAATCTTAAAAGCATCAAGAGAAAAAAAGTTAGTTACCTACAGGGGAGCGCCCATATGACTGGCAGCTGATTTCTCAACAGAAACTTTTCAGGCCCGAAGGGAGTGGGAAGACATTTTCAAAGTGATGAACAGCAAGAACCTACATCCAAGATTACTCTACCCAGCAAAGTTACCATTCAGAATTGAGGGTGAGATAAAGAGCTTCACAGATAAAAAAAGCTAAAGGAGTTCATCACCGCCAAACCAGGATTATATGAAATGCTGAAGGGTATTCTTTAAAAAGAGGAAGAAGATGAAGTTGAAGTTGAAGATGAAGATAAAGAAGAAGAAAAAGAAGAAAAAGGAACAATAAAATGGCAATAAATACATATCTATCAACAATTGAATCTAAAAATCAAAATAAATGAATAAGAAATCTATTGAACAAAATAAACTGGTGAATAAAATAGAATCAGAGGCATGGAACAGACTGATTAATCTCAGAGGGAAGGGGGTGGGAAGGGGGAGGTGAAAAGATTAACCAAAGATCTTACAGGCACACATGCATTACCTTTGGACACAGACAATAAGGGACGAAGGCTTGTGGTGGGGCGGAAACTGGGTAGAGAGGGCCTACGGAGGGTGGGAGGGGGGAACATTTGTAATACCCTCAACAATAAAGATTAAAAAGAAAGGAAAAAACAAACAAACAGTTGAACCTTTGTAAACACCTGGTTTCCAGGAAATATGAAGGACCGAGGAGCGAGTTAAACGTTGTCTGCAGGAGCAGAGCATGTGAACATTCTGTATAAAAACTGGCCCAACTTCCCCACCACGTCAATGCTTTGGGGGAGTAACGGGGGAGTGGAGGGCGGCAGCTTTCTTGACTAAAAGAGACAATGAAATGAGTGTGTGGTTCTAGCTGAATGTGCATTAGAACGGCCAGGCCTGTGAAGATTCTGGAGGCACGCAGGAAGCCCACGTGTGCAGGGATCCAAAGAGTGCGCTCACTGGCCTTCACCATACAACGAACGACGCCAGAATGGCCACATGTCCCGAGGGGTTTGCGACAGCACGCAGAGGTGAAATGCAATTTCTAGGATTTGCTTTAAAATCCATCCCGAGGAAAAGGGCTCAGAGAATAAGATAAAGTGGCAGAATCTGATTCTAATGCCCCTGCGCGGTGACCCTGGCGCCCCTGGGCGGTGACCCTGACGCCCCTGCGCGGTGGCCCTGACGCCCCTGCGCGGTGGCCCTGACGCCCCTGCACAATGGCCCTGACGCCCCTGCACAATGGCCCTGACGCCCCTGCGCGGTGGCCCTGACGCCCCTGCACAATGGCCCTGACGCCCCTGCACAATGGCCCTAACGCCCCTGCGCGGTGGCCCTGACGCCCCTGCGCGATGGCCCTGAGGCCCCTGCGCGATGGCCCTGACGCCCCTGCGCGGTGGCCCTGACGCCCCTGCACAATGGCCCTGACGCCCCTGCGTGGTGACCCTGACGCCCCTGCGCGGTGGCCCTGACGACCCCCTGCGCGCCCTGACGCCCCCCTGGCCCTGACGCCCCTGCGCGGTGACCCTGACGCCCCTGCGCGGTGGCCCTGACGCCCCTGACGCCCCTGCGCGGTGGCCCTGACGCCCCTGCGCGGTGACCCTGATGCCCCTGCGTAGTGGCCCTGACGCCCCTGCACAATGGCCCTGACGCCCCTGCGCGGTGACCCTGGCGCCCCTGCGCGGTGACCCTAATGCCCCTGCACAATGGCCCTGACGCCCCTGCGCGTGGTGACCCTGACGCCCCTGCGCGGTGGCCCTGACGCCCCTGCACAATGGCCCTGACGCCCCTGCACAATGGCCCTGACGCCCCTGCGCGGTGACCCTGGCGCCCCTGCACGGTGACCCTGACGCCCCTGCGCGGTGGCCCTGACGCCCCTGCGTGGTGACCCTGGCGCCCCTGCGCGATGGCCCTGACGCCCCTGCGCGGTGGCCCTGACGCCCCTGTGCGGTGGCCCTGACGCCCCTGCACAATGGCCCTAACGCCCCTGCGCGGTGGCCCTGACGCCCCTGCGCGGTGGCCCTGACGCCCCTGCGCGATGGCCCTGAGGCCCCTGCGCGATGGCCCTGACGCCCCTGCACGGTGACCCTGACGCCCCTGCGCGGTGGCCCTGACGCCCCTGCCTAATGGGCCTGGAGGGTTTCATTCTACTGTCCTCCCTACTTTGGGGTATGTTTGAAAATATTCATAAAAGAATTAAAACCCCTTCTCACCAACAAAAAGGCATAAACTTGGGTCACTGACCTAGAAGGAACAGTCAGTCAAGTCAGAAGTGAAGGCAGAGCAGGAAAATGGGAGATGCCACCCTCCCCGGCTTCCCTTTCCAGTCAGGGGGCCCCGGCGGAAGGAGCGGGAAGCCAGCCGGGCGCAGCGGCCCCACCGGCCCCACCGAGGAGCCTGTAACAGAAGCCACACCAACGCCGTCCTGTTTTGAAACCCACATGTCCCGGTCTGTCCGTCCTGGGGTGCTGACCCGACAGGGCGCACACCGGACTGGGCCCACATCCCCGGACGCCGCCTTGGCCGAACAAGCGGGCTCCGTGCGGAAGCTGGCGGCCTGTAGGCACGCACTGGACAAAGTTTGATTCCGGCTTAAAAACTTCCAAAAGATTCCGCACAGGTCACATTTATTCTGAATGTGTCAAACAAAAGGACAACAAATGGGGATCAGCTAGGGAGAGACTGTGTGTGACAGAATTATTGCAGGACGGACACGGGCAGTCCCAACAGAGCGGGCTGTTGCCACAGGAGACCACAGACAGGGTCTGGGGTGTCTTCCTGGTGTAAAAGCGGCTTTGAAACGCACTCTGGAGCCCGGCCCCGAGGCTCAGCCGGTTAGAGCATCGTCCTGAGACCCCAAGGCTGTGGGTTAATCCCAGTTCAGGGCACTTACAAGAGTCGGTCAATGGATGAAAAATATAACAAATCAATGTTTCTCTCTCCCTTCCTCTCTCTCTCTCTCAAATCATCCATCAATATTATTAAAATATGATTTTTTAACTCCAAATTTACTGAAAGTTAGACTTAGAATTTTCCCTTAAATAACTATAAGTAAGCAACATCCCTAATGAAAGAACATTTTTAGTTACGTTTAATTATTGGAGTCCTAACTGGTTTGGCTCAGTGGACAGAGCGTCGGCCTGCAGACTGAAGGGTCTCAGGTTTGATTCTTGGTTGCGGGCACATCCCCAGTAGGGGGTGTGCAGGAGGCAGCTGATGGATGTTTCTTTCTCATCGATGTTTCTAACTCTCTATCCCTCTCCCTTCCTTTCTGTAAAAAAATCAATAAAATATATATTTTTAAAAAGTTTAATTATTGGAGCATAAACAAAAATACTTTATTTAAAACAGTAAGAGCCCTAGCTGGTTTGGCTCAGTGGATAGAGCATTGGGCTGTGGACTGAAAGGTCCCGGGTTCGATTCTGGTCAAGGGCACATGCCCAGGTTGTGAGCTTGATCCCCAGTAAGGGGGTTACAGGAGGCAGCCAATCAATGACTCTCTCTCATCATTGATGTTTCTATCTCTCTCTCCCTTTCTCTCTGAAATCAATAAAAACATATTTTTACAAAAAATTAAATAAAAATAAAACAGTAAGAGCCTGGTAACAGAACTCCCTCGTAGAAAAGAAACATCAGCCCTGGCCCCACTCAGCCATTTCCAAATGCAAATCCACATGGAGAATGCCAGCCGAGTCACCCTGAGGAGCCCGGTGAGCAAGCCCCAGCCTGGCACTGGCGGCAGGCGGCCCTGAGTGGCTCCGGAGAAGGCGCCGCGGCCGGCGGCCTCCACCACTCCGGCCAGGCCAGCGGCTCTGCCCGGGGGAAGGCGTGGCTGCCACTCCGTGCTGCCCGGCACCAAGCTCAGAGGCGCTGTGACCCCCGCGGGGGCACCTCCTCCCAGAATGAAATGCCCGCCGCAGACAAAGCAAACAGTGCGGTGGAACACAGGAAGCAAACTCCAGGCAGGTCCAGGGCAGAGATAAGGGACGGCAGCCGCCGGGAGGGAACGTTCTGCGAGGATGGGCCCTGGGCCCAGGGAGCGCCCTGGCACCGGGTGACCCTGAGGGGAGCCCGCGGAGCAGGACGCCTGGGAGCTCAGGGCCTTACCACGTGCCGCCTTCCCTCCGGCTCACACACCAGAGCTTCCGGCCTGGCCCTGACGTTTCAAAACCACGTTTTTCCATCGTCTAAGTCTAAAACATTAACTAATTCTTTCAGAATGCACACACACGCTCCCACACACAGTGACGCCCCCGCCTGACCGGCCCCCACCCCGTCCGCTGGCGTCAGGGGGACCACGTGGCGCCCCGCCCGCCCGCCCGCCCGCCGGGCCCCTCCTCTGCCCGCTCTCCTCCCCATCACTCGGGCCGCGGCCCGGCCGTGAACGTGGCCTTGTGCGCCCGCCCGCCGCCCGCCAGCAGCGCCTCTCTGCTCGGCCAGCGCGGCTCCCAGGGGCCGGCAAAGGCTTCACGACACAGGCGCCCGGGCGAGCCTCGGCCCGGAGCATGGCGGCCTCGTCCCTCGAGCCTCGGCCCGGAGCATGGCGGCCTCGTCCCTCGAGCCTCGGCCCGGAGCATGGCGGCCTCGTCCCTCGAGCCTCGGCCCGGAGCATGGCGGCCTCGTCCCTCGAGCCTCGGCCCGGAGCATGGCGGCCTCGTCCCTCGTCCTCCCAGAGCCCCGGTGAGCGCTCTCACTTAGGAGCCAGTCCGGTCAAAGAGAGCCAGCCCCGGCTGCAGCCTGCGGCCCCGCCCTGACCGCGACTAGGAACTGGCTCCCGGGGTCCCACTGTCCGCGCCCACACGCCATGGCCTGGGCCTCCACCTGTGCGCCCATCATCTAACGCCGGTTTCAGGGAGAAAGCCGGCGCAGTGGACTACGACGCGGCCTCAGGAGCAGCGGGGCGTTCTGACACCGGCTACGACGGATGAACCGAGGGCTTGTGCTCCGTGACAGCAAACACTGCGATTCCACCGCCACGAGGCCCCCACGTGGGCACGTCATGGGCAGGGCAGTGGGTGGCGGCGCCCAGGGCTGGGGGGGGAGGAGGGAGAGTCAGTGTTCCATGGGGACAGGGTTTCCGTTTGGGGAGAAGAGTCTGGAGATGGTGGTGCTGGTCACTCAACATTACCAATGTCCTTAACGCTGTTGAGCAGCGCTGAAAACGGCGAAGACGGGAAGTTCTGTTACGTGCATTTTACAACGACATAAACTATGTTCAAAAAAAAGAAAGCAAGATCCCTGTTTTGACCACCAACAAAATGAACATGCGGAAAAAATGAAAACACCCCCAAAATAAAATAGGAACAACCCCCCAAAAAATAAAATAGGAACAACCCAAAAAATTGAAAAAGAAAAAGACTATCAGGCTGGATTAAAAAATCAAAACCCATCATGTGTTTCTTGGAAGAAAACATCTAAAGTGTAAAGCACCGATTAGCCCAGCTGGTGTGTCTCAATGGTTGAGTGTCCACCTATGTACCAAGAGGTCACCGGTTCGGTTCGATCCTGGTCAGGGCAAATGCCCGGGTTGCGCACTTAATCCCCAAGAGGGGACGTGTAGGAATTAGCTAATGGATGTTTCTATCTCTCTATCCCTCTCCCTCCCTCTTTCTCCAAAATCAATAAAAACATAGCTAACTTACCCTTTAAAAAAACAACACAGACATAAAGTAGAAATATGGAAAATTATACTTTGCAAACATTAACCAAAGACGCTGGCTTAACCATATCGATACGAGAGAAAGAAGAATCAAGGCAAAAGATTATTACTTGAGATACAGAGGGACATTGCCTAAGTATGAAAATTTCATTTTGTCATCTCGATATAAAAATCCCAGCTTAAAAAAAAAGATGCCTGTTTTACAGCTTTTTCTACTGCTCACTGGTCCTGGTGGCTCAGCCCAAAGCTTTGCTTCCCAGCCCCCGGCCTGGGACAGGTCCCCTTGTGACCGCACGCAGGAGGGGTCCTGCCTGTGGCTGACCTCCCCACACGCCACCCTCACCCGCCCTTCTGCTCTCACTGGCTGTCAGGCTCTGTCCTTGGCACGAGCGGGTCAGTGGCAAACACGGCTCTGAGAAATCTTGTATTTGGGGGGAAGCAAGGAATAAAGGAAGCGACAGTGGTGAGAAGTGGGGGGACTGAGCGTGAGAACAGAGGAATCGGCTGTGGGGTGTCGGGGCAGCCATCTGAGCAGACGCCAGGGCACGCCCCGCCCACCCCCTCTCAGGGCCCGCCACCCCTGCAGCCAGCGGGTGCCCAGCCTGGGAGTCTGGGCAGGGAGGTTAGAAAATAATCACAAGAGCAATGTCGCCTCCTCCACTTCCAGCCTCTGTCACCCACAGGTCGCTGCTGCCAAGGCCACTGTTCACCCAAGAAAGCCATCCCGCTCTGGGCCCCCTAAGGGCATGCAAGCAGCCAACTGCGGAAGACACCCGTCACCCCTGCGGCCACCTTCCTGCCCGTCCCGGCACCGCCCAGGCCCTTCCAGCCCTTCTGGTTTTGCTTTATCTGAGACGTGAAACCCTGGGCAGGGATCCTGTCTCAGTGCTCAAGACATAAAATATTAAATACGGTGAGTCAGTAACACCGCGTTCCGATGCCCAAGTAACTCCCAGAAGAGGTCTACATAGCTACATCCATACCACAAGCCCTGGGCACAATACCCGCCCGCCCGCCCGCCCGCCTGCCCGCTCTTCCCTGGCCAGAAGCTGGCCCACAGGTCAGGCACCGCTTACTCAGGGCCTGCCGTGCTCAACACACAGGAGGCAGCGAAGCACCTGCAGACCTGCCTGGGCCGGGTCCAGGGATGACACTGCTGGGGCGCAGCACGGAAGTGGCTGCAGGTCCAGGCAGGTGATTGAGAGGGAGAGGGAGGGGGAGGGGAGGGGGAGGGGTAGGAGAGGGAGAGGGAGAGGGAGAGGGAGGGGGAGAGAGGGGGAGAGAGAGGGAGAGGGAGAGGGAGAGGGAGAGGGAGAGGGAGAGGGAGGGAGAGGGAGAGGGAGAGAGGGGGAGACAGAGGGGGAGACAGAGGGAGAGGGAGAGGGAGAGGGAAAGGGAGAGAGGGAGAGGGAGAGAGGGGAGGAGAGGGAGAGGGAGCGCGAGAGGGGGAGACAGAGGGAGAGGGAGAGGGAGAGAGGGGGAGAGAGGGAGAGGGAGAGGGAGAGAGGGGGAGACAGAGGGGGAGAGAGGGGGAGACAGAGGGAGAGGGAGAGGGAGAGAGGGGGAGACAGAGGGGGAGAGAGGGGGAGACAGAGGGAGAGGGAGAGGGAGAGGGAGAGGGGGAGAGAGAGATCATTCTAATCACACATCCCCTGATGCAGCACTTTTCTTCTGGTGCCCACGGGCCCTGCCTGTCTCGCTGTCCTGGTTCCTGCCCCCCCTGTACCTGCCCCCCTGTACCTGCCCCCCTGCACCTGCCCCCCTGTACCCGCCCTCTCCAGGCTGCTGTCTGCCTTCCCACGGCCGGCCCCCACACGAACTGAAAATGCTGACACCAAGCACACGGCCGGTATGGAGCAGGCATGGGGACAGCGAGTGCCCTGGAACAGTTAAGTGTTTGGACGTCTGTGTCAGGTTTAAATACTTTAAACATCAGAAGCAAGTCGCCAAGAAAGGATCGGATGAGTCAGCGGGCACAGCGACAGGGTGGATGCCATGTGCCACTGGGAATCGGTCACCCTGGCCGGCGTGCAGCGTCCTGGACAGAAAGGTGGCAGTTTTGAATCCCAGTCAGAGACATGCCCGGCTTGTGGGCTTGATCCCCAGTGTGGGGTGTGCAGGAGGCAGCTGATCGATGTTTCTCTCTCATCAATGTTTCTGCCTCTCTGTCCCTCTCCCTTCCTCTCTGTGGGAAATCAATAAAATATATTTCCCTCTCTGTGGGAAATCAATAAAATATATTTTAAAAATAAATAAATAAATAAATAAATAAGTAGGGAACTGATCCAAACCCTGGTGGAAAGCACGTGGTCAGAACAGAAGAGGAACTGCAGTGTGAGGTCAATAGGACACTCACAAGGAGAAGGGAAGGGTAAGGAAGCCTCAGAACGGGCAGTCCAGGCAAAGGGAAACTGTTTCCAAGGCCACAGTCTAAGCTTGTAAAGCTGTCAACGCCTCTCCCCAACCTTAGGTGAACCTTTCAGAAAAGAAGCTCGTGTGTTAAAGAAACATTTATTCGAAGTTAACATTCCTTTGGCTTTGCAGTTTCTTTTCTTTCACTGAAGTCCTTTTACGAGGAACAGCACCGGCCGAGCTGCGTCAGAGGCGCTCCGCCCCCCGCACCTCCGGGCCTGATGCTGCGAGGCCGCCGCGGGGAACCCTGTGCGCAGGCGGCGGGGACCCTGTGCGCAGGCGGCAGGGACCCTGTGCGCAGGCGGCGGGGACCATGTGCGCAGGCCGTCCGCGGGGACCCTGTGCGGAGGCCGTCCGCGGGGACCCTGTGCGCAGGCGGCGGGGACCCTGTGCGCAGGCGGCGGGGACCCTGTGCGGAGGCCTCCCGCGGGGACCCTGTGCGCAGGGCGGGGACCCTGTGGCACCCTGTGCGGAGGCCGTCCGCGGGGACCCTGTGCGCAGGCGGCGGGGACCCTGTGCGCAGGCGGCGGGGACCCTGTGCGGAGGCCGTCCGCGGGGACCCTGTGCGCAGGCGGCAGGGACCCTGTGCGGAGGCCGTCCGCGGGGACCCTGTGCGCAGGCCGTCCGCGGGGACCCTGTGCGCAGGCGGCGGGGACCCTGTGCGGAGGCCGTCCGCGGGGACCCTGTGCGCAGGCGGCGGGGACCCTGTGCGCAGGCCGTCCGCGGGGACCCTGTGCGCAGGCCGTCCGCGGGGACCCTGTGCGCAGGCGGCGGGGACCCTGTGCGGAGGCCGTCCGCGGGGACCCTGTGCGCAGGCGGCGGGGACCCTGTGCGGAGGCCGTCCGCGCGGGGACCCTGTGCGCAGGCAGGCGGCGGGGACCCTGTGCGGAGGCCGTCCGCGGGGACCCTGTGCGCAGGCCGGCGGGGACCCCTGTGCGGAGGCCGTCCGCGGGGACCCTGTGCGCAGGCGTCCGCGGGGACCCTGTGCGCAGGCGGCGGGGACCCTGTGCGGAGGCCGTCCGCGGGGACCCTGTGCGCAGGCCGTCCGCAGGGACCCTGTGCGGAGGCCGTCCGCGGGGACCCTGTGCGCAGGCCGTCCGCGGGGACCCTGTGCGCAGGCGGCGGGGACCCTGTGCGGAGGCCGTCCGCGGGGACCCTGTGCGCAGGCGGCGGGGACCCTGTGCGCAGGCCGTCCGCGGGGACCCTGTGCGCAGGCCGTCCGCGGGGACCCTGTGCGCAGGCGGCGGGGACCCTGTGCGCAGGCGGCGGGGACCCTGTACGCAGGCGGCAGGGACCCTGTGCGCAGGCGGCGGGGACCCTGTGCGCAGGCCGTCCGCGGGGACCCTGTGCGGAGGCCGTCCGCGGGGACCCTGTGCGCAGGCGGCGGGGACCCTGTGCGCAGGCGGCGGGGACCCTGTGCGGAGGGCGGCGGGGACCCTGTGCGCAGGCGGCAGGGACCCTGTGCGGAGGCCGTCCGCGGGGACCCTGTGCGCAGGCGGCGGGGACCCTGTGCGCAGGCGGCGGGGACCCTGTGCGGAGGCCGTCCGCGGGGACCCTGTGCGCAGGCGGCAGGGACCCTGTGCGGAGGCCGTCCCGCGGGGACCCTGTGCGCAGGCCGTCCGCGGGGGGGACCCTGTGCGCAGGCGGCGGGGACCCTGTGCGGAGGCCGTCCGCGGGGACCCTGTGCGCAGGCGGCGGGGACCCTGTGCGCAGGCCGTCCGCGGGGACCCTGTGCGCAGGCCGTCCGCGGGGACCCTGTGCGCAGGCGGCGGGGACCCTGTGCGCAGGCGGCGGGGACCCTGTACGCAGGCGGCGGGGACCATGTGCGCAGGCCGTCCGCGGGGACCCTGTGCGGAGGCCGTCCGCGGGGACCCTGTGCGCAGGCGGCGGGGACCCTGTGCGCAGGCGGCGGGGACCCTGTGCGCAGGCCGCGGGGACCCTGTGCGGAGGCCGTCCGCGGGGACCCTGTGCGCAGGCGGCGGGGACCCTGTGCGGAGGCCGTCCGCGGGGACCCTGTGCGCAGGCGGCGGGGACCCTGTGCGGAGGCCGTCCGCGGGGACCCTGTGCGCAGGCGGCGGGGACCCTGTGCGCAGGCGGCGGGGACCCTGTGCGGAGGCCGTCCGCGGGGACCCTGTGCGCAGGCGGCGGGGACCCTGTGCGGAGGCCGTCCGCGGGGACCCTGTGCGCAGGCGGCGGGGACCCTGTGCGGAGGCCGTCCGCGGGGACCCTGTGCGCAGGCGGCGGGGACCCTGTGCGCAGGCGGCGGGGACCCTGTGCGGAGGCGGCGGGGACCCTGTGCGGAGGCGGCGGGGACCCTGTGCGCAGGCCGTCCGCGGGGACCCTGTGCGCAGGCGGCGGGGACCCTGTGCGGAGGCCGTCCGCGGGGACCCTGTGCGCAGGCGGCGGGGCGGGCGAGGAGGCGGCAGACGTGTCTTCTTTGTGCGTTCACTGTCAACCGACGTCTTTACCCTGAACGTGCACCATTTTGTCGCCTTCCGCACATGCAGATGGCCTGGCCAGGCGGCTCGGTGGCTGACCCATACAGCAGGAAGTCGGTTTGATTCCCGGGTGGGGCACATCCCCAGGGGGCGTGCGGGAGGCAGCTGACCAACGATGCTCTCTCAGCAAGGATGTTTCCGTCCCTCTCCCTCTCCCTCCTCTGAAATCAATAAAAACGTATAAAAAATAAAACTGAGAAACAAAACTAAGTAGACTGGAAAAAATAACACCCAAGGCATTCACAGGGTTAGTACTGGATGGCAGATATGGATGGCACTTTTCTCCGTGTACTTTTCTGTATTTAGCCCGGAATGAAAGTAATCCGAGATGGGTGAGGAGTGCGAGGCGGCCCCAGCGCCGGCGGTGCTAGCAGAAGGCCGAGAGGAAAGCAAGGCCCACCGTCTGCGTGTGCGCGAGGGTGGCCGGAGCGACTCCAACAGAAAGGGTCGGAGGTGATTTCTCCTTCCTCCTACCTGTTCCAGCTCCGGAAGGTGAGCACGCATTACTGTGCAATGGAAAGACACCTCTGGGTTTGGTTTTCAGTAGAAGGGGCCTCTCGGACGTGAGGATGCCCCTCCCAGGCCCGGGCCGGGGAGGCGGGCCCGGGAGCCCGTGGGCGGGATGGGGAGTGAGACCCCACTTCCAGCGCCGCAGGGCCCCGCGGAGCAGGGGGCAGGCCGCCGTGGACGCAGCCCCCGGCCCCAGCCCCCGGCCCCAGGCCCCAGGCCCCAGGCCCCAGGCCCCGGCCCCCGGCCCCAGGCCCCAGGCCCCGGCCCCAGGCCCCCCCAGGCCCCAGGCCCCAGGCCCCAGGCCCCAGGCCCCGGCCCCGGCCCCAGGCCCCAGGCCCCCCCCCAGGGCCCCAGGCCCCAGCCCCCCCCCCCGGCCCCAGGCCCCAGGCCCCGGCCCCCCCCCCCCCCCCCCCCCCCCCCCCCCCCCCCCCCCCCCCCCCCGGCCCCAGCCCCCAGGCCCCAGGCCCCGGCCCCGGCAGGCCGATGGGAGACACAGAGGAAGCACAGAGCCCAGCAGCGGGCACCGCAGCTGCTCCGCTCAGGCCCCGGGCTCTGAGGGCCCCCATGGAACAGACCCACCCGCGGCCCGGCCCGCCCGGGAACAGCGGCCCGTCACTCACCGCTGGCGATCTGAGAGCAGACCTGGGAGCCGGGCACCTGGAACAGGATCCGGAACGGGGCCACCCGTGCACTGGAGTCCAGCACCGCGTCCAGAGCGCCCACCAGGCGGCCTGCGAAGACAGAAAGGCGCCCTCTGAGCGGGGACCACCCCCGCGCAGCCAGCTGTGGGGTCGCATTCAGGTGGGAGCCCGCCCCTGCCGCTGGTGCGGCGGCGTCCCCGTGCCCGGAGGTGGCAGGGCCATCCTGCTCACTGTGCATGCCCAGGGTGCAGGTTCAAGCCCTGATTGATTGGGCGATTACCCAAAGCCAGGGGTCAGCAAACTGCGGCTCGCGAGCCACATGCAGTTCTTTGGCCCCTTGAGTTTTTAGCAAAGGCCAGCTTAGGAGTACCCTAATTAAGTTAATAACAATGCACCTACCTATATAGTTTAAGTTTAAAAAATTTGGCTCTCAAAAAGAAATTTCAATCGTTGTACTGTTGATATTTGGCTCTGTTGACTAATGAGTTTGCCGACCACTGCCCAAAGCAACCGATTGAAGTTTCTCGTGTCAATGTTTCCTTCTTTCTTTCTTGCTCTCTCTCCCCTTTGCTCTCTCTAAAATCAATCTAAAAAGATGTCCTTGGGTGAGGAATAAATAAATAAAAAGTCGAAGCCCCTTTACCCCGCACACAGCTTTCAAAAGCCCTTAAGAATCTGCAATTCAGGAGCGAACCAGTAAGGAGGCAAAAACTGAGCAGCCTAAGGAGTAACTGTTATAAAAACACGTCCCTTCTTGCTTTCCCTGAAGCCACGGAATGGACAGAGGGAGGTGCTGCAGGCGGGGCGTGTGGCCGCGGGAGGCGGGCAGCGAGGACGGCACCTGCAGGGGGCCAGATCTGCCACCTGAGTTGGGTTCTCAGCAGGAGAGCAGGAGAGGCGAACTGGGAAGAAGACTGGGGGTTGGACAGCAGGGGACATACTGGGCACAGAGGAGGCTCGCTCACTGTCATATAGGAGAAGTGTACAAAAAGAAATGTGAATAACATGTCCATGAACATGTCTGTCATAAACATGTACTAGTAAACACATGTGTGTGTACATGTGCACAGGCAGAGTCCCCAGCTCCGTCCACTGCGCGGTATCAGGAAAATAAAGAAAAACTATGAACAACTTCATGCCCACAAACTTGATAACTTACATGAAATGGAATTGCCAAAATCCACACAGGAGAAATAAATCATTTGAATAAGCCTGTATCTATTAAAGAAATCGAGTCACTGAATAACCTGCCAAAAAGGAAAGCACCAGGTCCAGATGGTTCACTGGTGAATTCTACTCAGTGTTAAGGACTCATGAATATAATCTCCACAATCTCTTAAAAAAAGGCAGAGGGAACATTTCCTACTTCGTTCAATAAGACTACCATTATCCTAATACCAAAACCAGATAAAGATATTACAATAAAGGAAAACTACAAACCAATATCAACCATGTAAAAATCCTCAACAAAATATTAGCAATGTGAATCCAGCAACATACAAAGTGAATTATACACCAGGAGCAATGGACTTACTCCAGGTATGCAAGGCTGGTTCAATATCTGAAAATCAACCAATGTAATACACCACTTCAACAGGATAAAGAAGAAAAATCATAGAACTACATCAATTCATGCAGAAAAAGCATTTGATAAAATCCAACATCTATACATACTTAAAAAAAAAATCTCCATAAACTAGGGATCAAGAACTTCTTTAACTTGACAAAGAACATCTACAAAGATCATATTTACTGATGAGAAGCTAAATGCTTTCGTGCTGAGATGAGGACCTCCCGTGGCTGAGTATTCGACACCATGTGAAGTAAGACAAGAGGAGGACACAAAGGGGCATGTATAGGGACGGAGGAAATGAAACTGTCTTTGTTCACAGACGACATGCTTGTCTTTTTTGGGGAAAATCCCGAGGAGCCAACAACAACAACAAGAACTTGTGGAACTAATAAGCAAGTATAACAGGACTGCAGTACACGACATTAATATGACAGCTGCTTTCCTATATTTCAGCAACGAGCAACTGGAATTTGGAAAAAAAAAATGTAAATACCACTGACAATAGCAAATGGTATTTTTTTAAAATTCATTTCAGAGAGGAAAGGAGAGGGAGAGAGAGACAGAAACATCAATGATGAGAGAGAATCATCGATCGGTTGCTCCTGAGCCTGCAACCCAGGCATGTGCCCTGACAGGGAATCGAACCCTGACCTCCTGGTTCATAGGTCGACGCTAGCTGGGTGCAGATGCTATTTTTATTAGGTAGAAATCTAACAAAAGATGAGTAGTATCTATATGCAGAAAATTACAAAACTCTGATTTCAAAAAATCAAAGATCTAAATAGATATTCCATATTTATGGAAGATTCAATAATGTTAAGATGCCAGTTCATCCCATCTTGATTGGTCTATAGATGCAATATGATCCCAATAAAAATCCCAGCAGCTATTTTATAGATGTTGACAAATTAATTCTAAGGTTTATATAAAAAGGTAATTACCCAGAAGACCCGACACAATACTGAAGAAGAACCAAGTTGGAGAACCCACAGGACACAATTTCAAGATTTACTAGAAAGCTACAGCAATCAAGACAGTGTAGTATTGACAGGTCAATGGAACGGAATAGAGAGCCAGACACAGACCCATGCAAATCCAATCAACTGATCTTTGACAAAGGATCAAGGATAATTCAATGGAAAAGGTTAAGTCTTTCAACAAATGGTTCTGGAACAACTGGACATCAATAAGCAAAACAAACAAACAAGCACAATTAAGACAATACCTAAACCTTCCACCAAAAAATTAGCTCTTAATGGGTCACAGACCTAATACAAAACCATAAAACTCATGGAAGAAAATATAGGAGAAAATCTAGATGACCTCGGGTTTGGTGATGACTTTTCAGAGACAACACCAAAAACTATCGTTCTGCAGAAGACACTTAAGAGAATTAAGACCAGCCACCAACAGAGCAAAACTGTTTGCAAACACATATCTGATAAAGAACTAGTATCCAAAATGTACAAAACATTATTAAAACTCAATAATAAGAAAGCCAACAATCCAATTAAAACAAGCAGAAGAGGCCAGGAAGGGTGGCTCAATTGGTTGGCGCGTCATCCATACACCAGAAGGTTGTAGGTTCAATTTTTGGTCAGGGCACACATCTACGTTGCGGGTTCCATCCCCAGGCGGGGCATGGACAGGAGGCACCCATGGGTGTTTCTCTCTTTCTCTTCCTTCTTCTCTCTCTCTCAATTTAAGAAACATATCCTCAAGTGGGGATTTAAAAATTTAGGCAAAAGATCTGAACATAAACTTTAGACAGAAGACAGATAACAAAAAAAAGCATATGCAAAGCTGCTGGACATTTTTCACTAGGGAATTGCACATTGAAACAGGATACTATTAGATACCCATTAGAAAGGCCAACCCGCCTCCCCCCCCCCAAAAAAAAATCCAAAACTGACAATGTCAATTGCTATAGAGCAGGGGTCCTCAAACTTTTTAAACAGGGGGCCAGTTCACTGTCCCTCAGAGAGAAGGAGGGGAGTCGGAGAGTGCGGCGCACATTCCACACACGCGCACTGCGGGCCCGGGACGAGTCGGCTGCTAAGCAGGACAGGCAGCGGCGGCAAAAACACCTGGCGGGACGGATAAATGTCCTCGGCGGGACGCTTGTGGCCCGCGGGCCGTAGTTTGAGGACCCCTGCAGAGGATGTGAGCATCAGGAATTCACTCATTGCTGATGGGATTGCAAATGGCACAGGCAGACTAATATCCAGTTTGTTAACTTCTTGCTAAGCTAAACGCAGTCTTTTCATACCACTGGGTATTCGCCCTAATGATATGAAAACTTCTGTCCCCATAAAACCTGCACACAAATGTTTACGGAAGTTTTAATGTGTAATTGCCCTGAACTGGAAGCAAATGGAGTAGTTTCCGTGATAAAAGAAGTAAGCTCTCAAGGCATGAAAAGACATCAAGGAATCTTAACTGCAGCTGCCCAGTGAAAGAAGCCCTCCTGAGAGTCTGCGCTCTGTGTGACTCCGTGACTCTGGGAAAGGAAGAGGGGAAGTTACATCAGGGGTCGGGGGGGAGGCCAGTGGCTGCCAGGAAGAAGGGTGATCAGTCAAACCTGGGACATTTGGGTGGAGAAACGATTCTGTATGATACTGTCATTGTGGGTATATGATGCCACGCATTCATCAAAATCCCACAAAGGTTTTCAGCATGAACGTTAATGTTTGCAAATTTTTAAAATATCATTTAGCAGGTCGAGGGATACCCAATTGAATGCAGAATATGGCCCCCAAAGTCTAAGTGTACTACAAATGCATGAAACCCAGGCGTGGAGGTGTGGGGGAAGGGTGTGGCCTTGTTAACTTTGGCGATGAGTGGAGTCTGTAGGAAAAAGATGGGACAGACACACGTGAGCCTTGTACTCCCAGGTGTGGGCTGGCCACCGACGCTGCTACACAGATCCAGACGTGAGCAATTAAGAGAAAGGATGGTGGAGGGTGCGCCAGGTTTCTAACTGGAGTGAAGTTTACAGAAAAGCAAAGCAAAGAAGCAAGAATGATTTATACAGGGCTGCAGAGTAGGAAGATGCTGCACGGACATGCTCCCAGGAGCAAGCTGGAATTACAACTGAAATGTGGAAAGTCTTCCAGAACAATGGAAAACTCACAGGAGAGAACCCTGATACCCAAGGACTGAAGGCGGAGACCGCATAGAGACTGGTAGGAGGGGTGGAGGTGCGAAAGGGCTGGCCGGGCGCCCACAGACATCAACTGAAGTTCCAGAGAGATATCTCAGCTAGTGGGGTTGGGGGTACCACTGTGAACTCTGGGATCTAATCCCCAACCTGGGCTCTCCAGCAGAGAGCACCAAATCTGAGGAGGATACCCACATAACGTCTACCTGTGAAAAGCAGCAGGGTGCTGTCTGCCAGGGAGTGGAAGCTGAAAGTTTGGGCACTCTCTTAAAGGGCCAATGCACAAAAATTCTCTGTGGAGCCACCCACCTTGTGCTCTGGCAGAGGAAGGGCAGAGTGGACTGGAGCTGTGAAAGCAGAATCCAGGATTGGGGACTCAGGACTCAGGAGTTAAAGCTGAGAAGGCAGGCACCCCAATTTTCTGGGCTGAGTCATTCCCTCACACAGTGGAGGACATCTTTCCCACATAGACATCTGCCTTGCCTCAGAGGAAGACAGTTGGCACACCCTATTGGAAAACACTGTGCCCTGAGGCCGATTAAGAGATTAAAAGTAAAAATTAGCCTCCAGGCAAAAGCAACTGCCCCACCCTGTTGAAAAAAATCTCACTACACCTATGGACGATTGCCTGGGGGCAATTCAAGTAGGAATCTTATCAGTCTGTAGACAGAGGCAGTCTCTGGAGACTTTGAGTCTTTGCCTGATCCAATTAGAAACAGCCTTTAACTCTGTCCTGCACTAGGGATTAGAGGTGTAGAGGATCTACCTAAAACATAGTCACAAGCACAAACAGGCAACCACAATGAGGCAACAAAGAAACAACCCCCAGCCCTAACCAGTTTGGCTCAGTGGTTAGAGCATTGGCCTGTGGACTCAAGGGTCCCAGGTTCGATCCCGGTCAAGGGCATATACCTTGGTTTTGGGCACATCCCCAGTAGGGAATGTGCAAGAGGCAGCTGAATCAATGTTTCTCTCTCATCGATGTTTCTAACTCTCTATCCCTCTCCCTTCCTGTATGTAAAAATCAATAAAATATATTTTAAAAAGAAAAAAAACAACAACCCCCAAATGAAAGAACAAGAGAATTATCCAGAAGAAGAGATAAATGAGGCAGAGATAAAAATTTTTATTTGAAACAGAGTTCAGAGTAATGATGTTAAAAATGCTCAACAGCATTTCTATAAAAAGATATAGTAAGTATGAAAAAGAACAGTCTGAGATAAAGAATGACATAACACAAATAAAGAACACATTGGAAGGAATACACAGATTAGGGGAAGCTGAGGATCGAATCAGTGAATTAGAAGACAGAGTTGAAAATATCACTCAATCAGAGAACCAAAAAGAAAAAAACTATTAAAAAACAGGAGGACAGCTTAAGGGAGATGTGGGACAATGTGAAACATAACAATATTAGAATAGCAGGTATGCCAGAAGAGGCAGAAAGGGAGAAAGGCATAGAGAAGGTGTTTGAAGAAATAATGGCAGAAAACTTTCCTAACCTGGTAAAGGAGAAAGTCACACAAGTTCAGGAGGCACAGAGAACCCCAAACAAGGAGAACGAAAACAGACCCACACCCAGACACATCATAATTAAAATGCCAAAATTTAAAGACAAAGAGAGAATCTTAAAGGCATAAAGAGAAAAGCAAACTGTTACATACTAGGTGTACTGGTTAAAAATGCGGATTTTTTTCAATAGATGGAGTTACACATATGTTGATATATATGCAATTTGATATGTATGCTATTTTGTTGTATTGACAACAAGCTCCAAAACTTCATATGTCAAATTTTCTAAAGGTGTTAACATCATAGGTATTTTTACGCTTAAAAATGTCAAATTTCATGCCAAAAAAAGAGCATTTGCGGGAAGTTTTAATTCATTATTTTGAAGAAATGCTGCTGAAAGTTATCTTATACTATGGGAAGCTTATGGTGAACATGTTCCATCTCTAGATACTCGTGAATGCTGGTTTAAACGCTTTAAAAGTGATGATTTCTATGTGAAAGACAAAGAACATCCAGGTCGATTTGAACCACGCTTTGATCATAAAACGACCAGAATGGGCCAGAAAACATGGCAAAGTAATTTTGCTTCATGATAATGCACTATCACACACTTCAAAACCAGTTAAAGACATGTTAAAAGATCTTGCCTGGGAAGTGTTAATCCACCTGCCGTATTCACCAGACCTTGCTCCTTCAGATTGCCACTTGTTCCAATTGATGGCACACGCACTTTCTGAGCAGCACTTCAAAACGTACGAAGAAGTGGAAAATTGGGTCTCTGAATGGTTTGCCTCAAAACAAGAAAAGTTCTATTGGGACGGTATCCACAAATTACATGAAAGATGGGGGAAATGTGTAGCTAGCGATGGACATTACTTTGAATAAAGCACTTTTGATGTTTCTCTTGAAATTATCCTGTTTTCTTTGATTATATAATCTGCATTATTAAACGGTACACATAGTACAAAGGAGTTCCCATAAAACTGACACCTGATTTCTCATCAGAAACTCTACAGGCCAGAAGGGAATGGCATGAAGTACTCCTCAAGGTAACGGAAAGCAAGGATCTGAGACCAAGATTACTATATCCAGCAAGACTATCATTCAAAATATACAGTCAAATAAAGAGCTTCCCAGACAAAAAAAAAAAAGGCTAAAGGAATTCATCACCACTAAGCCTGCATTACAAGAAATACTAATGGGATTGCTGTAAGAGATTGCTGAGAAGAAGAAACAGAGAGAGAAACCTAGCCATACAGAATTAAAATGGCTATAAATAAGTACCTCTCAATAATAATCCTAAATGTAAATGGATTAAATGCTGCGATCAAAAGGCATAGGGTAGCTGAATGGATACAAAAACATGACCCAACTATATGCTGTCTACAAGAGACCCACCTCAAAACAAAAGACACACTCAGGATGAGAGTGAAGGGATGGAAAAAATTTTTCCATGCAAATGGAAAAGAAAAAAAAGCTGGAGTAGCAATATTCATATCTGACAAAGTAGACTTTAAAATGAAAGCCATCATAAGAGACAACAAAGGTCACTACATAATACTAACAGGATTGATCCAACACGAGGATATAACCCTGGTAAACATATATGCACCCAACACAGGAGCACCTACTTTAAAAATAACTTTCTATTTCTTTAAGTTGTAGGATTAAATAGTTTATTGCTGATTTTTCTTGTTTTTTGAGGAATTAGTGCTATGAACTTTCCTCTAAGCACTGCTTTTTAAATCACTGTGTCCCAGAGATTTAAAAACTTCTAAATATATAAAAAACTTCTACAGGACTTTAACGGAGAGATTGACAACAACACAGTCATAGCAGGGGGCTTTAACATCCCCTCTGACTTCACTGGATAGATCTTCCAGACAAAAAGTTAACAAGGAAACAGTGACTCTAAAGGACACACTGGGTCAGAAGGATTTAATAGACATTTATAGAACATTTAACCCCAATGCAGCAGAATATACATTCTTCTCAAGTGCACATGGGTCATTCTCAAAGATAGACCACATGTTAGGACACAAAACAAGTCTCCACAAGTTCAAGAAGATTGAAATCATATCAAGCATCTTCTCGGATCACAGTGGAATGTAATTAGAAATCAACTACAGTAGAACACTCAAAACATTCAAACACATGGAGCTAAATAGCATGTTATTAAACAATGAATGGGTTACCAGCAGGATCAAGAAAGAAATAAAAAAAAGCCAAAGCCGGTTTGGCTCAGTGGATAGAGTGTCGGCCTGTGGACTGAAGGGTCCCGGGTTCGATTCCGGTCAAGCGCATGTACCTTGGTTGCGGGCACATCCCCAGTGGGGGGTGTGCAGGAGGCAGCTGATCGATGTTTCTCTCTCATCGATGTTTCTGGCTCTCTATCCCTCTCCCTTCCTCTCTGTAAAAAATCAATAAAATATATTAAAAAAAAAAAGAAAGAAATAAAAAAACTTCCTGGAAACATGAAAATGAACACACAACAACCCAAAATCTCTGGGACACAGCAAAGGCAGTGCTTAGAGGAAAGTTCATAGCACTAATACCTCAAAACGCAAGAAAATTCTGCAATAAGCTATTTAACCCTGCAACTTAAAGAAATAGAGAGTTATTTTTAAAGTAGCAGCTTAGCCCAGCCAGTGTGGCTCAGTGGATGAGCGTCGACCTATGAACCAGGAGGTCAGAGTTCGATTCCCGGTCAGGGCACAGGCCCGAGTTTCAGGCTAGATCCCCAGTGGCGGGCGGGCAGGGGTCAGCCGATCAACGATTCTCTCTCACCCTTGGTGTTTCTATCTCTCTCCCCCTCTCCCTTCCTCTCTGAAATCAATAAAAAAACAAAACAAACAAACAAAAACCAGCACAGAAGTCATTAAGAGTAAGAGCAGGGAGAAGCATTTTTACAGAACATTTCATATAATTCAGTACGTGTTGGTGTGGCTCCCTTAGGCTCCCCGGTGTTCAGCGCCGAGGATGCGGCGCTGCCTCAGCAGGAAGGAGCAGACCTGGGCCTGAGCTCATCGCGGCCACTGAGCACCCACCGGCGGTCTCTGCCCGGCCCAGCCACAGCCAAGACCGAGCACGCGGGAGGGTGCAGAGGGCCGGGGGCAGCATCGCAATGGAGGGGTCCTGGCCCTGGGTCTCCCGCAGGACAGGCAGTACCGGCCCCACCCGCACACGGTCCCACACTCACGGGGACAGGGACAGGGACAGGCAGCCATGGCCCTCTGCTTTCTCAGGAAATCAAGGGAGAAAAGCAGGGCAGTGCCAGCTGTGACGGGGGCGGGGGAATGGGGGGGCACTGCCAGGCTGACTGTCCTGCTCCCACACGAGTTAAAGGAGATGATGTTGTCTGCAGGCAGGGCCTGGGCCTTCTGTGTGAGGTCAGCGTTTTCCGCGGCGGCAGGGGCAGCAGGGGCAGGGGCCGTGGGACGGCGGCAGGGGCAGCAGGGACAGGGGCAGCAGGGGCAGCAGGGACGGGACAGGGGCAGGGGCCGTGGGACGGCGGCAGGGGCAGCAGGGACAGGGGCAGCAGGGGCGGGACAGGGGCAGGGGCTGTGGGACGGCGGCAGGGGCAGGGGCAGCAGGGGCAGGGGCGGGATGGCGGCAGGGGCCGTGGGACGGCGGCAGGGGCAGGGACAGGGGCAGGGGCAGCAGGGGCAGGGGCGGGACAGGGGCAGGGGCCGTGGGACGGCGGCAGGGGCAGGGACAGGGGCAGGGGCCGTGGGATGGCAGCAGGGACAGGGGCAGCAGGGGCAGGGGCGGGACAGGGGCAGGGGCCGTTGGGACAGCGGCAGGGACAGGGACGGGACGGCGGCAGGGGCAGGGGCAGCAGGGGCAGGGACGGGACAGGGGCAGGGGCCGTGGGACGGCGGCAGGGGCAGGGGCAGCAGGGGCAGCAGGGCAGGGGCTGTGGGACGGCAGCAGGGCAGGGGCAGCAGGGACAGGCAGCAGGGACAGGGGCAGCAGGGGCAGGGACAGGGACAGGGGCAGGGGCCGTGGGACGGCGGCAGGGGCAGGGGCAGCAGGGGCAGGGGCAGGGGCTGTGGGACGGCAGCAGGGACAGGGGCAGCAGGGGCAGGGACGGGACAGGGGCAGGGGCCGTGGGACGGTGGCAGGGGCAGGGGCGGCAGGGACGGGACAGGGACAGGGGCGGGATGGCGGCAGGGGCAGCAGGGACAGGGGCAGGGGCCGTGGGACGGCGGCAGGGGCAGGGACAGGGGCAGGGGCAGCAGGGGCAGGGGCGGGACAGGGGCAGGGGCCGTGGGACGGCGGCAGGGGCAGGGACAGGGGCAGGGGCCGTGGGACGGCAGCAGGGACAGGGGCAGCAGGGGCAGGGGCGGGACAGGGGCAGGGGCCGTGGGACAGCGGCAGGGACAGGGACGGGACGGCGGCAGGGGCAGGGGCAGCAGGGGCAGGGACGGGACAGGGGCAGGGGCCGTGGGACGGCGGCAGGGGCAGGGGCAGCAGGGGCAGCAGGGACAGGGGCAGGGGCTGTGGGACGGCAGCAGGGACAGGGGCAGCAGGGGCAGGGACGGGACAGGGGCAGGGGCCGTGGGACGGCGGCAGGGGCAGGGGCAGCAGGGGCAGGGGCAGGGGCTGTGGGACGGCAGCAGGGACAGGGGCAGCAGGGGCAGGCACGGGACAGGGGCAGGGGCCGTGGGACGGCGGCAGGGGCAGGGACAGGGGCAGGGGCCGTGGGACGGTGGCAGGGGCAGGGGCGGCAGGGACGGGACAGGGACAGGGGCGGGATGGCGGCAGGGGCAGCAGGGACAGGGGCAGGGGCTGTGGGACGGCAGCAGGGACAGGGGCGGCAGGGACGGGACAGGGACAGGGGCGGGATGGCGGCAGGGGCAGCAGGGACAGGGGCAGGGGCCGTGGGACGGCGGCAGGGGCAGGGGCGGCAGGGCAGGGGCTGTGGGACCGTGGAACTTGGTAGGAAAGGAAGACGACCTGCTGTGTTAGATTTTTTAAACTGAAAATTCTAATGACACCTCCGCACTGGGCTCCCAGAGTGAATAGGAGAATAACCCTTCCTCACCCCGTTCCCTAAGCGACAGGTCCGCACTGTGAGCCGCACCTCCTTCCCGTCACTCCCTGAGCAGCCCGCCGGGCCAGCGGCTGCTTGGCTCAGGCCCAAGGGGCGGATGCTGTCGTCGTTCCTGCCGAGCAGGGGGGCACAAAGCTCAAAGGGCGCGACGCAGGCTCCCGCCCGCACCCCCGACACCCCCCTTCCCGCACCCTCCTACCTCCCCCAGCGGCTGGGCTATGGACAGCGCTGAGGGACCAAAGCGGCCACGGAAGGCTGCCTGTCCCGCGGCTGAGGATGTTATTAAGAAATAAGGACGCACAGCGGCTGGGCCCCCTCCCGGTCTGAGATCCAGGCAGAGAGCGTTGCTCCAGGAAGGAAACCGGAGCGTGCCCCTCAGCGCATGTACAGTAAGGGTGGTGCCAGCAGGCGCCGGGCTGGTCCACGCCTCGCTGTCTCAGCTACGGGTCAGTTCCCCATGTTCACCCTTGAAACCTAAGACCCCACCCCCTCCTCCTTTCTTCCAGGTGACATGAAAACCCAGTGTTGCCTCGCTGTCTTGGATTTTCATGTTCCTGTGAATTCCCCGTGGGCAGGTCAGAAAATGTACGTTTCTCATGTGACTCTGTCTCTGTTAAATGATTAGGTAGAAGCACCTAGAAGGTGGGAGAGAAAGTATTGTATTTTAGCCCTAAAACGATGAATGCTATTCTGGAAATTCCCGCATGGCCACCCACATGCCATCCACTGGCCAGGTCACAGGGACAGGCAGTACCGGGTCCCACACACAGGGCAGTGAGGTTCCAGTGCTCGCAGGGATGGTTCAAGGTTATCAAGGGAAAGACAATGAGAGAAGAAAACAAGAATCAGCGAAAGAGCTCAGATTTCAGATCTACAGTCTTCACAGGAAGCCCACCGGCCAGGGCATCGCTGCCCAGCCCAGCACAGCCCCGGCCCCCGCCACAGCCTGGACGCAGACAGCCCTTCCGCGTTGGGGCCTGACTTCCAGGCCTGCCCGTCGGCAACTCCGCTCCCACCCCGCCGGCTACTCTGCCTCCAGTTCTGCTCAGCTCTTCCCAGGCGCCCATGCTCACTGCAGATCTTCCATCAGAGAGCTGTACAGAACTACGTGCACAGCTCGATGAGTGTGAAGGCAAGCGTACACCCAGAGGTCATCCCCACGATGCAGGCCTCACACATCGTCACACACAGTGCTGTAATAACACTGAATGTTTCCGTGACAACGGGATGCCGGGAACCACAGGCGCCAGGCTGCACAGGGCTCCCGAGGGTCAATCTTGTACACCCAAAGCTTCCTGCCTTTTGACGAGGGCCTCCCAGCCCCCACCCCTCCACTCTCGCTGCCATGGTGTGACGAGTTTAGTTTCATTATGTAAGTGGTGTCTCATAGTTCTTGTCCTCCTGTGACTGGCTTATTTCACTTAGCACAGTGTCCTCGAGGCTCACCCCTGCTGTCGCCACAGCAGGCTCCCCTTCCTTGTAAGGGGCTCACCCACTTGAATCCCTAGCCTTCCTCCCTGTCCCAGCAACCCCTCACCACGAGGCCTGAAGAGCACGTGGTGAAATCGAATCATTCTGACCCTGTTTTCCCCTTGCCGATGTCTGCAACTTCAAAAGAACCAAGATTATTTGGCAAAACGTTTCCCATCTCTAACTCTGTCGCGAAACGACCTGCCTTGTGTTAAACAGCCGGAGCACTGGGTGCCCACAGACTGCACCGTACACCCCGTTCAGGATGGGATAACCTAGCACTTTCGATGGCCCGTGTTTAACAAGCCCAACAGGCATTACCTGTACTCCCAGAATCACATTAAGAGAACCAGTTATAAAGAATAACTTTCCCAGAAAAATCTTCCCTAAGAAAATAAGGTCTAGTCTCAATTTGTCCTCTAAAGAAATCCGTGCCAGCGGCAGAAAGGCTTCCAGACTCGTTCATCAACTCACCGCTGGTGGGTAAACCAGTTCGCTGGCCACATGTGATCAGAATGCAGCCTGCCGGCCGACAGCACCACACAGCGCTGACGCCGGCACAGCCACCTCTCCCTGCACCCAGCAAACCACTCTTTTGCTTAACGGCCCCTACATCAGGGCAGGCAGCGGAGCTTGGGCGCACTCGAGGTCACAGAAAACCACGTGGGTGCCCCCAGCAGCACTGTTGCTCTGCAGGGTGGAAACCAGCAGGAGGACCAAGTTCAGAATGAAAGCCCGCCGGGCGGACAGCGGCTCCTCACAGCCAGAGCCCGGATTCTGAGGAACTGCCGACAGGCTGAGAAGGGATGAACGTGCGTGTCCTCCGGCTCTCCAAGCTGCATGCACCTCAACACAGCGGCTCCTGAGCACGGGACAGCGGGCATCCAACCGGCCTTCAGAAATCTTTCCTCCAAACTGGCTTCCCTGGGCAGAGACCTTGGGGCTGGTGGTGAGAACTTAAGAAGAAAAGAGTGCGGAAAATATTTATGGCAAAGGAGAAACCAAGATGGCAACATAGGTAAACACCTGAACTTGCTGCCTCGCACAAGTTTAAAACTACAACTAAAAGACAAAACGGACATCATCCAGAACCACAGGAAGGCTGGCTGAGTGGAAATTCTACAACTTGAAGGAAAGAGAAAAGCACACTGAGACTCAGAGGAGCTGCGGAAGGCAGAGGTACAGAGGCGCGCACGTGCGGAGGGGGCTGGCAACTGACTACGCGGCTGGCTTTTTCAAGTTGGAGGGAGACACAAGCTCCCAACTGCTCTGAACTCCAGTTCCAGGTGAGACTCTGGGGACCCAGACTCATACGGGGAGAAACTGGACTGTATGGCAGCGGGCGGAACTTGAGGGCGGCTTTCTCTCAGAGGTACTTGCAGTGATTACCATGGGACACTGAGACACAGGGGCCTCTTAGGGCGGGCTGACAGGAAGTCATTGCTATTTGCTCCGCCCTGAGACTCCGCCCCATCCAAGCTGAGCGCAGTGGCTTTTGCATATGAATGGCCTGGTCCTTTGAAATCTAAACTTACCTAACAAACTGCAGCAGAGTCAGAGAGACCTAGAACATCCAAAAGAAGGCCCAAGGCCCTACAGCAGCTTGCATTGCTTCACAGCTGGGCCTCATCTGGGCACCTCCAAAACCCAAACAAAGAAGAGGAATCTGTAGATCTCTCCGTAGCTCCAGCTGGGTGGCCTCAGGCAGAGGCTAAATTAGCACCTCTTTGGAGATCCAAGAGCCAGTGTACCCAGGGGTCAGAGTAGGACCATCCAGATTAAAACTCCTCAGATCCATAAGGGACACACTCAGGGGGCAGACTCAGTGAGCGCCAACGCCCCACTGAAGCAAGTCCTGCCCCATAAGGGTGTCTCCAGCACAGAAGTTCTCCCATCGTAGACACAGCTGATCCTCACAGCCAATTGGCCTGGAGGTCAATTCCCCCCAGTGATACCAACAACAATCAAGGCTTAACTACAACAAGGCTGTGCACACAGCCCACAAAGGGGTGCACCAAGAGTGTCCACCTCAGGTCATTGGGGAGGCTGAGCCACTGGGCCCTATAGAACACCTAGCACACAAAGCCACTCTATTAACTCAGGGAAGCAGCCAAAATGCGGAGACAAAGAAAGAGGTCACAAATGACAGAAATGGAGGAAAGAAAACGACTGGATATAGAGTTCAAAACTACGGTTATAAGGTTTTTCAAGAATTTTCTAGAAAATGCCAATAAATTTAGCAAGAACCTCGAGGATATGAAAATGGACCAACTAGAAATTAAACATACACTGACTGAAATAAAAAACATTATACAGAGATATAACAACAGACAAGAGGATCACAAGAATCAAGACAAAGATTTGAAATACAAAGAAGCAAAAAACACTCAACCGGAAAAGCAAAAAGAAATAAGAATCCAAAAATATGAAGATAGTGTAAGGAGCCTCTGGAACAACTTCAAGCGTACCAACATCAGAATTATGGGGGTGCCAGAAGAAGAGAGAGAGCAAGATACTGAAAACCTATTTGAAGAAATAATGACCGAAAACTTCCCCCACCTGGTGAAAGAAATAGACTTACAAGTCCAGGAAGCGCACAGAACCCCAAACAAAAGGAATCCAGAGAGGACCACACCAAGACACATCATAATCAAAATGCCAAGGGCAAAAGACAAAGAGAGAATCTTACAAGCAGCAAGAGAAAAACAGTTAGTTACCTACAAGGGAGCACCCATACGACTGTCAGCTGATTTCTCAACAGAAACTATGCAGGCCAGACGGGAGTGGCAAGAAATATTCAAAAAACCTACAACCAAGATTACTCTACCCAGCAAAGATGACATTCAGAATTGAAGGGCAGATAAAGAGCTTCACAGATAAGAAAACGCTAAAGGAGGTCATCACCACCAAACCAGTATTATATGAAATGCTGAAGGGTATTCTTTAAGAAGAGGAAGAAGAAGAAAAAGGTAAAGATAAAAATTATGAACAACAAATACATATCTATCAACAAGTGAATCTAAAAATCAAGTGAATTAAAAATCTCATGAACAGAATAAACTGGTGAATAGAATCAGGGGCATAGAAAGGGAGTGGACTGACAACTCTCAGGGGTAAAGGGGTGTGGGGGGTGCAGGAAGAGACTGGACGAAAATTGTACACCTATGGATGAGGACAGTGGGGGGCGGTAAGGGAAGAGGGTGGGATGGGAACCAGGTGGAGGGCAGCTATGGGGGGAAAAAAGAGGAACAACTGTTATAATCTGAACAATAAAGATTTATTAAATTAAAAAAATAAAGATTAAAAAAAAGAAGAAGAAGAAGATAGGGTGTGGAACCTCGCAGCAGTGATTTCGTCCCTGGACTCACGGTCGCCTCTGTATGATGGGGGTTTCCACCTGGGAATTCGGGCTTTGAAATCTGATTATTCAAAGAGGTCCACTTAGGACAAGCTGTTGCAGCCTTCAAGTCCCTGGACCAGAGCCAGGCCTAGGTACAGGGCTTGTGGCGAAAGGCTCCGATGCCCCCTGCAGCCGCCAGCCCAGCGGCAAGAGTGGGGGACCCTGCCCTGGGCTGGCTCTCCCATGTGGGCAGACGCAGGTAAGTCCTTGTCACACAAGGCTGGCAACACAGGCTCCCAAGAGACAACAACTTTCAGCAGGGCAGTGGTTAGCCACGCTCTACAAAGCTTGTTTATACCACCTAAACCAGCCCAGCTGGTGTGGTTCAGTGGTTCAACCTATGAACCCAGAGGTCATGGTTCAACTCCCAATTAGGACACATGCATGGGTTTCAGGCTCAATCCCCAGTAGGGGGCGTGCAGGAGGCAGCCAATCAATGATTCTCTTTCATCAATGATGTTTCTATCTCTCTCTCTTTCCCTTTCTTTCTGAAATGAATAAAAAATACGTATTTTTTAAAATCTTCTGTTTAGCCAAAACCGGTTTGGCTCAGTGGATAGAGCGTCAGCCTGCGGACTGGGGGGTCCCGGGTTCGATTCCGGTCAGGGGCATGTGCCTTGGTTGCGGGCGCGTTCCCGGTGGGGGGTGTGCAGGAGGCAGCTGATCGATGTTTCTAGCTCTCTATATCTCTCCCTTCCTCTCTGTGAAAATTAATAAAATATATATTTAAAAAAAAATCTTCTGTTTATACCACTTAGGAGAATTTTAAGTTGTAAGAGCAGTAAGAATGGAAATAAAAAATGAATGTAAAATGCCCACTCACTGGCCAGTGAGGCTCAGTGGTTGAGCATTGACCTATAAATGTATCCCATCAATGCACTGCACACCTTAAACTTACAGTGTCACATGCCAGCAATCCTATCTAATAAAAGAGTAATATGTAAATTGACTGTCACTCCAATGCAAAGATGGCTGCCCCCATGTGGACACAAGATGGCCACCACAAGATGGCCAGCAGGGGAGGGAAATTGGAAGGGACCAGGCCTGCAAGGGAGGGCAGTTGGGGGCGATCAAGCCTGCAGGGGAGAGCAGTTAGGGGTGACCAGGCTGGCAGAGGAGGGAAGTTGGAGGTGACCAGGCCTGCAGGGAAGGGCAGTTGCAGGGGACCCAGTTGGGGGGGACCCAGGCCTGCAGGGGAGAGCAGTTGGGGGAAATCAGGCCTGCGGAGGAGGGAAGTTGGGGTGACCAGGCCAGCAGAGGAGGGCAGTTGTGGGGGACCCAGGCCTGCAGGGGAGAGCAGTTGTGGGGGACCCAGGCCTGCAGGGGAGAGCAGTTGTGGGGGACCCAGGCCTGCAGGGGAGAGCAGTTGTGGGGGACCAGGCCTGCAGGGGAGGGCAGTTGGGGTGACCAGGCTGAGGTCCTCACTGCCGAAGGCTTTGAAATCAACCTTTAAACCCAAACTGAGCCCAAATTCGAAGGGCGGGCCCCTGTGCTTCCCCGCGAGCAGCTCACCGGCACGTGCACCCTCAGGCGGGGCCGGGTGTCCGTCGGGGTGGGATGTGTCTTCCCCATCAGGGACACACCAGGATTGTATGGGGTGACCCCGGTGTGTGCACGGCTGCACCTGAAAGGCGAGAGGCACTGAGGCGGACAGGGCAGTACCTGTGCCTCCTTGAAACCGAGAGGTCGGTTTGGGCGCCGGGCCTGGTGTGGGGCACTGGTGAGTGTGCCTGTGGCACACGTGCTGAACTGCCCAGCAGGACTCAAGGCCTGTGCAGCTTCAGGGATCCTGGGGAGCAGCTCGAATGCAATCTCTCTAGCAAGTGCCAAAAGCCAGGGCGCCAGGGCGCCAGGGTGTCAGGGCGTCAGGGCGTCAGGACGCCAGGGCGCCAGGGCGTCAGGGTGCCGGGGCGCCAGGGCGTCAGGGTGTCAGGGCGTCAGGGTGTCAGGGTATTAGGGTGTCAGGGTATTAGGGTGTCAGGGTATTAGGGTGTCAGGGCATCAGGGCATCAGGGTGTCAGGTATCAAGGTGTCAGGGCGTCAGGGTATTAGGGTGTCAGGGCATCAGGGTGTCAGGGTATTAGGGTGTCAGGGCGTCAGGGCGTCAGGGTATTAGGGTGTCAGGGCGTCAGGGTGTCAGGGTCGCCAGGGTATCAGGGTATCAGGGTGTCAGGGCGTCAGGGCGCCAGGGCGCCAGGGTGTCAGGGCGTCAGGGCGTCAGGGTGTTAGGGCGTCAGGGTATTAGGGTGTCAGGGTATTAGGGCGTCAGGATGCCAGGGTATTAGGGTGTCAGGATGCCAGGGTATTAGGGTGTCAGGGTGTCAGGGTGCCAGGGCGCCAGCCCGCCATCTGCGTCTGAGCATCATGCAGGCTCTGATTCTACCCACTACTCCGGAGACGACATTTTCCCTTCCTTGTGGTGTTAACCTGTCTGTTGCAGGCCCACTTTATAAAAGAGCAGGATTCACTCATTTCCTGGGCAGCCGGTTGTTTAATCCAGCAAGGTGCTCAGGGAGCAGAGCTGGCTGCGTGGGCCAGAGGACACCTCCCCCAGCACCGGGGGTCCCCACGCCGTACCCCACAGACACGGCAGAGGCCGCCAGGAATAGCCGAGAGAGGAGGTGGAGAATTCACCGCCATCCTTATGGAAGAGTAATTCAAACCTTTTTCCTTCCTTGACACACATTTAAGGACGTACTCTCATCATTATGGAGAGTGTTAAGTGCTGTGTGTCAAGGAGATTTCAAGGCTCTGAAAAGTGCTTTCAAGTTCCCTAAAAGGTGCTAGAGAGTCCATAAGACTGTTTGCAGGCTAACCATGATCAAGCGACCATATTCCTATCCCCAAACCCAAATACACTAAAAACCTACTCTTCAAGTTTAAGGAAAAGCTTCATGTTAATGCAATATACAGTTGGCCCTTGAACAACATGGGTTTGAGCTGCCTGGGTCCGCAGATATGCAGATCTTTTTCAATAAATACACTGGGAAATTTTTTGGAGATTTGTGACAATTTAAAAAACCTCGCAGACAAACCTTATGCTTTTCTTAATAACATTTTCTTTTCTCCAGCTGACTTTATTGTAAGAATACAGTATTAATACATGTAGCATACAAAATGCGTGTTAATCAGCTGTTTTAGTAGTAAGGCTTCCAGTCAACAGTAGGCAATTGGTAGTTAAGTTTTGGGGGAGTCCACTATCTTGGGTCTGGCGCCCCTAAGCCCCATGTTGTCCAAGGGCCCGCTGTGGACTCAGTGGCTCATGCGGCACAGACTTGGGAAGGGCTGTAGGTGAACTCCCCGTTGGCAGGTGAGGAGTTAGGGTTCCTCCGAGGAAAGACAACAGCATTGCCTTAGCCCACCAAAGGCAAGACTGAATGCAGGACCAGAGCCGAGGACTTTCCTTCCGACTCCTCGAAGACGTGGCCCTTTCTGGTACTCGGCCCAGGCCCACAGCTGCCAGGAGCACGAGCAGCCTGTCACTCAGGAAGCTGGAAACCCCCATGACCAGAGTGTCATGAAGCCATGTGGACGAGAAAGCTCTTCACGTCCGGACACCCGCAGGGCCTCCCACAGGCTGTCAGCAGGGACGCCGAGCCCGCCCTCCCCAGCTCAGCGCCTTACACTCAGCTCTCCAAGGCGCCCACGACCGCACAGGTGAACAGCGACGGCCAGAATGAAACCTTACCACCTGCGACAGCGTGGATGGGCCGAGGGGGCATTGTGCTGAGTGAGACAAGTGAGATGAGAAAGACAAATGCCACATGCTGTCGCTTATATGTGGAATCTAAAAACAAAACAAACAAACCAAACAGAAATAAACTCACAGACACACAGAACAGAGTGTTGCCAGAGGGGAGGGGGTTGAGGGACTGGGTGTAGAAGGTGAAGGGACTAAGAAGTACGAACTGGTTGTCACAGAACAATCGTGGGGTATAAAGTACAGCCGAGGCTGAATAGTCAACAACATTCCAGTAACGCCCGTGGTGCCGGGGGCACCTGACTTATCGGGGGAACACTCTGTAAGGTGTACAGATGTCTAACCACTTGCTGCACATCTAACACTCATAGAATATTGAATGTCAACTGTAATTGAAATTTTTTTAAATTAAAAACGAAGCCCGGCCGACATGGCTCAGTGGCTGAGCATCCACCTATGGACCAGAGGTCACATTTCCATTCCTGGTCAGGGCACAGGCCCGGGCTGCAGGCTCGATCCTCAGTAGGGGGCGTGCAGGAGGCAGCAGATCAATGATTCACTCACATTGATGTTACTATCTCTCTCTCCCACTTCCTTCCTCTTTGAAATCAATAAAAATGTTTTTAAATAAATAAATAAATACAAGTCACCAAAGAATGGGTTCATGACATCTGTGTGCAAATTCATTTTCTCTGAGCAAATGATATTTTTACGCCTGTTTGAGAAATAAGCCCCTGACAGATGCATCACCATCCAAACAGCCGAGCAGCCTTCCGGTCACCCCTCTGCCCAGGGCCCGTCCCCCCAACACGCTCAGCCCTCAGCACAAGACCTGGGCGGCCGGGGCCGCCCGCGTGAAGAGCTGCACTGTCCCACAGCCCGAGCTGCCTCACGGCCGCTGCCTTCTGACAGCAGACAAGAGGAGCCGCTCAAGGAAACGTGCCGAGAGCATCCCACTGTCCACGTCTTGCTCACCCAGCCCTGAATGCCGCCGTGTTTACAGCCTTATTAACACCCGCCAGGCCGGGGCCGGAGGAAGCGCTCACAGACGTGCCTCCCGAAGCTGTGTTCCCACAAAGCACGCAGAGCCTAAGCTACCAGAATCTCGCTCATTTTAAACCCTTATTTCTGATGCAAAGAAAGTTCTGCCTTTCCTTCCAGCAAGCCTGTGCAGAAAGCCACGGCCCGGCCCCGAGACCAGAGCACCACCATGCCGGGCCGCGTCTCCTGTCTCCTCACCTGCCACAGCGAACAGCTTGCAGGGATGCGGCCCACAGCTCGGACCTGCAGCCACGACACAGCCCAGAGGGTGAGGGGCACGGAACACCCACTCAACCTCCCGTCCCCACGCCCAGAGTCAGGCGGGGTACCCAATACGCACTCTTTCAATTCAGAGACATCCCCACATCTCATGTGAAGTCACAGCTCTTCCTTCATCCAGCAAACGTTTTAATTACTGGCATTAATTAAATTAATTAACTAATTAATTACGGGTAACAAACTTGAACTAATGCCCCTAAGGCCCTACAGTTATAAAGTCTGCAGAGTCCAAATTCCCTCCACACGCAGCTCTGCTGAGCACACAGACTTCTGGGAATACTGGTGAATGTTGCTGCTCCCAACCACTGGCAAGGCACATGACCACCCCAACCTCAGTGCCTGGACAAACACTTATGTGCAGATGACACAGGCAAAGTGGACGCAAACACTACAAAAAGCACAATACACCGGCTGGCATGGCTCAGGGGCTGCGTGTTGGCCTATGATGAACCAGGAGGTCACAGCTCCATTCCAGTCAGAGCACATGCCTGGGTTGTGGGCTTGATCCCCAGTGCAGGAAGCAAACAATGATTCTCTCTCACCATTCATGTTTCTATCTCTCTCTCCCTCTCCCTTCCTCTCTCTAAAGTCAATAAAAATATTTTTTAAATGAAGACTGGTAACTATACTATATAATAAAGAGGTGATATGCAAATTAATCATCACTCCAAAACACAAGATGGCTGCCCCCATGTGGTAAAAGATGACTGCCATAAGATGGCCAGCAAAGGAGGGCAGTTGTGGGCGATCAGGCCAGCAGGGGAGGGCAGTTGGGGGTGATCATGCCTGCAGGGGAGGACAGTTGGGGGGGACCCAGGCCTACAGGGGAGGGCATTTGGGGGGGACCAGGCCTGAAGGGGAGGGCAGTTGGGGGGAACCAGGCCTGCAGGGGAGAGCAGTTAGGGGCAACCAGGCCAGCAGGGGAGGGCAGTTAGGGGCAACCAGGCCTGCAGGGGAGGGCAGTTAAGGGTGACCGGGCCTGCAGGGAAGGGCAATTGGGGGCGACCAGGCCAGCAGGGGAGGGCAGTTAGGGACAACCAGGCCTGCAGGGGAGGGCAGTTGGGGGCAACCAGGCCTGCAGAGGAGGACAGTTGGGAGGGACCCAGGCCAGCAGGGGAGGGCAATTGGGGGCAACCAGGCCTACAGGGGAGGGCAGTTAGGGGCGACCAGGCCTGCAGGGGAGGGGAGTTGGGGGCAACAAGACCAGCAGGGGATGGCAGTTAGGGGTGACCAGGCTGGCAAGGGAGGGAAGTAAGGGGTGACCGGGACAGCAGGGGAGGGCAGTTAGGGGCAATCAGGGTGGCAGGGGAGCAGTTAGGCATTGATCAGGCTGGCAGGGGAGTGGTTAGGGGTGATCAGGCTGGTAGGCAGAAGCAGTTAGGGGCAGACAGGTAGGCAAGTGGTTGGGAGCCAGCAGTCCTGGATTGTGAGAGGGAACCCAGATTGGAGAAGGTGCAGGCTAGGCTGCGGGACACTCTCTCCCCTGTGCACGGATTTCGTGCACCGTGCCTTTAGTCCTAATATATAAAAAGCCAGGGGCCGTCATGACCAAAACCACCGGATGGGCAACTGAACAGCAGGCTGCGTAGGGCTACCAGGCCAGCAGGGAGGTTAGTGAGGGACAACCAAACGACCGAGCAGCAGGCTGCATAGGGCGACAAGGCCAGCAGGGGGGTTAGTGAGGGACAACCAAACGACTGAACAGCAGGCTGCATAGGGCGACCAGGCCAGCAGGGGAGTTAGTGAAGGACAACCAAACGACCAAGCAGCAGGCTATGTGAGCGACCAGGCCAGCAGGGAGGGGGGGAAGAAGTTGGGGGCAACTAGGCCAGCGGGGGGGAGGGGGAGTTGGGGGCAATCAGGCTGGCAGGCAGAGGCAGTTGGGGTGATGAGGCTGGAAGGGGGCAGTTAGGGGCAACCAGGTTGGTGGGGGGGGGCAGTGAGGGACGATCAGGCCGACAGGCAGAGGCGATTAGGGGTGATCATGCTGGCAGGGGGGGCCATTAGGGGCAATCAGGCAGGCAGGCAGGTGAGCAGTTAGGAGCCAGCAGCCCAGTATTGTGAGAGGGATGTCCGGCTGCCAGTTTAGGCCTGATCCCAGTAGTCAGACATCCCCTGAGGGGTCCTGGATTGGAGAGGGT
This sequence comes from Ia io, assembly GCA_025583905.1. Taxonomy (NCBI): domain Eukaryota; kingdom Metazoa; phylum Chordata; class Mammalia; order Chiroptera; family Vespertilionidae; genus Ia; species Ia io. The sequence goes on along the minus strand of JAJQQW010000011.1, from coordinate 5,550,767 downwards.
GCAGGCTGGGCTGAGGGACCTCTCCCCCTGTGCACAAATTTCGTGCACCGGGCCTCTAGTCTATATATATAAAAGCCGAAGTGACCAAAACAACCGAACAGATAATCAAACAGGCTGTGTGGGGCAACCAAATCAGCAGGGGGTTAGTGAGGGGCGACCAAATGACCAAACAGCAGGCTGTGTGGGGTGACCAGGCTGATAGGGCGGTTAGTGAGAAACGACCAGACAACTGAACAGAGGGCTGCGTGGGGCAACCAGTCCGGCAGGGGGGTTAGTGAGGGCTGACCAAACAACTAGTTGCATATAAAGAAGAGGAAGCTAGCCCAGCCTGCATGGCTCAATCATTGAGCATCGACCTACGAACCAGGAGGTCACAGTTCGATTCCCGGTCAGGGCACAGGCCTGTGTTGCAGGCTCCATCCCCAGTGTGTGGCATGCAGAAGGCAGCCGATCAGTGATTCCCTCTCATCATTGACGTTTCTCTCTCTCCTCCCTCTCCTTTCTTCTCTGAAACCAATAAAAATATATTTTAAAAAAATAATAAGGGGAAACTAAGGCCAAGGTCATACAATAAGAACAAGATTTCTGCCAAAACCGGTTTGACTCAGTGGATAGAGCATCAGCCTGCGGATTGAAAGGTCCCAGGTTCGATTCCGGTCAAGGGCATGTACCTTGGTTGTGGGCACATCCCCAGTAGGGAGTGTGCAGAAGGCAGCTGATCGATGTTCTCTCTCATCGATGTTTCTAACTTTCTATCCCTCTCCCTTCCTCTCTGTAAAAAATCAATAAAATATATTTAAAAAAAAAAAAAAACAAAACAAGATTTCTTCACTTTTCTACCTCCTAAGAGTCCTACTATTTTCCCCAACAACACTTAAAAGAAATTACACACAGATGCCATTGAGAATGTTAGAAAAATCTGCCAGAACCAAATTAACATTAGGCATTCCACTCCACGTCGTAGCCATGAAAGCAAACCCACATGGAATCCAAAAGAAACAACAGTAAATCCGAAAATGCCTCCAAGTCAATTCTAGTTTTTCTTCTTCTTTTTTTAATGAGTTGCAGTGCCCTCTAAACAGCTTCTTTCTCTTCAGTCCTCCACTCAGCCTCCATGGGAAGAAGAGTGAGGATCCTGAGAGCCAGGCTGAGGTGGTTAGGAAGCCGGGGGCCCAGGGCTAGGGGCTACCGCTCAGCAAACTGGTACGGTCCCAGCCAGGGCAAGCCCACAGAGGCCAGGAGGGATGAGAATCAGAGGCAAAACTCAAGAGTCCCCTCAAAAAATTAAATACATAATTGCCACCTGGCCCCTTCCCACCTCTGGGCGTGTGTCCAAAGGACTGTAAGCAGAGGCTGAGGAGACATCTGCACCCCAGGCCACCACAGCCAGCTTTAACAGAGTCCCTATGTCTTATGTGAAAATTAACACCCTGTTAATTTTAAAATACTTTTCACCAAGATCTGCTTATATTGTGGTTAAAATTAACATGTTATTTTTTTGTTTTTAACTCACTGTTATTTTTAACAAATTTTGCCAACATAAACATATATTACACATCTACAACAATAGTCTACATATCTAAATCCAAGAATTACCGCTCGAAAACAATGTTCCAAGAGTGATCAGCACGTGATCACACCACATGGCGTGAGGCGCTGTGTCCGATGGACCTCTGCAGGGTCTCAGCTCGGGGGCTGGTGTTCCCTGTGCGCTAAGCCACGCCCCAGACATGTGCTTCTGTTTACTTGCAGTGACGGGTGAATGCACAAATTTGCTAAACCTATTCAATATAAATTTTAAATTACCCTCAACTCTTTAAAAACCAAGTTACAATCCAATTAAAACATGGGCAGAGGCCCTGACTAGACACTTCTCCAAAGAGGACATACAGATGCCAACAGACGTATGAAAAGATGCTCAGTGCCATCAATCACCAGAGAAATGCAATTTAAACCACAACGAGATGCCTCACACCTGGCAGGACAAATCAACAAACAAGTGCTGGTGAGGATGTGAAGAAAAGGGAGCCCTCGCCCACTGTGGGTGGGACTGCAGACTGGTGCAGCCTCTATGGGAAACAGCATGGAAGTTCCTCAGAAAATTAAACACAGAACTACCTATGACACAACAATTTCATTTTGGGGTATTTGTCCAAAGAAATCCAAATCACTAGTTCGAGAAGACACCCCCACCCATGTTCATGCGGTGTCATTTAAGACAGCCAAGATATGGAAGCAACCTAAGTGCCCATCAATAGACAACTGGATAAAGATGTGGTACATCTTTGTACATAATAGAATATTACTCACCATTTAAAGGGGAAAAAAAATCCCTACACAGTTTTCCCAGTGGTCAGAGCATCATCCTAAGTACCAAAGGGTTGAGAGTTCAATTCCCAGTCAAGGGCACAAACCTTGGTTGCAGGCTCGATCTCCACCCAGTTGGGATGTGTGAGGGAAGCAACCAATCTCTCTCTCTCTCCCTCTGTCCCTCTCCCCTTCGCCCTCCCTCCCTCTCTCCCCCACTATTCTCCCTAAAAAAAAAATCAATGGAAAAAATGTCCTTGGGTAAGGATTAATTTAAAAAAGAAAAAAAATGAAATCGTACCATTTTCGACAACATGGATGGACCTAGAGGATATTATGCTAAATGAAGTAAGTCAGATGAGAAAAACAAATACCATATGATTTCACTTATATGTGGAATCTAAAGAACAAAATTAATAAACATACAAAACAAAAACAGACTCACAGATACAGAGAACAAATTGATGACTGTCAGATGGGAAGGGGGTTGGGGGATCAGTTGAAAAAGGTGAAGCGGTTAAGAAGTACAAATTGAAGAACAAGATTTCTTCACTTTTTTACCTCCTTAGAGTCCTACTATTTTCTCCAACAACACTTAAAAGAAATTACACACAGATGCCATTGAGAACGTTAGAAAAATCCGCCAGAACCAAATTAATGTTAGGCATTCCACTCCACGTCATAGCCATGAAAGCAAACCCACATGGAATCCAAAAGAAACAACAGTAAATCCGAAAATGCCTCCAAGTCAATTCTAGTTTTTCTTCTTCTTTTTTTAATGAGTTGCAGCGCCCTCTAAACAGCTTCTTTCTCTTCAGTCCTCCACTCAGCCTCCATGGGAAGAAGAGTGAGGATCCTGAGAGCCAGGCTGAATCTACACTAATAAAAGAGAAACATGCAAATTAACCATCCCTCTGCTACGCCCACCAGTCAATCAGGAGCATGTATGCAAATTAACCCAAAAAGATGGCAGTTAATTTGCATATGCAGGCATGGAGCGAGTGAAGACCGTGTAGAAGGAAGCCAAGTGCTGCAGAAGGGAGCAAAGTGGCGGAGAAGGGAGCGAGGCAGCAGAGACAGAAGGTGGTGGCCAGAGCGAAGGCCTGGGTCCCAGGTGCTGGAGGAAAACTGGTGCCGGCAGCCAGGGGAAGGAAGTCCTATTGCACGAATCTTCGTGCAATGTGTCTCTAGTATAGTCAATAATATTGTAAGAACTATGTATGGTGTCATGTGGGAACGAGACTTATGGGGGGAACACTCTGTAAATTATATAAGTGTCTATCTTGTATACTTGAAACTAATATAAAATATTGAATGGAAACTGTAATTGAGGAATTAAATTAAAACCAGGTTTCAATAAGAAAAGCAAAATGTAGGTAATTCAGACTCAATAGTTATTTTCCTACAGAAATTTCCTAAATACTGTAAAAGGTTAGGGCTGTTTTTAAGTCTTAAGTATAGCCCTGGAAAGAGGGCTCGGTTGGTTGGAGTGTTGCCCCATACACCAAAAGGTTGCGGGCCCAATTCCTGGTTGGGTGTGTACAGGAGGCAACTGCTCGATGTTTCTCTCTCCCCTTCCTCTCTAAAATCAACAAAAATAAATCCTTGAGTGAGGATTAAAGTTATAAACATACCAGAGGCCCAGGGCATGAATTCATGCATGGGTGGGGTCCCTTGGGGTGGCCTGCAGAGATTGCTTCCCCAGCCTCACAGCCCTGCAGCCTCGCCTGGCAACCAGCTTGACCTGGCACCACCCGCTCACCTGCTCCACCATCCCGCCGCGGGCCCGCTCTCGTCGGGGCCCATCGGGGCCGGCAGTGCCTCCACTGCTGCCTGCTGTCAGCGCCGCATCACTGACGCCCACCATGTTCCATGCTGCCCCCTAGTGGTCAGTGCATGTCATAGCGAGCGATCAAACGACCGCCCAAGGGGACAATTTGCATATTAGGCCTTTATTATACAGGATTTTGTTTTGTTTAAAAAAATACCTCTATCTTTTTTTTTAAGAGAACAATTAAAATAGGACCACTCATATACCCTTTGCCCAGAATCAGACTTACTGTCCTGGCCACTGTGGCTCAGTTGGCTGGGCTAGTACGAGTGGCAACCGATTGATGTTTCTCTCTCTCTTTCTCTCTCTCTCTCTCTCTCTTCCCCTCCTTCCTCTCTCTAAAAATAAAGAAATAAAAACAGACTTACCTATTGTAAACAGCTTGCCCCCTCCTCTGCCATCTGCTTTCTCCCTTTCTCTCTCTTGATGTGATATCATATGATAGATTAAACTTTTTTTCCTGAATTATTTGAAGAGAGGCCTATTCACATGAATAGAGATATTCTTTTCAACACCAATAGCATAGTTGTCGACGTCACTAAATTAACACACATGGAACTTTTATCTACCGTTTGTATTCATTTTTCATTCGGCTCAGTCACTAACAGCCTCTATGGCACCTTCCCCTCTGCACAGCCCCGCTCCAGGGCGGGACAGGCCACGTATGTCTCCGTGGTTTCCTTCAGCCCACAGCCTTCCATTGTCTTTCGACGGACATTTTGAAGACAAAAGTTCCCATCCCCACTTTTTATTTTGTTTATGACAGCTTTGACCAACCAAGTTATTTTTAGTTTGTAATAAAAACATTCTTACATCTGAAATAGTATTATTTTATTTAAATTCATAGATTTTTCTATAAGTTGTAATAATTTGTTCTGTACTTAAAATGTACGGTACATCTCTCTGACATTGTAAGTAATGGGAAAATGGTCTATGTATACAACTCTGATTTTTAATAAGACTTTTCCGGAATGCACACAGCACATCAGAGCACGTGTTCCCAAAGCTTCTGGGATTATGATCTCTTCCTGTGTGCGCACATCAGCCAGGCCGTCTCCCTCCTGCGTGCACACAGACTCCCTAACGGTCTTTCTGGTGTGAATGAATGCTCAGCTAGGGGATTCGAGTCTTGAATCTTAGTAAGATTTCAGGCACCAACTCTGCAATGAGATCTCTGGCTTTGCCAATAGTTGAGGTTTCTATAAAAATTTTAATTCAAAGAAAATATATATGTTTATTACTATAACTAGGTGCCCGGTGCACAAAATTCATGCACTAGGGGTTGGGGGTCCCTCAGCCAAACCTGCCCCCTCTCACATACTGGGAGCCCTCAGGGGATGTCCTACTGACTGCTTAGGCCCGCTCCCCCCGAGGAGTGGGCCTAAGCCGCAGTCTGGCTTCCCTTTGTAGGAGGCAACTGGGCTGATCAGGGAAAGGCACCAGCCCTATCACCCCGCTGCTGCAGCCACTGCCAGTCACCACAGCCACCAAGGTGTTTTCATCAACACGGACTCCAGTCCCTTCACCAAGAAAAAAATGACAACTTTCTTTAGGGATTTTCAAGATGTGTCTTTCATATGATATGACATTTCTTTCTTTATTTTTTATCCTCACCTGAGGATATGTTTCCATTGACTTTTAGAGAATGTGGAAGAGAAAGGGAAAGACAAAGAGAAACATCAAAGTGAGAGGAACACTTTGATTGGTTGCCTCCTGCATGAGCCCTGACCTGGGCCCCGGCCAGGGAGGAGCCTGCAACCTAGGTACATGCCCTTGATCAGAATCAACCCAGACCCTGCTGTGGGCAGGCCGAGGCATTATCCACTGAGCCAAACCGTGTAGGACAGAATATGACATTTCTTAGCCCTCCAGCAGCAGACCTTCATTTTTTTCTCCAGAAGTGTGGTAGAAAAACCCTAGATCACCTTTTTTGGATTCTTATTTCCCAAGTTACTAAGAATATTACCAGTGGCATACAGGAAGCTTAGCCAATGTGCAGTCAGTAAAGGTGTTTCCTCTGTAGTTCACACCAATCACCAGCTGGGCCCTGCCCAGGCCTAAAGCCTCTGGCCGAAGCTTTAAGACTGGGCAGCCCCTCCAGCTCCCGCTGATCACCGGCTCAGCCCCTGCCCAGGCCTGCCCAGACCAAAAGCCCCAGCTCCCTGCGATCAATCGCAGGGGGTCCGCTCCTGCACAGGCCAAAAGCAGACCCCCAGGTCCCTGCCCAGGCGATCAATCCCGGGGGTCCGCTCTCACACCAGGCCGAAGCAACCCCAAGCTCCCTGCGATCCATTGCAGGGGGTCCACTCCTGCACCAGGCCGAAGCAACCCCCAGCTCCCTGCGATCGATTGCAGGGGGCTGCTCCGGCACCAGGACAAAGGCCTCCACTGGTGGCTTTCGGCCTGGTGCTGGAGCAGACACCCAGCTCCCTGCGAGCAATCCCAGGGGGTCCCTGCGATCCGTCACAGGGGGTCCACTCAGGGCGCCTATGTATGCAAATTAACCACCATCTTGGTTGGGTTAATTTGCATACTTGCCCTGATTGGCTGGTGGGCGTAGTGAAGGTGTGGTCAATTTGCATATTACGCTTTTATTAGGTAGGATATGGTTCTACCTTAGCTGTTGTCTATGAACAGAATGCTCCAATCTGGCCTTCCTGGTGGTAGAGAAAGTTAAAATCAAACACGGAAAACACTCCAGTCCCATAAGGGGCTCTCCAACCCTCTTCTCCTCAAATGTGAAGCTGTATTTGGACAAAGGAAGACAAGCAAAGGGCTGAAAGACAGCAACACCACCACGTGCAGAACGCTTCCCGGAGCAGCTGAGCAGGACAGAGCTGCGCCCGGCCAACCCCGACGGCCATATCCGCCCGCAGCTCCCATCCTGCACCCCGTTGGCCACATCCGCCCGCAGCTCCCATCCTGCACCCCGTCGGCCACATCCGCCCGCAGCTCCCATCCTGCACCCCGTCGGCCACATCTGCCCGCAGCTCCCATCCTGCACCCCGTGTACGGGGTCAGCCCGCTCTGCTGCGAGCTGCCAGGCTCCCTCGCAGGGGCAGCGGATGCCCATTCCACAGTTAACATATCAATTCTACCACGTGCAGCGGCCAGTGCCAGCTCAGGGAACACAGCGCACAGGGACTGCCCCCTCCCGGGCCAGCGGCATGGGCGCGCGGGGGCGTGCGCTCTGGAGGCCGCGGCCCAGGGACTCTGGCAACAAGTCACCTGCTGATTTCAGGGTAATTTTTACCTCAAGCGATTGTTGTCCTTCGTGTTGCTTTCGGAATCTACTCCCCACATTAAGAGGTGTCCCCTTTACGCTGGGATTAAGCAGTGTCTACGCTGAGACCTGCATGAGTAGCCAACCCTCAAACCAGGGTCGTTTATCTAACACAATCTCAGGGCAGTTACACCAAAAGCACACGGGGGAGCGCTGAGTGCCCACGCTCAGAGGCCTCTGTCCTGCAGACACGGCTTCTCGGGAGACCCCGAAGTCCTTCCGACTCCCCCGGTCAGGCCAACCCATTAGAAATGCTGCTGCCTGTCCTTAGACACCTCCCTCCCGGTAAATCCCAAACTCCGGGCCACACATTATTTGTTTGTTTGTTTGTTTGTTTGTTTTTAATCCATACCAAAGGATGTTTTTCTTTATTTTTTAATTTAATTTAAATTTTTTTTGTTAATTCTCACCCAAGGATATTTTTCCATTAATTTTTAGAGATAGTGGAAGGGAGGGGAGAGAGAGAGAAACATCGATGTGAGCAAGGCACATCAATTAGCTGCCTCCCACACAAGGCCCAAGCAGGGCCCGGACGGGGGAGGTGCCTGCAACCAAGGTCCGTGCCCTTGACCAGAATCAACCTGGGACCGCAGGCCGATGCTCTATCCCCTAAGCCAAACTGGCCAGGGCCACACATTTATTTTAGACCCTGTTACATGATCTCAATAATTCAGGATAGTCGAACTTCCTGGTCAACCTTTATAATTTACGGCAATAAGATTTAATCTTATATTTTCTTTCTAGAAATAAATTTTATTTTTTAATCCTGATAACATTATTTATAACCAGATGGTACAAGGGGCGTCCCCCACACAGGCACTCCGTGTGGCCCGTGGCCCCGTGGCAGGGCCAGCGTTAAGCTGCCATGGTCCCCTCACAGGTGCTTCTGCCAGTGACACACGCATGTCCAGCTAAGCCCGTCCCGGGCTCCACCTCAACCCGCTCGGCCCGGGCGGCCAGCTCCAGGCTCCCTGCGGCAGCTCCTGGCAGCGCTGAGCAGTTAGCCTCTTTCCAAAGCAGATTCCTGGGAACCGGCCCGAGGCCCGCACCTGGGGCCCACTGCTCCCGGCCCATCCACACACCCCACTGCCCGTCAGGGCCGGCAGCTCTCCCCCGACCCCAGCCAGGACACCCTACATTCAGCATGCTCTTCTTGCCGACAAGTAATAAATGTGTAACAACAAAACCAACCAGTAAATCCCCCCTTCACAGAACTGCTCCCCTCACATGCCACCCCTACCCTCATCCCATCCCATCCCCACACACTCCCAACCCACACCCCATGGGCCTGCACCCCACCACCCTGCACCACACAGGCCTGCACCACACCAGCCTGTACCCCACCAGCCTGGCTGCACCCCACGGGCCTGTACCACATCAGCCTGTACCCCACCGCCCTGCACCCCACAGGCCTGCACCCCACGGGCCCGCACCCCATGGGCCTGCACCCCACGGGCCCGCACCCCACGGGCCCGCACCCCACAGGCCTGCACCCCACGGGCCCGCACCGAGCCTCTCTGGCTGAGGTTGCAGATAGCCCACAAGCCTTTCCCATTCCACACGGCACAGCTGGTCCCTCCTCCCTCCTCCCTCCTCCCTGCTTGAATCTACTTCTCTCCTGGCTTCTGGGAAAATGCATTCTGACTTCCTCCTGTCCCCCATCACTCCTCAGTCCCCATGTGGGTCCCTCCCCTGCGGGCCTTAGACAGCTCACAGGCTCCCAGCACCACCTCGTCCAAAACAGACTCCAAGGCCACCCACCGGGCTTTCTGCACACGCTGCCCTTTCCCCGCTTCCCACCCAGCTGCCTAACAAGTGACCCTCTCCACACCCCGCAGGTCTCCAGCATTCTCCCCGGCACTCCCACTGGGTCCCCATCACTCCCTCTCACCGCCCTGCCCTTACCCCATTCACAAGTCTGTCCTCTCTGGTTCAATGTCACTCACTACCTCTTGCACCTCCACTGCCCTAGACCGTGAGGTTCATGAGAACACAGGGCCTGGCACTGCTTTTTCTTCTTCTTTAAATACAAATTATTATTTTTCTTCTCCTGCTTTTTCTTCTTCTTTAAATACAAATTACTAAACAGAATTTGCCAAGATGTATGGAAAATAGTTCAGTTTGAAGTATAAATACTTCCTCAAAGCAAAAACTGTTTGTAAATTATTATTGTTATTAATATGTTTCAGGTTAAGAAACTGAAGCCCCGGAAGGCATGGGTTACAGTCAGAGTATTACAAAAGTAATAAACTGCCAAAACCGGTTTGGCTCAGTGGATAGAGCGTCGGCCTGCGGACTGAAGGGTCCCAGGTTCGATTCCTGTCAAGGGCATGTACATTGGTTGCAGGCACATCCCCGGTAGGTGGTGTGCAGGAGGCAGCTGGTCGATGTTTCTCTCTCATCGATGTTTCTAGCTCTCTATGCCTCTCCCTTCCTCTCTGTAAAAAATCAATAAAATATATTTAAAAAAAAAAAAAAGTCATAAACTTGTGCCTGGCCGGCGTGGCTCAGTGGTTAAGCATCTATCTATGAACCAGGAGGTCAGGGTTCGACTCCCAGTCAGGGCACATGCCCGGGTTGAGGGCTCGATCTCCAGTGTGGGACATGCAGGAAGCCACTGATCAATGATTCTCATCACTGATGTTTCTATCTTTCTCTCCCCCTTCCTCTCTAAAATCAATAAAAATATATTTTTTAAGAAGTCATAAACTTGTAACTCTAAACTGATGGCCTCCCTAGAGAGAAAAAGAAGTCCAGAATAGATATATTTTAATTCCCAATAAAATACTTGGCTAGATGAGATGCATTTCTGAAAATAGCTGCCCAGCCTCTGTGAGGCACACACACCCACGTGCTGGGCATTCTGAAGGCTAAACAGAGGACTGCAAGGGCACACCCTGAGAGCCGCCTGCGGGAGCGAGCACGCAGCCACACTTCCGCCTGCCGGCCCCTCCCGCACACAGAGCTGGCAACCAGGAAGGCCACGCTCTCCCAAGGTTTCGGCTCCATGTACCTTTATCAGTTACGTGTGCACATAAAGAAGCTGCGGAGCTCCTGAGAAACCCGGCAGCCCGCCGCCTCCCGCTCCTCCCGGCCCCAGGCGACCACTCCAGTTCTCAGCGGCCCGCCCTGTGTTCACACCTCAGGGAACATGCCTCTGCACTACATTTTGAATTTGTCGTTTCGGGGTTAGCTGTCAACTCCAGAACTAGGGGTTCATCTCCTTCCATTCACCTCACATAGGCGGCAATTTTAGTTACTTACATCACTAGTCAGAATTCACATTATAAGTATGTAAACATTAAGAGTTGGATTTTAGAGTAAAACTATGAAACTTCCTAATCCACACCTTTTCCTTTTCCCTGGAGTTAACAACTGTCCTGGGATTTTGTGCTTATGAGGCCTTCCGTGTAACAATAATGTGCCCACAAGTTCCCTGGGGCAGCTCTTCCTTCAACCTGCGCCAGGGCCGGGGGTGTTCAATCAATTTCTCTTCTCTCAGGGATTGTCCCATCCGGTCTGAGGGTCCCAGCTGTGTCACACCCGAAGACCACCCGCCTTCTACGGATTTTTCTTAAACAAAAAACACAAACTACTAAGAGAAAGACTGACACATTTGACTGCTTGATAAGAATGTTGGTTCTTCAAAAATAAAAAGCCAAGTCATAAAGAGAATGTTAATATACATATAATTGAAAAATACAGAACACATACACACGTGTGCACACACACAACTCCCATGGAAAAAATGGGCAATGCCGGAACCGGTTTGGCTCAGTGGATAGAGCGTCGGCCTACGGACTGAAAGTTCCCAGGTTCGATTCCGGTCAAGGGCATGTACCTTGGTTGCGGGCACATCCCCAGTGTGGGGTGTGCAGGAGGCAGCTGATCAATGTTTCTCTTTCATCGATGTTTCTAACTCTCTATCTCTCTCCCTTCCTCTCTGTAAAAAGTCAATAAAATATATTTAAAAAAAAAAAAAGGAAAAAATGGGCAAAAGACACAAACATTTCTCAAAAGGCAAAACAAATACTTGAGAAACATTAAAATTCTCATCCTATGGACTAGGAAGAGAACTTTCATCTCGTGGTTCTCCGGACAATCTGAATTCCTACCGGGATGACAGTAACACCTGGACTGCCCAGTACTGGTGAGGATGTGCCATGTGGGCATCTGTCCACACTGCTGCCGGCCTGTAAGCTGGCACAATTACTTTGGAAGACAATTTGGAATGATCTAGAAGAGCTGGGACGCACATCTGCAGGCCTGGTACTGGGCTCCTCACAGATGCCCCGGCCTCCTCGCCTCCAGCAAGCGTGGAATGCCTCCTCACAGGACCACATCTTTGCGGTTCAGAGCACATGACTTGCTTTGGCCAATGTAACATGAACAAAAAGAACAGGTGTCACTGCCAAGCAGAAGCTCCAAGAGCCAGCATGAGATTCACCAAGTTGCTGTCCCCTCACCCTGGAGATCATGGACACGGTCGGAACGGAGCCGCCATCAGCCTGTCTTTGAGTGCAGACAAGGAGAAGAGCTGCCTGCAGACCACGCACGACAGACAGCACGAGGGACACACAAACGTGGGTGGTGGAAAAATAAGCTTCAGAAAAATATATAAAGGATGATTCTCCTTTTACAAAGTTATAAAAGCATACAAAACTAAACAATGTATTTTAGAGATACATATACAGATGTTAAAACTACAAATAAAAGCAAGGGGATTGCAACACCTAATTCAGGAGAGCCGTGTCCACAGGGAGTGGGGGACTGTACCCAGCAAAACACTCAAGAGGGCTCTCAAGGCACTGAGAGATTCCAGTCTTGGTTCATTGTGTTACTCACTAAAGGCCCGGTGCACGAAACTCATTCCCTCAGCCCGGCCTGCACCCCCTCCAATCTGGGACCCCTCGGGGGATGTCCAACTGCTGGTTTAGGCCAAATCCCATCCTTCTTACAATCCAGGACTGCTGGCTCCCAACCGCTCACCTGCCTGCCAGCCTGATCATCCCCTAATCACTCCCCTGCCTGCCTGATCAACGCCTAACTGCTCCCCTGCTGGCCCGACTGCCCCCAACTGCCCTCCCCTGCTGGCCCGATTGCCCCAACTGCCCTCCCCTGCTGGCCCGATTGCCCCAACTGCCCTCCCCTGCTGGCCCGATTGCCCCAACTGCCCTCCCCTGCTGGCCCGATTGCCCCAACTGCCCTCCCCTGCCAGCCTGTTTGACCCCAACTGCCCTCCCCTGCCGGCCTGGTTGACCCCAACTGCCCTCCCCTGCCAGCCTGGTTGACCCCAACTGCCCTCCCTGCAGGCCTGGTCTCCCCCAACTGCCCTCCCCTGCCGGCTATCTTGAGATGACGTGGGGGTGGCCATCTTGTGATGACGTGGGGGTGGCCATCTTGTGATGATGTGGGGGCGGCCATCTTATGATGACATGGGGGTGGCCATCTTGTGACAATGTGGGGGTGCCCATCTTGTGACGACATGGGGGCAGCCATCTTGTGACGACGTAGGGGGTACGCATCTTGTGACATGAGGGCGTGAGGGTCAATTTGCATATTACCCCTTTATTATATAGGATTTTCTGGCAAACTACCATCCTATTTATTGTTTCAATGTCCATTCTCTATTTGTGAATATTTATGTATTCAGAATAAAACCAATCACAAAATACAGTACCTTTTCCTAAGATCTTTTTAGGGGCTGTCTATTTTGTTATTGATTTTTCTTTCCTTTTTTTATAAAGTCAATGAAAGCCAAAACCGGTTTGGCTCAGTGGATAGAGCGTCGGTCTGCGGACTGAGGGGTCCTGGGTTCGATTCTGGTCAAGGGCATGTACATTGGTTGTGGGCACATCCCCAGTGGGGGGGGGTGCAGGAGGCAGCTGGTCAATGTTTCTCTCTCATTGATGTTTCTAGCTCTCTATCCCTCTCCCTTCCTCTCTGTAAAAAAATCAATAAAATATATATATTTTTTAAAAAGTCAATGAAAGGAAGCAAATAATAAAATCTGGTGGAATAACAGACTCAGCTAATGTCCAAGAATATTAGTGACTCGGAGCCACGGAGCCGCGCCGGCCCGGGGCCTCCTTCCAGGACTGACAGACCATTCGCACGGAGGTTTCCGGGGGCTCTAACGCCGGGCATGGGGTGGCACACCCCACTGGGCCACCCAGCACGTGCAGGGGGCAGGCGGCGGCGATGCGCCGCCTTCCCTGCTGCTGTTCTCTGCACAACTTCTATCACTCACCTCACAGGCTCCCGCCCATCAACCCTCCTCCCACGTCCTCGCGGCCACATCAAGAGCATCGGGTGGCTGAGCGGCAGGAGCCCGTGGCAGCGCGAGGACCCGCCGGTGGGCTCCACAGGCCGCACGCAGGGAGCGTGACAGGGTGCTGGGGGAGGAGGGCAGGGGCCGTGGGAGCGTGACAGGGTGCTGGGGGAGGAGGGCAGGGGCCGTGGCAGAGGGTGGGCAGGCGAGGCCGGCGGGGGCAGCCGGCAGGGCCAGGGGAGCCCGGGGCTGGGGCCTGCGCTGGGAGCAGGGTGAGGCAGCAGCACCCAGGGAACTGCTCAACTTTTAACCCAGTTCATTCAAGTTTCAATAATGGAGGGGAAATCAGAGCTAAAAATATTATCAGATTTACCTCTTGCGTTTTAAACAAATTCCTCCTTTATCCAACGTCACCAGATGCAGAGTCAAAATCATAAAAGCCTTCACAGCTAGCCAGCGAGTGGGTTAAAGGCGTCAGCCTCCCGGTGGGGCTCCGCTCCTCCCCAGCCCCGTCAGCGGCGGGCTCCCACCCCGAGGGGGCGGCAGCGTCTGGAAGTCGATGCCGCTCCTCCTGGGCCCTCAGAGGCTGCTCTCCCGGTCCCCAGCCCTGGCTGCGCTGCGACAGGACGTTCCCACGGCCGGAGGGCGCCGGTGAGCACCCCAAACCCTGCCTCCAGGGAGAAGAGCCGCTTCCGAGCGCCCTCTGGAGACAGCCGACACTGTAGGCCGCACCGGGGCTCTGCCTGCAGGGAAGGCGGCTGCCCGCCACCCCACCGCCAAGGGTGGGCTTCCCAGAAGGCCCCGGCGGCAGGAGGAGGCCACCTGGGACGCCGGCGCCAAGCTCGGCCCCCAGAGGAGGCGGTTACAGGGGACAGGAGGAGGGTCTGTCTCCCACCCCGCCCCCAGCTTTCCCGCCGCCAGCAGCCAGGTGAGCAGGCAGCCGAGCAGGGGTGCTCTGGTCCCGGTAACCCGCGGCCCAGGCGGAAGCTGGGCCTCGGCTGGCGCCGGCACTTGAGGAGAGTGAGGGCCTTCACTCGGGCACACGCCCCCTGCCCCCCGCAGATGCCCGCTGAGAACGTCCCTGCAGCCTGGGCACCACCACGGGCGGAAGCCTGCCCTACGGAGCAGACAATTTAGTAGAGAGAAACAATGAACAAAGTAAGTACCCTGCACTTTAAAAGGTGAGAAAGTTATGGAGAAAAAACTGGAGCTGTGCACAGGAAATGTGTGTGAGAGGGCAGGGGGACCAATCATGACCCTCGATGAAACAAAACCTTGTATTTCTGAGGGTGGACAATTCTTAAACTTGCCAGAGGACTTTAAATGCCAATGGAGACCCCATATGTTAAGTTCCCGCTATCCGGTCACCAAGTCAGCATTGCGATGAAAGAAAGGGACACCTCTTCAATACTGCTCCCTTACGGTCTAGTCCCAACCCCTCCGGACCACCTCTGCTTGCTTCTCTCCAAAGA
The DNA here is from genome assembly GCA_025583905.1 of Ia io. Lineage (NCBI taxonomy): Eukaryota > Metazoa > Chordata > Mammalia > Chiroptera > Vespertilionidae > Ia > Ia io. Next base: position 5,535,603 of record JAJQQW010000011.1, on the reverse strand, counting down.
AAAACCTAGAACTGGCCACAATGTGCCTCATGTTAGTGTCCATTATTCTAGTGGATAAACTCAGTTTTAAACCTTTAAAATAAATAGCTGAAAACGTGCCAAGTTAGAATTCTGAAAACGGCCACCAACATGGAGCTGCCCTCTGGGCCACGGCAGCTCTGATTTACAGCCTTCAGACCAGCGGCTGAGCCCGCGCAGGTGTCCGGCTGCCTGCTGCCCGGAGCGGCTCCCTCACAGTCCACAGGAGGTCCGATCAGAGCCCCGCCGTGGGGGCGTGGGGACGGGACACGAGGCCTGCTGGGCTGTGGGATGACAAGAGCCAGGCTCTCCCCGGAGGCCGGCCTGGCCTCTGGGGGCATCTGACCTGAGGCTGTGCCCCACCTGGATCTGCCTCTCCTGCTGGAGGAACAACCCGAAGCCCCCAAAGCAGCTGCACGAGCACCCAGAGTGCAGCGACCCCTCCCCACCTCAGAGCGCCCCAGGCCCTGTCCCACCCTCTGCGAAAGGACAGCACTTACAGGCAGGGACGGCGCGTCCTGCACCAAAACCAAGTGCGCTCTCGCCCTGGGGAGGAAGGGGAAGGACAAAGCGATCCCGCCTGACTGCGAACGGGCCACGGGCTGCCCCCAACCCCCAGCGACCGCTGTTGAGGGCCAACAAGGCCCCGCTGGCTCCTGCCTCAGAGCCTAACACGGCCCCCCAGCTGGCCCACCTGCTCCCGGACAACAGGTGCCCCACTAACCCTCCCGTCAGTTACCTCAACTACCCGCCACGCCCCCATCCTGAATCCCACCGCGCCAGGCTCCGGAGGCCTGCCCTCGTCCCCAGTCCCGCTGCCGGCCCCGGGCGCCTGGGGGCAGGGCCTGCGGGCTGATCGGATCACACTTGCCCGGACTCCTTAGCGGGAGGGTGTCCCCGGCACAAGCAGAGTCACCAACCTTGAGCCCAGGACCCCGCCGGCCCCGACCTCTCTCCCCCGCACTGCTCTCCTCCTCAGCACAAGGAAGGTGTGATGGGAAGAAGGTCTGGGATTCAGATCCCAAAATCTGGAAATCCCACTGACGTGCACTCGACACAGCTGGAAAGGCTGACCCACGTTCCTCCGCCCGCCCCTGTACCCGGGTCCGCTACTGCACCGGCCTCCATCTCGCCCCGCCAGGACAACAGAGGGGTCGCCGGAGGGAGGGGGCAGGTGGAACAGGGTGGGCGGGGCACGTGGTGCTGAAGAGGCCTGACGGTGGGTGGTGAACACGCAACACGATGTCAGTACAGAGGACGTCCCGCAGAACTGTGCCCCTGAGACCAGAACGTCCTTAGCCACGTCCCCCAGGGCGTTCCATGAGTCTTTAAAGGCGTGTTTCCAAATGCTTGGTTTTCCATGAGGTCTGGAAAACTTTGGGGGAAATGCTTTATTTTGCATAAATTTCTCATTCCTTGGGAAACTTACGGGGGGAGGACGCTGGCCTGCTCCGCGTTGGCACCAAGACCGTGAGCCTGGGATTGGCAACGCCTCGGACCCTCCTCCGGCGGAGAGGTCCGGGCCCGCCCGCGCACACCCCGGGCCGCCAGGCCTCCGCCGCGGGCGGACCGCGGGCCCCCAGCCGCCACGCCACCCGCAGCCTCGGGCGCACCTCGCACCCTTCCCGGGACGGCCCTGGCGCCCTCCGGTCACCTCCAGCGGCGTTTCCCTGCGGTTCCCACGCCAAGTCCGCCCCCAGAAGGTCTCTGGGCCGGGCGGCGAAGGCACCTGCCTCGCCCGCAAGCCCCTTCGCCACTACCCGTCGGGGGGATCGCAGGGAAAATGCGGGAAAGGAGAACCAGCCCAGCAGGGTCCCGGCCCAGCGTTTCCCGAGAAACCGCCACTGCGCGGGGGCCCCGCGGGGAGCGAGGTCGGCCGCCGCCCGCCCCGCGCCCTTACCGGTGAGGCGGCCGCCCCCCTCGCCGTGCCCGCGGCGCCGCTGCAGGACGAAGTAGCAGCTGCTCCTCTGGGTCACCCACAGCCGCAGCGCGTTCTTCAGCAGCACCTCCTCGGGCTGGAGCCACATCGCAGCGCTCCGGCCGCCCGGGCCCGGCTCACACCGCCCCGCGGCCGGCCGGCCGGCCCAGCTGCGGAGGAGGCTGCGGGAACACCAGCCGCGCCGCCCCGAGCGTCCGGGAGCGCGGCGGGCGCAGGTCGCCCCGCGCAGGCTCGGCCAGCCCCGCCCCGCGTCGCCCCCGGGCCCGCCCCGCGCCCGCCCACGGCCGCCCCACCCGCGCCTGCCCCGGGTGCTGAGTCCGGGCGCCTCCCGCGCACAGCTCCGGGGCGGAGGCAGGAAAGGCACCCCACGGCCAGGCCCGCCCCTCCCGCCGCAACCCGCCCCTCCCAAGCCCGCCCCGTCCCGCCAAACTCCGCCCCTCCCAACCCCGCCCCCTCCCGCCAAACTCCGCCCCTCCTAACTCCGCCCCTCCCGCCAAACTCCGCCCCCTCCCGTCAAGCTCCGCCCCGCCCCGCGCCTGCGGGGAAGCCGCTGGGATGCCCCGCTTCCTAAACCCGGGAGGAGAGAGGGAAAAGGCCTCCAGTACCCACAGCTGCAGGCTGCCAGACCGAGGATGCAAGCCACAACACCCAGGTGTGTTCGGAATAACACAGCACTTACACAACAAGAAACATTTTTACAAATAGCCCAAAAGGAGCATAAAATTTTACAAACAAATTTCCGATTTTTTAAATGCTTAGCTCACGTGGATGCTCTGGCAAAGGATCTGTGGGAGCTGCTGGAGGGATAGTGATGAAGCAGGGCCCAGGCAAGGGTCCACCCAGCTCAGCTCTGGACGCCCCTCCTGGACGCAGACCGCACGATGGGTCTGAGGGGACAAATGTGAAACAGCCATGTTTGTACTGAGACTTGAAAAGCGGGCTGGGCAGCTCAGCTGGTTAGAGCAGCCGTCCCAATACCACGGTGGTGGGCTTGATCCCTGTAAGGGTAAACAGGAGCACAAATAGAATACTGGGGACTAATATAATTGTAAGAAATATTAATCATGCTCTGTTAACGGTGATTGTTTTAATTAAAGAAGGCACATTCTAACCTAGTTGGGAGTTACACTCAAGACCTGGGAGCTCACCTAGAAATGCAGGCCGCCCTCCCGATCAGGGAGCTGCCTATTATCATGGGAACATGAACAACCTGTTGCAGAAATCAGAGCTGCCAGCCCTTTGAAGACCCCAGCCTTTGCCTACCCCCGAGCCTTTACGAATCTCCAGACCTGTAAACTGCCCATCTGGCATATCTATTGTCTACTTTCCCATGTAATCTTTGTCCTTCTACCCACTACCAGCAGCTGCTTATGGGGGTGCAAAGCAGATTTCTGACCTGCTGCTCTCCCATGCTTCCGCAGGACTGGAATAACGCTCATAGGATTCAACCCTGTCTCTGCCGAATTGGCTCAGGTAGTGACAGGCAGCTCCAACCCATGATTGTCTGGTTACAAGGACACATACAAGAATCAACCGATGAATGCATAAACAAATCAATAAGTAAAAATTTAAAAATAATAAAGAAAAGCTGGAAAATATGGGGTAGGTGATAGTAAGGAAAACACATATGGAATTTGGAATTAGAGTTTTAAAACTGAGTATTTCCTTAAAACTGGTATGAAAATAGAGACAAGTAAGCTGCCCTTGAACTGGCTGGGGGGAGTGGGGAGACTCCAGGCCATCTCTTCAGGAGGCAGTTAATATAACGCCTGAGCAAAAGAGATGAGGCCAGCTAGTGTGCCAGGGCGAGTGGAATAGGGAAACTGAGACAGTTAAACAGCCAAGCAGTTTACAGCCATCTAACAAATCAGAAAACCTATCTTCCCCAACCAAGGATACATAAGAGTGAATGGTTTACATTTATCCTCCCCAACCAGAGGGTAAATAGCTTAAATCACGCTATTCAGGGACATAGATAAACACCGTTGGTGGGAATGCAGACTGGTACAGCCACTGTGAAAAACACTATAAAGTTTACTCAAAAAATTAAATATGCCCCGGCCAGTGTGGCTCAGTGGATAGAGCATCAGCCTACAGACTGAAGGCTCCCGGGTTCGATTCCCAATCAGGGCACATGCCCGGGTTGCGGGCTCCATCCCCAGTGTGGAACGTGCAGGAGGCAGCCAATCAATGATTCTCTCTCATCATGGATGTTTCTCTCTCTCTCTCCCTCTCCCTTCTTCTCTGAAATCAATAAAAATATATATTTTATTTTTTTAATAAAAATATATTTTTAAAAAATTAAATATGGAACTGCCATTTGTCCCAGTGATCCCAGTTCTAGGAATATATCCTAAGAATCTGAAACACCAATCAGAAAGAATGTATGCACCCCTGTGTTCATAGCAGTGTTATTTACAATAGCTAAGATATGGAAACTGCCCAAGTGCCCATCAGTAGACGAGTGGATAAAAAAGCTGTGGTATATTTACACCAGGGAATACTATGCAGCTGTGAAAAAGAGGGATCTCTTATCCTTTGGGACAGCATGGAGGGGACTGGAGAGTATCATGCTAAGTGACATAAGCCAGTCAGAGAAAGATATATATTGCATGATCTCACTAATACGTGGAATCTAATGAACAAAATAAAGTGACTAACAAAATAGATCCAGAGACATAGAAGCATGCAACAGACTGATAAATCTGAATCTCAGAGGGAAGCTGGGGGAGAAGATATTAACCAAAGGATTTATATGCATAACCATGGGCACAGACAATAGTGAGGTGAAGGGCCCGTGGGAGTGGGGGAAGGGGGCATTGGTAATACTTTCAACAATCCTCTCTAATAAAATGGTAATATGCAAATTAACCATCACTCTGCTACATAAGCCACGCCCACCAGCCAATCAGGGCGAGTATGCAAATTAACCCCAGCCAAGATGGCTACAGCCACAGAGAGCAAGGTTTCCCAGGTAACAGAGGAAGCCAAGCTTTCCATAGCCATTGCAGGCCTAAGCCTCCACTCAAGCTACAAAGTTTCAATTATAGAAGGTAAACAAATTCAAACAAATGGCAGCAGAATGGAGCTTGAGAGAGCAGGCCAGGGTTGCCGGCGGCAACAGGGGAAGCAAAGCTTTCCGCACACCCTGGCGGGGCTCACCCGCTTAAGGCTACAAAGTTTCAATTATAACCCCAATAGAAATGGCTGCCACCCCGGAGGGAGCAGCAGGCTTGGCTCCACTCCAGGCTACAAAGTTTCAATTGTAGAAGGAAAATAAATTCCAGATACCAGGGCCTCCGCTTGGGTTGCCAGGGGGTGTGGCCGGCCTGCAAACCACCACAGGCCCCTCGCCCAGGCCGCCCCACACCCCAAGGGAACCCCCACCCTGATCTGGGACACCCTTCAGGGCAAACCAGCTGGCCCCCACCCGTGCACCAGGCCTCTATCCTATCTGATAAAAGAGTAATATGCAGATTGACAATCACTCCAACACACAATATGTCTGCCCCCATGTGGTCAAAGATCCTGCCCCCATGTGGACACAAGATGGCAACCACAAGATGGCCAGCAGGAGAGGGCAGTTGGGAGGCACCCAGCCTGCTAGGGAGGGCAGTTGAGAGGGACCAGGCCTGCAAGGGAGGGCAGTTGGAGGTGATCAACCCTGCAGGAGAGGGCAGTTAGGGGTGACCAGGCCGGCAGAGGAGGGAAGTTGGGGGCAAACAGGCTGGCAGCAGAGTGGTTAGGGGGTGATCAGGCTGGCAGGCAGAAGCAGTTAGGGGCAATCAGGAAAGCAGGCAGGCAAGCAGTTGGGAGCCAGCAGTCCTGGATTGTGAGAGGGATGTCCGACTGCCCGTTTAGGCAAACAGGCAGTCGGACATCCCTCCAGGAGTCCCAGATTGGAGAGGGTACAGGCTGGGCTGAGGGACAACCCCCCTCCGTGCACGAATTTCGTGCACCGGGCTTCTAGTAAAGACAATGTTTTCAAAAAGCCAATCAGTGGGGAGGGGGGTGGAGAGGGCAATGTGGGGGGGAGGGACATATGTAATATGTTCAACAATAAAGATTTATTTCTTAAAAATCCAATCTATGCCATTTGTGCCAACCAGACCTAAGGACGGGTGAAGTCAGGGGAATAAGTCTCATTTTGTTGCATCAGCATAAAGCTGATTGAACCTGCAACCTGGGTGTGTGCCCTAATGTACTGAGATCCTCCCCTACACTCCCAGCCTTAAGACAGGAGGAACCAGAGCTCTCTCTCTCTCTCCCCCCCCGCCCCCGCCCCCGCCCCCGCCCCCATGCCCCCTGGGCCTTTTCCCTCCCCCTTCCTTCCCCTCCCCCTCCCTTCCCCTCCCCCATCCCCCTCCCTCCCCCTCCCCCTTCCTCCCCTCCCCTTCCTTCCCCTCCCCCTCCCCCTTCCTTCCCAAAAAAACCCCCCCCCCTTCCTTCCCCCTCCCCCTCCCCCTTCCTTCCCCCCTCCCCCTCCCTCCCCCTCCCCCTTCCCCCCCTCCCCCTCTCCCTTCCCCTCCCCCATCCCCCTTCCTTCCCCTCCCCCTCCCTTCCCCTCCCCTTTCCCCCTTCCTTCACCTCCCCCTTCCTTCCCCCCCCCTCCCCCCTCCCTTTCCCTCCCCCTTCCCTCCCCCCCCCTTCCCCCCTCTCCCTCCCCTCCCTTCCTTCCCCTCCCCCTTCCTCCCCCCCCCCCCTCCTTCCCCCCTCCCCCCTCCCCCTCCCCTCCCCCTCCTTTCCCCTCCTTTCCCCCCCTTCCTTCCCCTCCCCCCCTCCCCCCCTCCCCCCCCTCCCCCCCCCCCCCCTCCCCCCCCCCCCCCCTCCCCCCTCCCCCTTCCCCTTCCTTCCCCCTCCCCCTCCCCTCCCCCTCCCCCCCCCTCCCCCTTCCTCCCCCCCCCCCCCCCTCCTCCTCCCCTCCCCCCCCCTTCCCCTCCCCCTCCCTTCCCCCCCCCTCCCCCTCCCCTCCCCCTCCCCCCCCCCCCCCTCCCCCCCTCCCCCTTCCCCCCTCCCCCCTCCCCCTTCCCCCCTCCCCCCTCCCTCCCCCTCCCCCTCCCCCTCCCTTCCCCTCCCCCCTCCTTTCCCTCCCCCGCCACCTGCCTTTGCCTCTCCTAAGCTCCAAGTCCCGCTTTTGCTTCCTCGACCTGTTTCCCGCGCCTGTGCAGCCCGCTGGCTCACCTCTGCCTGAAACTTTCTCTTATAATCTGGGTTCTGGGCTCTGAATCCTTTCTTTGCTGAACTCAGGAACCAAGGTCCAAGCCCACCGCCAACACTGCCGGTAACCAGAGGAAGAGAACACCGGAGCTCCCTCGGCGGGACAAAGGGCTCCCTGACGAGCGGGGCTCTGAGTGAGGACAGGACGAGGAGTGGACGGCAGGTCAGCGCCCCACTCCCCGGGCGCCGGGAACCCAGGGACCCCAGGGACCCTCTTCGCTGGCCGCCCAGAGGGCTCGGACAGGCCCAGCCCAGAAACCAGACCCGACCCGGCGCTGGGCAGCCCCTGGGAGCCCCACGGGCAGCGGCTGGTCGGGGCCGGGGGCACTGGCCACACCTCCGAGTGACCCCGCGGAGGGAGCCGGCTCTCAGCAGGACTGGGGTGTAGCAGTGCGGCCACCGCAGCGGGCAAGAGCACACGCCTGTGGGGACAGTGATGGCACCCCCTCTCAGACACACTGCCCGCCCTGGGGTTGCAGGGGTGAAGGGGAGGTAGCCCTGTCCTGAACACCCAGGGCGGAACCACAGGCCCCAGCGTAGGGGCGTCCAGGCGCATGGAATGAGAGTCCCGGAGCAGCGGCTCCTCGCCGGCTTGCAGAGGAATGCTTGCCCAGGTCGAGGAGGGAGGGCATGGGTGAGGAGCAGCAGCCAGGACATGGCACTTTAGGGCACACCCCTGGGGACAGACAGCCCTACATCAAATCCTTCCTGCCGCTAGTGAGCTGTGCAACCTTGACCTTGGGCAAGATGGGCATCTCCAACTCGGGGCAAGCATAGCACCTTCCTGACAGGTGCCACCCAGCGTTTGATGTGTTTGGGTGCAGCACGCGGTAAACGTCAGTCATTATCACTAAACTAGAGGCCCGACGCACAAAATTTGTGCTCAGGGGACGGGGGTGGGGGGTGGGGGGGTGGGTTTCCCTTAGCCAAGCCTGCACCCTCTCCAATCTGGGACCCCTAGAGGGAAGTCCAACTGCCCGTTTAGGCCCGATCCAAGACTGCTGTCTCCCAACTGCTCAACTGATTCTGCCTGATTGCTCCTAACCGCTTCTGCCTGCCAGCCTGAGCACACCCTAACCACTCCCCTGCCAGCCTGATCGACGCCTAACTGCTCCCCGGCCAGCCTGTTAGCCCCTAACTGCCCTCCCCTGCAGGCCTGGTCACCTCCAACTGCCCTCTCCTACTGGCCCAGTCACCCTTAACTGCCCTCCACAGCTGGCCTGGCTCCCCCAACTGCCCTCCCCTGCAGGCCTGGTCACCCCCAACTGCCCTCCCCTGCTGGCCCGGTCACCCTTAACTGTCCTCCTCTGCTGGCCTGGCCCCCCCCCAACTGCCCTCCCCTGCAGGCCTGGGTCCCTGCCCCAACTGTCCTCCCCTGCAGGCCTGGTCCCCCCCCTCAACTGCCCTCCCCTGCTGGCCTGCCCTCCCTTGCTGTCCTGGTCCCCCCCGACTGTTCTCCCCTGCGGGCCTGGTCCCCCCCAACTGCCCTCCCCTGTAGGCCTGGTCCCCCCCAACTGCCCTCCCCTGCTGGCCTGGTCTCCCCCACTTCCCTCCTCTTCTGGCCTGGTCCCCCCAACTGCCCTTCCCTGCAGGCCTGGTCCCCCCAACTGCCCTCCCCTGCAGGCCTGGGTCCCCCCCAATTGCCCTTCCTTGCTGGCCTAGTCTGCCCTAACTGCCCTCCTCTACTGGCCTGGTCACCCCTAAGTGCCCACAATTGCCCTCCCCTGCAGGCCATCTTGTGTCCACATGGGGCAGCCATCTTTGACCACATGGGGGCGGCCATCTTGTGTCTTGGAGTGATGGTCAATTTGCATATTACTCTTTTATTAGATAGGATGGACACAGGTTCCTGGAAGTGAAACAATCCACACACACATGTATTCAATGTTTTATGTTTTTAATCTTCACCAGAGGATATGTTTCTTATTGATCTTTAGAGGAAGGGGTCGGCGGGGAGAGAGAGAAACACAACACACCATGTGAGAGAAAAACATTGATCAGTTACTTCCCATAATACGTGCATATGCGCCCTGACTGGGGTGAACCCGCAACCTGGGCATGTGCCCCGACCCAACCAAACCCACCACCTTGGGACATGAGATGACACTCCGACCAGCTGAGTCCCCGGCAGATTATTTTAAACAGTAATTTCCAGTGTTGGCCCGGGAACATCTTTCAAATGCCAATTGTTACAATTTCCTCTGGGATTACCCAACCCTAGCCGTGGGCATTGCCTTCTCTGCAGGCAATTCTGATGGACAGCAGGTACAGAATCCACATGCTGTTTCAATCACAATCTCAGGGAAAGGGCTTTTGAGCCGTTGAAAGAACCTTCATGAACTATAATTCCTGAAAGATGCAGGTTACACTACTCTTTCTCAGAGCCGAGGATTCGACCTAAAAATGTTTTCTGTGCACATTCAGCCACCATTGAACCAATAAAATAGGGTACCCCTTCTCATTTGGTGTACAGTAATTGTTACTAACTAGAATAGATGGAGAGCCTTTCCCTTTCACTTCTTCACACCTATATTTTTTAAATATATATATTTTTTATTTCAGAGAGGAAGGGAGAGAGAGAGAGAAACATCAATGATGAGAGAGAGTCATTGATCCACTGCCTCCTGCACACCCCGACTGGAGATCAAGCCCACAACTCGGGCATGTGCCCTGACTGGGAATCGGACTGTGACCTCCTGGTTCAAAAATTGACGCTCAACCACTGAGCCACGCTGGCCAGGCATCTCCACACTTGTTGTTGTTAACAAGGACCCACCGTAAATTTGGATAAAGTTAAGGTCCCAATTTGAAGAGTTTAACCTGACAAACAAAGACAAATGCTGAGGCACATCCTTATGCTACTTCACAGCACCCAGGATGAAAAAAAAATTTCATCCTAAAGCCTCCCAAAGAGAAGAACAGACCACAAACTAAAGATTAGAAAGCAGAGCAATAACTTCTCAACAGCAACACTACAAGCTGGAAGGCAGTGGGACAGAACCGCCCAACGTCTGACAGAGAATGGCTCTAGGCTAGGAGTCTATACCCAGCCCAGCTAACCAGCACAGTTTGTTAATCACAGGAAGGTATCTTCAGATATTTATTTATTTATTTATTTATTTATTTATTTATTTATTTATTTATTTTCTTCAGATATTTAAATAATGCACGTGCCAAATACACGTCCTCAGGAAATAATGAAGAATGTGGAAAGGGAGCAAATTTAAAAAGTGGAGAAGTAGAAGACTCAACACGGGAGACTCAGCAGGAGCTCCAGCAAGGGCCTGGCAGTCCGGTGCGGGACGGACGTCTGAGGAGACAGGAGAGTTATGAGCCCGAGAGGCTGTCTGATTGGGAAGAACTGGCAGAGACTGAGAAAGTTTCCAGCAAATACATAGAAACAGCAAATTTTAAAGATGAGGAAATGTTTAACACAATGGAGACTAAGTTTCCCAAGGGGAGAAATGTGATCATATACAAATATGGCTTGGCTGTGAACATATTAGTTTAATCAAAATAACAGTCACTGAATGTTTGTTTTAACTAAATATTGTATTATGACTACAGTGAGGGTAGTGTATGGTTTTGGGGAAGGGAAAGAGTAGAAAACCTGAATTCTCATGTTTCATAAGAGGAAGTCAATTGATAATATGTTAAAAATCAAGAAATAGTGGTATGAGGATGTTATTTAGAAATAGGGAAGTAAATAGCAGAAGGAAGGGCAAAAGGGTTGAAAGAGGCAGTTTGTAAAGAGAGCAAAGAGGGGATGGGAAAGGGAGCTGTTGTTATAAATTTGAAAACAATATGTCTCCTAAAATTACGCACTTTGATATGTATGTATGTATATGTATATATGTGTATGTATATATGTATATATATATTTTTTTAAATCCTCACCCAAGGATATGTTTGCGTTGATTTTAGAGAAAGAGGACTTCAATGTACGAGTTGGGGGGTGGGAGGATGAGACACAAGTTCAGCTGTAGCATGTGGTAAAAACTCAAACTACAAATGATACCTGTTGAAAAAGACATGTTCCACCCACCCACCTCCAGTCCCAGGTCTCACATGCACAGCGTCACCCACATTTTACACCCTCCAGAGGCTGCGACCACGGGGTCACCCCTGCAAAGGGGAGCTGGACACAATGGTCAGGACCCAGGGGGAGGGAGGGGAACACAAGACACACAGACCAGCCCGACCTTTGCCCTGACCTGCCCCCCTAAGGAGGCATGGGGAAGAGAGGGGGGCCCTGCTGCTTGCTGAGAGCAGAGCATGCCTTCTGGACACAACTCTAGACAAAGGAGAAAAATGGGGAGGAACCAGCATCCTACAGCACCCATACAAGGAAGGGGAAGAAAGAAAACCCCCCAAACAAACAAAAACCAAATTAAGTGGCCTGGAGATTTTAACCTAGTGGACAAAACAATATGTAGGCTACTATACTTACATTTTGAAAATTCCTTTAATTTGTATATCTGCATAAATATTTTTTAGTTTCTTAAATAACAGCTTTATAAGATACTAGAGGCCCAGTGCACCAATTCATGCACAGGTGGGGGTCTGGCCGGCCCAGCCCCAATTGGGGCGGATTGGGGCTGGGACTAAGGGAGAAGGAGATGGCGGGAGGTTGGCCAGCTGGCCTGCCCTGATTGGGGCCCGATCAGGGCTGGGCCAGCTGTGGGAAGGGATGTGGGCAATTGGCCAGCCAGCACCACTCCCAAATGGTGTGGTGGGTGCTGATCGGGGGCCAGCGGCCTCGGGGAGGGGACTTGGGTGGTTGGCTGGCCCGCCCTGCCCCTGATTGGCTGGTTCACTGGCCACAGTAGGCGTCATAGTGACTGGCCATTATGGCCATTATGGTCACTGGCTTTTTATATATATAGATACGTAACACATTATAAAATTCACTATTCTAAAGAATAGAACCCAGCCCTAACCAGGTGGCTCAGTTGGTTGAAGTGTTGTCCTGTACACCAAAAGATTCCCATCAGGGCACACACCTAGGTTGTGGGTTTGATCCCCAGTTGAGTCATGTATGGGACGCAACCAATTGACCTCTCTCTCTCTCTCTCTCTCTCTCTCTTTTCTTTCTCTCCAAAATAAATTCAAAAAAATATCCTCAGGTGAGAATTAAAAAATGGAAAAGGATATAATCCTGTGGTTTTTAGCATATTTGCAGGTTGTACATCCTTTGCTGCCATCTAAGTCCAGGACATTTTTGTCACATATTCCAAAAGAAACCCAGGACCCATAAAAGTCACTCCCAGCACCTGGCAGCCACCAAGCTGCTGTCTGTAGATTTGTCTATTCTGGGCATTTCATATAAATGGAATTACACAATATGTTGCCTTTAGTATCTGCTTCCTTTCACTTAGCATACTATTTTCAAGACTCATCAAGTTGCAGCATTTATCAGTACTTAATTTCTTTTCATGGCTGAATAATATTCCGTCTATGGACATGCCACGTTCTGTGTATCCACTTATCAGTTGATAGACATTTGGCTTGTTTCCAATTTTCAGCAATTCTGAATAATGCTGCTGTGAACAGTCATTACACGTTTTTCCATGGACACATTTTCAGTTCTCTTGAATATAGACCTCGGTGTGAAGTTGCTGGGTCACATGGAAACTGCTTAACTTTTTGAGGAACTGCCAAACTGCTTTCCACGGCAGCTACCGGCAGTGTGTGAGGGCTCGATTTCTCCACGTCTTGCAGACATTTGCTATTGTCAGTGTGATTATAGCCATCCCAGTTGATGTGGAGTGGTATCTCATTATGGTTTTCATTTTCATTTTCCTGGTGGCTAATGATGTCTAGCATCATTCCATTTGTATATCTTTTATTTTTTTCTATTTGTATATCTTTTAAAGAAAACTGATTCTTTAGATCATTGCTCATTTTTATTTATTTATTTTCTTTTTATACATTGCTCATTTTTAAATTGACCTGTCTTTTTATTTTTTAGTTGTAATAGTTTTTTGTATATTCTAGATACACGTCTGCATTAATCTACTCGGGCTGCCGTGATAAAATACCACAGAACCGGGGCTTAAACAGCATGGACTTGTTTTCTCACAGCTCTGGGGTCTGGTAGGTCACGGCCAAGGTTCCAGCAGGGCTGGTTTCTGGTGAGGACTCTCTCCGTGACCTGCAGGCAGTGTTTTCACGTGGTCTTTTCTCTGTGTCCACATCCCTGGTGCCTCTTCCTCTACGTATAAGGACACCAATCATATTGGAGTATGGCCCACCCTGATGATCTCATTCAACCTTAATTATCTCGTTAAAGGCCTTGCCTCACATACAATCACACTAGGGCTTCAAAATATGAATATTGGGGACACAGTTCAGTCCTTAACAAAGTCCCTTATTGGATGTACGATTTGCAGCCATTGTCTCCACTGTGAATGTCTTTCACGTTTTGATGGTGTCCTTTGAAGCACAAAAGCTTTTTATTTTTATGAAGTCTAGCTTATTGTTATTTTTGCTTATACTTTTGGTGTCATATATAAGAACCATTGCCTAATCTAAACTCACAAAGATTTACCCCATCTATGCTTCTAAGAGTTTTATACTTTCATCTCTTAGAGTTATGTCTTTGACCCATGCTGGAGGCAAAGACCAACAGTAGTTAGCATATTAATGGGAAAAGTCCCACTAGAAGGCTAATGGACTTGGATATTCAGCAGGGCTGAAAATCAGCATAATATTGCCCTGTTGTTGGCCAAATGGCTCAAGGCAATCCCCTAATCTGATAACCCTTTTAGTGTTTACCAAACTTTACTGTTTACCAAACTTTACCTTTAAGAATGCCTGTTTGCATTGCTAAAGGGAAAATGTGTATTCAAGTGAATAAAAAGCTGGCAGGTTCAGGGTTTCTGGTAGCTCTCTGTTAGAGGGAAGTTTCCACCTAAATTCATATTTCTTGTCTAGTGTTTTCATTTGTGCATCAGCCCCTTCTTCAGATGCTGAGCCCTGCCGTGCTGGTTGCAGCTTCACAGACCCATTTTGAGTTAATTTTTGATAAGATGTGAGGTGGAGGTCCAGCTTCATTCTTGTACACACACACACACATATATATATATATCCAGTTTTCCCAGCATCGGTTGTTGAAAAGACTGTTCTTTCCCCCTTTAATTTTTTTGCACACTTGATGAAAATCAATTGACCATAAAGGTCAGAGTGTATTTTTGAACTTTCAATTCTGTTTTATTGATTTTTGTGTTTATGCTATCCCAGTACTTCAGTCTTAATTGCTGCAACTTTGTAGTTAGTGTTGAAATCAGAAAATGTGAGTCCCCTAATTTTGTTCTTTTTCAAGATTTATTTTACTACTCTGGTCTCTGGCATTTCCATAGGAGTTTGAGATAAGCTTGTCAATTTTTGCAAAAAACAAAGCAGCCGAGGTTTTGATGGGAAATGCATTGAATCAGGTTGTCACTCTGGGTACTGTTGCCATCTTAACATGAAATCTTCCAATCCTTGAACATGCTCTTCCACTTACTTCAGTCTTTTTCAGTTTTTTGAACAATATTTTTAGTTTTTAGTATACAAATCTTGCACTTCTTTCATTAAACCCATTCCTAAGTATTTTGTTGTCTATCCTAATGGAATTTGCATAAACATTTTTTTCTGGATAAACATTTTTTAATTCTTTATTGTTGAAAATATTACATATGTCTCCTCTTCCCCCCATTGACCTCTCCCAGCCCTCTCCCACCCCAGCACACGCCCTCGCACCACCACCCCCGCCACTGTCTGTGTCCATTGGTTATGCTTATATGCATGCATACAAGTCCTTTAGTTGATCTCTTACCACCCCCTAACCAATCTCCCCACCCCACCGCGCCTTCCCTCTAGGTTTGACAGTCTGTTTGATACTTCTCTGTCTCTGGCTCTACTTTGGATCATCAGTTTATTAGATTCCATAAATGAGTGAGATCATGTGATACTTATCTTTCTCTGACTGGCTTATTTCGCTTAGCATAATGCTCTCCAGGTCCATCCATGCTGTTGCAAATGATAAAAGTGATAGATCCTCCCTTCCCCAAACTGATGGACGGAGTATGACGTAAACTCCACCTACAGCCGGACATTCCTGAACACCTTATATGGACTGTACATTGAACCACCAATCAGCACCTGCCATATACCCTAAGCCCCCAATCCTAAATCCCTAGGCCCCTAACCATGTGCCTTACATGAAACCACCAATCAGTGTGTGCTGAGTGCCCTAAGCCCCGTCCCCTCTTTTCCTCCCCTTAAAAGGCACTCTCACCCCAGCAAGCTCTCTCTCTCTCTCTCTCTCTCTCTCTCTCTCTCTCTCTCTCTCTCTCTCTCTCTCCTTTTCCCCTCTGGAAGGCGGCCGGCAGGGTGATCTCCAATAAAGCCTGTGTCCTGGTATCCCATGGTCTCTGGCCTCTGTTTCATCTTTCAAAAAGTTCCTTCTTAGCTATTGTTAATTGTGCTGCTATGAACATAGGGGTGCGTATATTTTTTCTGATTGGTGTTTCTGATTTCTTGGGATATATTCCTAGAAGTGAGATCACTGGGTCAAATGGAAGTTCCATTTTTAATATTTTGAGGAAATTCCATACTGTTCTCCACAGTGGCTGCACCAGTCTGCATTCCCACCAGCAGTGCATGAAGGTTCCTTTTTCTCCCCATCCTCTCCAACACTTGTCGTTTGTTGATTTGTTGATGATAGCCATTCTGATAGCTGTGGCATGGTACCTCATCGTCGTTTTGATTTGGATAAACATTTTTTAAATGGAGTTGTATTGCTGAAGGTTTGTGGGAAATAGTTTTTTTGCTTTTTGCTTGTTTGTGTGGTATTTTAGGTTTTTTTTGTTTCTTTGTTTTTGTTTTTTTTTATAGAAAAGGGAAGGGAAAGAGAGAGAGAAGAGAGAGAGAGAAAGAGAGAGAGAGAGAGGCAGAGAAACATTGATGTGAGAGTGAAACATTGATCTGCCTCCTGCACAACCCACACAGGGGATCAAGCTCACAACCCGGGCATGTGCTCTGACTGGGAATCAAGCCAGCAACCCTTTGGAGCATGAGATGATGCCCAACCAACTGAGCCACACCGGCCAACAGTTTCAAAAGAAAAAACAGTTTCCTTATATTGGTGATCATTAAAACTTCTCTACAAAGTCTCCTGTTCGCTTTTCATCACTTAGCTCTCACTTTCCTTTCCTTTCGGCCCATTTCATGGCCTGAATATGCTCACCTAGACACGGGGGGACATGCTCACTTGGACACGGGTGGACATGCTCACTGGGACACGGGTGGACATGCTCACTTGGACACGGGTGGACATGCTCACCAGGACATAGGTGGACATGCTCACCAGGACACGGGTGGACATGCTCACTGGGACACGGGTGGACATGCTCACAGGGACACGGGTGGACATGCTCACTGGCACACGTGTGGACATGCTCACTGGGACACGGGTGGACATGGTCACTGGGACACGGGTGGGCATGCTCACTGGGACACGGGAGGACATGCTCACTGGGACACGGGTGGACATGCTCACTGGGACACGGGTGGACATGCTCACTGGGACACGGGTGGGCATGCTCACTGGGACACGGGTGGGCATGCTCACTTGGACAAGGGTGGACATGGTCAGTGGGACACGGGTGGGCATGCTCACTGGGACACGGGTGGGCATGCTCACTTGGACACGGGTGGGCATGCTCACTGGGACACGGGTGGACATGCTCACTGGGACACTGGGGTGGACATGCTCACTGGGACACGGGTGGACATGCTCACTGGGACACGGGTGGACATGCTCTGGGACACGGGTGGACATGCTCACTGGCACACGGGTGCTCACTGGGACACGGGTGGACATGCTCACTGGCACACGGGTGGTGGGACATGGCATGCTCACTGGGACACGGGTGGACATGCTCACTGGGACACGGGTGGACATGCTCACTGGGACACGGGTGGACATGCTCACTGGGACACGGGTGGGCATGCTCACTGGGACACGGGTGGACATGCTCACTGGGACACGGGTGGGCATGCTCACTGGGACACGGGTGGACATGCTCACTGGGACACGGGTGGGCATGCTCACTGGGACACGGGTGGACATGCTCACTGGGACACGGGTGGGCATGCTCACTGGGACACGGGGGACATGCTCACTGGGACACGGGTGGGCATGCTCACTGGGACACGGGTGGGCATGCTCACTGGGACACGGGTGGGCATGCTCACTGGGACACGGGTGGACATGCTCACTGGGACACGGGTGGACATGCTCACTGGGACACGGGTGGACATGCTCACTGGGACACGGGTGGACATGCTCACTGGGACACGGGTGGGCATGCTCACTGGGACACGGGTGGGCATGCTCACTGGGACACGGGTGGACATGCTCACTGGGACACGGGTGGGCATGCTCACTGGGACACGGGTGGACATGCTCACTGGGACACGGGTGGACATGCTCACTGGCACACGGGTGGACATGCTCACTGGGACACGGGTGGACATGCTCACTGGGACACGGGTGGACATGCTCACTGGGACACGGGTGGACATGCTCACTGGGACACGGGTGGACATGCTGGGACACGGGTGGACATGGGACACGGGTGGACATGCTCACTGGTGGACATGCTCACCAGGACACGGGTGGACATGCTCACTGGGACACGGGTGGACATGCTCACTGGGACACGGGTGGACATGCTCACTGGCACACGGGTGGACATGCTCACTGGGACACGGGTGGACATGCTCATGGGACACTCTCACTGGGACACGGGTGGACATGCTCACTGGGACACGGGGTGGGCATGCTCACTGGGACACGGGTGGGCATGCTCACTGGGACACGGGTGGGCATGCTCACTGGGACACGGGTGGGCATGCTCACTGGGACACGGGTGGGGCATGCTCACTGGGGACATGCTCGGGGTGGACATGCTCACTGGGACATGGGTGGACATGCTCACGGGTGGACATGCTCACTTGGACACGGGTGGACATGCTCACTGGGACACGGGTGGGCATGCTCACTGGGACACGGGTGGACATGCTCACTGGGACACGGGTGGGCATGCTCACTGGGACACGGGTGGGCATGCTCACTGGGACACGGGTGGGCATGCTCACTGGGACACACGGGTGGACATGCTCACTGGGACACGGGTGGACATGCTCACTGGGACACGGGTGGACATGCTCACTGGGACACGGGGTGGACATGGTCACTGGGACACGGGTGGGCATGCTCACTGGGACACGGGTGGACATGCTCACTGGGACACGGGTGGACATGCTCACTGGGACACGGGTGGACATGCTCACTGGGACACGGGTGGACATGCTCACTGGGACACGGGTGGGCATGCTCACTGGGACACGGGTGGACATGCTCACTGGGACACGGGTGGACATGCTCACTGGGACACACGGGTGGGCATGCTCACTGGGACACAGGTGGACATGCTCACTGGGACACGGGTGGACATGCTCACTGGGACACGGGTGGACATGCTCACTGGGACACGGGTGGACATGCTCACTGGGACACGGGTGGACATGCTCACTGGGACACGGGTGGACATGCTCACTGGGACACGGGTGGACATGCTCACTGGGACACGGGTGGACATGCTCACTGGGACACGGGTGGGCATGCTCACCTGGGACATAGGGTGGACATGCTCACTGGGACACGGGTGGACATGCTCACTGGGACACGGGTGGACATGCTCACTGGGACACGGGTGGACATGCTCACTGGCACTGGGGGTGGACATGCTCACTGGGACACGGGTGGACATGCTCACTGGGACACGGGTGGGCATGCTCACTGGGACACGGGTGGGCATGCTCACTGGGGGGTGGGCATGCTCACTGGGACACGGGTGGGCATGCTCACTGGGACACGGGTGGGCATGCTCACTGGGACACGGGTGGGCATGCTCACTGGGACATGGGGGGGGCATGCTCACTGGGACACGGGTGGACATGCTCACTGGGACGGGTTGGACATGCTCACTGGCACACGGGTGGACATGCTCACTGGGACACGGGTGGACATGGTCACTGGGACACGGGTGGGCATGGTCACTGGGACACGGGTGGACATGCTCACTGGGACACGGGTGGACATGCTCACTGGGACACGGGTGGGCATGGTCACTGGGACACGGATGGGCATGCTCACTGGGACACGGTGGGTGGACATGCTCACTGGGACACGGGTGCTCACTGGACACGGGTGCTCACTCACTGGGACACGGGTGGACATGCTCACTGGGACACGGGTGGACATGCTCACTGGGACACGGGTGGACATGCTCACTTGGACACACGGGTGGACATGCTCACCAGGACATACGGGTGGACATGCTCACTGGGACACGGGTGGACATGCTCACTGGGACACGGGTGGACATGCTCACTGGGACACGGGTGGACATGCTCACTGGGACACGGGTGGACATGCTCACTGGGACACGGGTGGGCTCACTGGGGGGTGGGCATGCTCACTGGGACACGGGTGGGCATGCTCACTGGGACATGGGTGGGCATGCTCACTGGGACACGGGTGGGCATGCTCACTGGGACACGGGTGGGCATGCTCACTGGGACACGGGTGGGCATGCTCACTGGGACATGGGTGGGCATGCTCACTGGGACACGGGTGGACATGCTCACTGGGACATGGTTGGACATGCTCACTGGGACACGGGTGGACATGCTCACTTGGACATGGGTGGACATGGTCACTGGGACACGGGTGGGCATGGTCACTGGGACACGGGTGGACATGCTCACTTGGACACGGGTGGACATGGTCACTGGGACACGGGTGGGCATGGTCACTGGGACACGGATGGGCATGCTCACTGGGACACGGGTGGACATGCTCACTGGGACACGGGTGCACAGCCCTGCCAGCCTCTCTAAGGGGAACTGAAGAAAGGGAAGCAGGTGCAGAAGCAAGCGGACTGACCGTTTCTTTCCTCTAACGGCCGGCACCGAGGCCTTTCCCCTCAGCACTTGCACACAAACCCCCTCTGATGCTCACGCTTCTCCTTGGAAAGAAACGAAACGTCAGAGAACAAGTGCCTGAGTGGAGAGATGCTCGCAGAGCGGGGGCTGTCGGGGCCCCGCATTGCACGGGTCTCCTGGTGGCGGCTCACCCAGGCCAGGCTGCCTCAGGCACCGGAGAGAAGCCCTGCGAGGGGCCAGTCACGGCTTCACCTCCCACGTCAGTGCCTCAGACTGTGTCCCGACAGAGCTCGCTCCATGCCGTCCCCGCTTCTGGAGCTCGAGTGGATTTCCTGGGCTCGAGGGGTCAGGGACGAAGAGCAGTCTCCTGGGGATTGGCTGCTGAGGAAGCCTGAGGGTCTCCTCCTGAGCATGTTGCCCTCCAGGTCAGGTCTCCGGAGCACTGCCTGATGCAGAAAGGGAGGACTCCCCGACAGGCGCCCGCCCCTGTGCCTGAGACGCCCCTGAGCCTGGTTTCCACTCGCGTGTCTGATCACGCTGGGGCACAGAAGACGGGCGATGGCTGATTTAAGTCCTTAGGTCCAGCCTCCTCGTCCTCCTAGTTCACCGCGTCAGCCCACGCTGAGTGGCCATCTCCTTCCTGAGCCCGCCCCCTGCTGGTCACCGAGCCACAGAGGCCTCCCAAGAGGAAAGGCGAGAACAGTTAGATGCCCATACCCGGGCCGGCTGTTCCCCTGGGAGGGCTGGCCGCTGGGAAGCTGGGATGTGTGAGGCCTTTGTAATGGGGTCCAGGTGTGTGGTGCTGTCAACGCAGCCCCTTCTTGCTTACATTCTATACCCAAAGGTCGCAGCCGTCTAAAGACTGTGCATTTGGAAATGACATCTGGTGTGCCCCATGCTTGTCCAACGGTGTCACTGTCCCGTCAGAATGCACCTGCAGCGGCTGAGACAGCTCCAGGAAGCGGCCAGCGGGCTGATGGGCGCGGGGACACAGAGCCCTGACCCCTCGGATGCGATTCTGCAAGGTCCTCCCCTCAGCGCGGCCGTGCACACGAGCGAAAGCTCCCTGTGTTGGCGTGTTTGTAGTTCTCATTACCCCGAGGCCGGGCTTTGCCTCTGACAATCGTGAGAGCTTTTCCGCGTTGTTGAGGGGAGAGCTATTTCCTGAGTGTCCTTGGTTTCACTGGCCACCAGCACAGTGACCCCAGGACCCTCACAAGAATGACGGGCTGACAGCACAGCCACAGCTTCATGCTTCACCCAATGGGATCCACCTCAAATGTGGCCGCAGCCTCCTGGCCCACTGCTCTCACGTTCCCGGGAGGCGGAGGAGGGGCAGTCCTGGGGTGAAAGGGAGTTCTGAGGGTCCTGGACATTGCGGGGCGGGGGGGGGGGGGGGGAGAAGCTGAACTCTGGGACCTAGTGTTTAGTTTTTCCTTTAAATGTCCTGTTTTGATTGAAGCCATCATTATACCTACCAGGGCAGAGGCTGCTGACTGTCCGTCAAAACCCAGTCCTCCCTTCCCCCTGAGCCCGCGGCCAGAGCACGGCTTTCCGCTCCCTTCTTGCTGGGAGCGGGCGGGAGACAGGGCAGGACTGTCCCGGCCAGCACGCGGAGCAGAGCCCGCAGAGCCCGCGGCACCGCAGCTCAGCCTTTTCTGTACCCAAGTCACTGGCATCCTACTGGGCACTGACGTTTGCTGTTTTCCCTCCTTAGTATTTCCCTTCCTTCCTCTCCTCTCTCTCTCTCTCTCTCTCTGAGTTTCTTTTCCTGAGTTCAATCCCTTCTCTCCCCAGTGCCCCCCCCCCCGCCCCGCAGCTACCCCTGCAGGTGTGACCATCCGTTACTGAGGGACCATCTCCAAGCTCCCCGGCGCCCTGTGATTCTACCTCCTGGACGCCGGCTCCCTCTGCCTGCCCCCCGGCTGCCCCTGCCCTCGGAGCACCGACCCCGGGGTCCTCCTCACTCCATCACACAGCCGGGTGCCACGGACACGTGTGAGGGCTGCCTCCGGGCAGCGGGAAGTACCCCCTCAGGCCACCTCACTTCCCCCACCCCCACCCCCACCCCGTCAGTTCCCTTGGTCCCTCACAGGCCTGAGGACCAGAGGAAGGCGTCCTGGGGGTCCCCTGTCGGTCCCCAGCCCCGTTCAGTCCCCCGCTAAGCAAGCAGAGCCTGGGGGGCAGGTGGGTCTTCACCTCTGCCTCCAGCTGTGCAGTCAAAGCCCGGAGCCCAGGGGGCCTCGGTCCCTCTGTCCTCACAGCCAGGCAGCCATGCCCCCCCGCGCCTCCCCCTGCAGGACCCCCACCTAGAGCAGGGCCCCGCCGCCCCCGCCTCCCCCTGCAGGACCCCCAGCTGGAGCCCCCCCCCCCCCCGCCTCCCCCTGCAGGACCCCCAGCTGGAGCAGACCCCCCCCCCCCCCCGCCTCCCCCTGCAGGACCCCCACCTGGAGCCGGGCCCCCCCCCCGCCTCCCCCTGCAGGACCCCCACCTGGAGCAGGGCCCCCCCCCGCCTCCCCTGCAGGACCCCCACCTGGAGCAGCCCACCCCCCGCCTCCCCCTGCAGGACCCCCACCTGGAGCAGGGCCCCGCCTGCTGGAGCAGAGGCGGAGGCAGCCCCCCCCACCCCGTCCCGAGAGCCCCCGTCCTGGGCTCAGGAGCAGCAGGAAGGGTTGGTTCTGAGGCGACACTGCTCCTGGGCTGCTTCCCACCCGGTGGCTCACGGGCCGCGCGGGGCTGGGCGGCCGGAGAGCTCCGCAGCCGCTGGGCAGCCCTGTCCTCACCGGGGCAGGGACGCTGGGCCTGGAGCGCCGGCACCACCTCAGCCGGCGTTGGCTTCTCACTTGGCTGAGGGCCTGTGGGCCGGGCAGCCCGGGTCCTGCCCTCACCGGCATGGGGACCCAGCCAGCCGAGGCCGGACCCAGAGGGTGCCCGCCGCCGAGGGGTGCTGCCCGCGCAGACGGTGGTGGCTGAATTCTCGGGGGAAACGTGCTCAGACTTGCTTGCTCTCCGAGTTCTGCTCACAGCATCCTGGACTCCCTCCGCACCTCCTGCCCTGTCCGCAGTGCAGTGGCCCCAGTTCTCCCGGCCCCCAGTCTCTCTCAGCCGGGTCACTGGGCGGCCGGCCCGGGTGAGCAGGGTGGCTGGCGGCCTCCTTTGGCCGGTGCTTCTGCTCTGAGGAAAGCAGCCTCCCTCCCCGCAGGGCGCACAGCGCCGCAGACACCGCTCACGGTTCTGCTGAAGTCGGCTCCCTGGAGGCGCTCATGGAGAGTGTGTCTGCTGAGAGCGCCCAGGCCCCTGCCAGCCCTCTGTCACAGCCGCCGTCAGACACCACCCGCCCGCGGCCCCTGCCAGCCCTCTGTCACAGCCGCCGTCAGACACCACCCGCCCGCGGCCCCTGCCAGCCCTCTGTCACAGCCGCCGTCAGACAGACACCACCGGTGCATTTCCCTGGGCTCGGGCTGGACGCAATCACAGCCCGTCAGCAAAGGCAACGGAGCTGGGAGGGCAGCTGCCGGGCCGGAGCCTGCTTGCATTTTTTAAGAACACATATTTTATTGATTCAGAGAGGAAGGGAGAGGGAGAGAGAGATAGAAACATCAATGATGAGAGAGAATCATTGATCAGCTGCCTCCTGCACGCCCCCTACGGGGGATCGAGCCTGCAACCCAGGCATGTGCCCTGACCAGGAATCAAACCAGAGACCCTCAGTCCGTAGGCTGATGCTCTATCCACTGAGCCAAACCGGCTAGGGCGCCTGCTTGCAGTTTAAGGGCCCTTGAAAATGTTTGCGTTCTGTAAGAAATGTTATGGGCTTCAAAGTATAAAGAGAAAATGGCAAAATCAAGTTAATACTTATTTCTAACACCAAATGGTAATGTTGTTCACACCTAACATAGCAGCAGACACAATGTGGAGTGCAGGCCACGTGGCTGTGCCTGACAAGCTGTGGCACCCAGACCCTGTGTCCCGGGAGCGACCCAGTGGCTTCAGAGGGGTGGCAGGCGGGACGCCAGGACCCGCACACCTGGCTGAGGCCTTCCTCTTGCGTGTGCTGCTCACCCAGAGCAGCCTGCAGCCCCGCAGGCGCCGGCCATGCCGAGTGCCCACACGGTGGCCGTTTCATCGCCCAGGCTGTGTTTTCACTGCCCCTTTCACGTTCAGATACACACTTACCACTGTGTCACAGCTGCCTGCCGTACTCAGCAGTCACAGCCTATGCAGGCTTGAAGCCTAGAAGCGATGGCTGGGCCTTGGCGGCGGCCAGGCAGTGGCAGGGCGATCCAGGATGTTGCTGCAATGACATCACCTAGCAACGCGTTTCTCGGACGCAGCCCCGGCCTCACCGGCTGCACTGGAAATAACCCGGATGGTGTCAGAGGCCCCCCCGCCCCAGGTGAGTCACTGCCCATTAAACGTTTCACGTTATTTCCCAAGTGATTGATGAGCAACACCTGGATGTAAAAGAGGCTTCCCCGGGCGTGTGATCCGGTCGCTTTTGCAGAGGGAGGGAAAGAGGCCCAGAGAAGGGATGGGCGCGCCCAAGGTCTTACCACCCAAAGGCGACAGTCGAGGACCAGAGTGGGGGCTCGTGACTCAGCTGTCTTTCTGCTACAGCAGACGGTCCCTCTTCCCTCCCTTTCTCAGCGCCTGTCCCTCTGCTACCCAGGGACTCAGAGGCTCAGCTTCCCCCTGAAAGACGAGACAGAGGGCTGGAGACCAGGACTACAGGCTTTATTAGAGGAGAAGGACCCCTGCTGGGCTGCCCCACAGGGGGAGTAGCACATGTGCAGGGGTGAACACGCCTTTTGAGGGGAGGAATGGGAAGGGATGGGGCTTAGGGTACTCAGCACACGCTGACTGGTGGTTTCATATAAGGCACATGATTAGGCACTTAGGTACTTAGGAATCGGGGGCTTAGGGTATTTGGCAGGTGCACGGGTGGGGGCCAGCTGGTTTGCCCTGATGGGTGTCCCGTGTCAGGGTGAGGGTTCCCTTGGGGTGTGGGGTGGCCTGGGCGAGGAGCCTGTGGTGGTTTGCAGGCCGGCCACGTCCCCGGCGACCCAAGCAGAGGCCCTAGTATCTGGGATTTATTTATCTTCTATAATTGAAACTTTGTAGCCTTGAGTGGAGCCAAGCCTCCTGCTTGCTCCGTGGCTGCAGCCATTTTTGTTGGGATTTATTTATCTTCTATAATTGAAACTTTGTAGCCTTGAGCGGAGGCCAGGGCCGGCCAGGGTGGGAAGCTTGGCTTCTTCCATTGCCGGGAAAACCCAAGCCTCCTGCTCACTCTGTGGCTGCAGCCATCTTGGTTGGGTTAATTTGCATACTCTCTCCTGATTGGCTGGTGGGTATGGCTTGTGGGTGTAGCAGAGTGATGGTTAATTTGCATATTACTCTTGTATTAGGTAGGACACACACACACACACACACACACACACACACACACACACACACTGAGTGGCCAGATTATTATGAGTTCAGAGATAATAATAATCTGGCCACTCAGTGTATATATACTAGAGGCCCGGTGCACAAATTCATGCATGGGCGGGGTCCCTCGGCCTGGCCAGCAATCGAGGCCTATTGGGGGGCCAGCCGGCTGGGGAGAGGGACCCTGATAGGTTGGCCGGCCTGACCCCTGATCAAGGCCAATGGGGGGGGCAGCCGGGCAGGGAGAGGGACCGCAGGTGGCCGGCTGGGCAGGAGGGGGAGGGGCTGTGGGAGGTTGGCTGTGGAAGCACACTGACTACCAGGGGCAGCTCCTGTGTTGAGCGTCTGCCCCCTGGTGGTCAGTGCGCATCATAGTGACTGGTCAACTGGTCATTCCAGTTGTTAGGTTGTATCTATATACTAGAGGCCCAGTGCACGAAATTCATGCACTGGGAAGGGTGTCCCTCAGCCCAGCCTGCACCCTCTCCAATCTGGGACCCCTCGGGGGATGTCCGACTTCAGGTTTAGGCCCGATCCCACCTGAAATCAGACATCCCTCTCACAATCCGGGATCACTGGCTTCTAACCGCTCACCTGCCTGCCTGATTGCCCCCTAACTGCTCCTCTGCTGGCCTGATTGCCCCCAACTACTCTCCCCTGCTGGCCTGATCACCCCCAAGGCTTTTATTAGTATAGATATGACCCTTCACAGAAAATTTTACTAACCCTGCTTTACAATAAGGGCTTGATGATTGAATCATTGGGGCCAGACACCAAGATTTCCTTTCTTTGAATAGTGGAGGGAATAATTATCTTCTCTTTAAGTTGCCCTGAAATTAAAATGAGATAATGACTTATAAAAGTATAAAAGCACCATATAAAGACAACTGTCTTTTTCATGTACTGAAAAGACAATAAAGTGTAAAATGAAAAACACTATTTTTTTATTCTCCCCTCTTCCTTCCTTTACAGCCTTTATTTAAACTTTGAAATTTATAAAAATTTCACTCCAATTTTCATTTCTTTACATTCAATATTATTTTGTAGTGGTTTCAGGTCTTATATTAGTTACAGAATAGTGGTTAGACAATCATATACTTTACAAAGTGTTCCCCGATATTTCCAGTACCCACCTGGCATCATACCATCATTACAACACTATTGACTATATTCCCTATTTAAGTGACAATGGGTTTACAGGCTCCTTCCAGTCTTTCTTTTGTGTTGTTCACCTTTCCTTTTCTTTCTCACTTCTTCCCTCATTTTCTTTATATAGTATCTCAATTGGCCATCAAAGCTCAGTGAAGGCACTGGGACACGCTTAATCCATTTTACAGACCAGGAAACTGAGGCCAATTCCAGCTGGCTGTGGAACTTGACTCAATGCACAGGGAACCCTCAGAGCCATGCTCTCTGCCCTTCCTAAGGGGCAGCCACCCGGCAAACAGAACAAACCTTCCTGTCAGGCTTCTGACCCTCTTTCTCAAGCACCTCTTCATTGCAGACGCTCCACATACTTTCCTCTCCCCCGTCCCCTGCCCCCATTCTTTACTGCCCCCCCCCCCCCCCCCCCCCCCGGTCTCCAAAGCAGGTGGAAGGCTTTGCACTCACCGCCAAGGCATGCTCTGCCATGGGGCAGGGCAGCATGAGCTTGCTTTTGGGTCAAGGCGGGAGCAGGAGTTGCTGCCTCTGAAGTGCAAAGGCCGCCTGGGCGAGGCCTAGGCAGGTTAGTACTGGAAGCTTCTCTGAATCAAGTCAGTCAGTCCAGTACCCTGCAGTGCGGCACCCCTCCACTGAGGTGGCACCGCCCCTCAACCCCCGCCTCAGAGCTACAGGTCCTTGCCCCTCCCCCCGGGCTTCCTTCCATGCCCCTTGATCCCTGACCTGGCCCACCCATGCCTCCCCGGGGCTGTGATGTTCCCGGAGCCCCATGGGAGTGGCTAAGCAGGCCCAGCCGCTCCTCCCCGGGGCTGTGATGTTCCCAGGGCCCCGCAGGTGTGGCTAGGCAGGCCGCTGCCCCTTCCGGGGCCTGCGATGGACCCAGACCCCTTAGGTGGCATCTGGTGCTGCCCCCCCCGCCCCCCCGGCCCGATGGACTGGTGCTTTGTGGGTGGTGTCTGGCGCCGGCCTTCCTCGCCCAGATGGACCTGAACCCCCAGGAGCTGGCCATGGCGATGCCTGCCCCGCTGCCTGCCCCACTGCATATGCAAATTAACCTCCATCTTTGTTGGGTTAATTTGAATACTCACTCTGATTGGCTGTGGGCACGAAGGTATGGTCAATTTACATGTTTCTCTATTATTAGGTAAGATAGATTTATTGATTTCAGAGAGGAAGGGAGAGGGCTAGAGAGAAAGAAACATCAATGATGAGAGAGAATCATCAATTGGCTGCCTTCTGCACACCCCACGCTGGGGATCAAGTTCGAAACCTGGGCATGTGCCCTGACCGGGAATCGAACTGTGACCTCCTGGTTCATAGGTCAATGCTCAACCACTGAGCCACGCTGGCATGGCTATACCTCTTTCTTTATGTTTAAAATAAAAGATTTATTGTGTTGTCTTTCACAAAAACACACCAGATAATTAGGACATAGTTTTATTCAGGCTATTGCAAGCGGGAGAATGTTTATCAGTGAAGAAGGCCTCCGTGTGAAGGCAGGGGCCTGGGTTTATAGATGCAGGAAGTCCATAAAGCCCCCAGGCCCATGGTAACCAGGGGAAGCCTGGCACGGCCGGGTGGCTCAGTGGTTGCGCGTCGCCCTGTGCACCTAAAGGTCCCCTGGTGGATTCCCGGTCAGGACACATGCCCAGATTGCAGGCTTGGTCCCCAGTTGGGATGTGTATGGGAGGCAACCCATTAATGTATCTCTCTCTCTCTCTCTCTCTCTCTCTCTCTCTCTCTCTCTCTTCCTCACTCTAAAATATCAATAAGGAAAACATTTTTTTGAAAAAAGAGAGAAAGAGTGAACAGTGAGTCTTACCTATGTCATATGGAGAAGCTGGTTCTTTGCAACTGGGGTTCGCTGTCTCCCGGAAGCAAGAGGGTGGGATGGAGGGGGCTCTGTTCCCAGGAGCAAGGCTCAGGCTACACTGTCAAGCCCTAAAAGGCAACATTTGAATTTTTTAAGACTTATCTTCCAGCCCTAGCAGGTTTGGCTCAGGGGATAGAGCATAACCCTGCGGACTGAAGGGTCCCAGGTTCGATTCCAGTCAAGGGCACATGCCCGGGTCTAGAATATATTTTTATTGATTTCAGAGAGGAAGGGAGAGGGAGAGAGGAATAGGAACATCAATGATGAGAGGGAATCACTGATTGGCTGCCTCCTGCACGCCCCACACTGGGGATCGAGCCCGAAACCCGGGCATGTGCCCTGACTGGGAATCGAACCATGACCTCCAGGTTCATAGGTCAACACTCAACCACTGAGCCATGCCAGCAGGGCAATATACCACATTTTTATCCTCTCATCAGTTGATGGATATTAGGGTAGTTCGCACTCCTTAGCCGTTCTGAATCACACAGTTAGGAACATTTCTAGGTGTGTTTTGAGCAGACATGTTTTCATTTCTCTCAGGATAAACACATGCCGGGGAGCAGAACTGCTGCATCCTATGCTTTGCTGTGTTCAGCTCTTGGAGGCGCTGCCGATCGATGTTTCCCAAAGAGCTGCCTGGCCAGTTTACATTCCTGAGAGCAGTGCACGAGGCCCAGTGCCTCCGCATCCTGTGGGCACTTGTTATTGCCCATCTTTTGTTTTGTTTTGTCTTTGTTGTTGTTAATCACCACCTGAGGGTATTTTTCCATTGACTTTTAGAGAGTGGAAGGGAGAGGGAGAGACAGGGAGAAACATCAGTGTGAGAGAGAGATACATCAACTGGTTGCCTCCTGCACGCACCTTGACCAGGGCCAGAGAACCTTCAACCAAGGTACGTGCCCTTGACCAGAACTGAACCGGGACCCTTCAGGGGCTGACAATCTATCCACTGAGCCACACCAGCCAGGCTGCCCATGTGTTTTGGAACAGCCATGCTATGGTGGAGAAGTGGTATCCATTTTCCTAATGACTAATGGCTTGACCATTTTCTTTGCTTATTGGCCATTTGTATATCTTTTTTGGAGAAAGATGATTCACATTTCTTGATTAGTTTATTTGTCATTTCATTGCTAAATTGTATTAGTTCTTTATGTGCTCTGCATACTAGTCCCTTAACAGATGTATAACTCACCAAGGTTTTCTCCCATGCTGTGGGCATCTTTTCGCTTTCTTGATAGTGTTCTTTGAAGCACACAACTTTTTAATCTTGATGAAGTTCAGTCTATCCTTTTTTTTTTTTTTAAATATATTTTATTGATTTTTTACAGAGAGGAAGAGAGAGGGATCATTGAAACATCGATGTGCTGCTGCCTCCTGCACACCCCTACTGGGGATGTGCCCGCTTTAGTACCACCCTTGAGTCCGCAGGCCGATGCTCTATCCCTGAGCCAAAGGCAGTCTATCCTTTTTTAAAAAATTTCATTGCTTGTGCTTCTAATGATGCTTTAGTACCACTTAATGCCCCAGGCAGCCAGCCAACTAACATTCTTTTGATTTGTTCCAGGCTAGAGCCTTGAAAACTTTGGAAAATGCCATTAAAAAATGTGTGTTGCTGTAATTACAATTTTTGTCTTTCTTCTCAAAGAGGTAATGATGACCATGTCAAACCCCAGAGCACTCTCAGAAACCTCCAAGGACACACAAGGGCAAGTGGTGTCACCTCCTCCTGTGTGGTTTCTGAAGACCTTACCGATCTAGAGTCTAGTGCAGTGTTTCACCCTTCATGCTCCAATGGACTTCTAGGAGCGCTTTTCCCAGGAGATGCCTGCAGAAAAGGACCCTGTGGTCAAACAAGAGCCTGCCCAACCTCTCCAGAAAACTCACAACAGGTCCAAATAGAAAGTCTCTGAGCCCGGCCGAGGGGTGCAGTTGGGTGGGAGTCTTCCTGTGCACCAAAATGTTGCCTCCTTGTCCGATGCCCGGGTGGCAGGCTCAATCCCTGGTAGGGGGCGTGCAGGGAGCAGCCGATCTGTCTCTCTCATCTCCCTTTCTCTCTCTAAAGTCAATAAAAATATTTTTTTAAAAGACTTAAAAAAAATAAAGAAAACCTCTGAGAAATTTTGCAATAAATGAACAAGTCTAAACAAAAGTTTCTCATGGAGGAAAGGGAACCCTCGTGCACTGCTGGTGGGAATGCAGACTGGTGCAGCCACTGTGGAAAACACCATGCAGGTTCCTCAAGAAATTAAAAAGGAACTGCCTTATGACTCAGCAATTCCATTTCTGGGTATATATTCCAAGAAACCCAAACACTAATTTGTAAGAATATATGCACCCCCATGTTCCTTGCAGAATTATTTGCAATAGCCAAGTCATGGAAGCAACCCAAATGCCCATCAATAGATGAGTGGGTATAAAAGGTGT
This sequence comes from Ia io, assembly GCA_025583905.1. NCBI lineage: Eukaryota > Metazoa > Chordata > Mammalia > Chiroptera > Vespertilionidae > Ia > Ia io. The sequence continues at coordinate 5,504,536 of JAJQQW010000011.1, read as the reverse complement.
GGAACAGGGGAGAGGAAAGATGGCGGTGGAATGGATGGACGTGTCCTGAGCCTTGTCCCGGAGCAGGTAGAGGGAGCAGCTGAAACGAGTGGAATTCAGCCCCAATTTGGTGAGAAGACGCAGCTGGTGAGATAGTTTGCACCCGGGAAGGGCAGAAGTCCCTGGAAAAAGGTAAAATCAAGGATCTAGGCAGGAGAATCTGCTGAGCCTCTGTGGCCAGAGGGGCAGGGGGAATCTACAGGGTGCCGGGCCATGTCCCTGAGGACAGGCAAAGCATCAGTCTGTGGAAAAAAAAAAAAAGGAAAGGGACCACGGGACTGCGAGAGGTGGGGGATTTTGGACCTTGGAGTCTGGATTTTGGACCTGAGCTGAGGCAGCTCTGAAAGGCTAGCTGGACCGTGCAGTGCCGGCAAGAGAGGAGATCGCAAGAGAGGAGATCGCGGGGACGTGGTCCCTCCTCACGCTGGGGCCCATGCCTTTCCCCACTGAACCTGGTTCGTGGGACCTTTCGGATACAGACACTTACCCGTGGCTGAGGTGCGGGAGAAGGTGTGGGCTTATGGAGTCTGGGGAGAGTAGGCGGTGGTCCAGGGGAGGTGGTGGCGAGTCTAGTGCTGAGTCATATCTAAACCCCGGTCACCATTTTCTCCTGAGAGATAGCCCCTCCCTCCAGTCTCCAGGCAACCAATATAGCCACACCCAGACCACACCTTGAGTAATACAAGGAATCTGAATACTCCCTGAGGACATAGGACAGGCCTAAAGAGTAATCTTTAGCCCCAACAACCGGAAACTGACAAACAGAACAGTACAGACAAATGGAATCATAAGCCAACCAAAGGAAGACACTCCACTTTTTTTCACTTTTATTTTCATTATCCCTTTTTCTTTCTTTTTTTCTTCTTTTCTTCTTTGTGTTCCTGTTTTGGTTTGGTGCTTTTTAAATTTTATTTCTGTTCGCATTATTTTTCATCACTATTTTTTATTTGCTATTTTTAATTGTTTATACCATTTTTGAAATCAATTTTTTTTGGTAAATTTATTATATTTTCTTCTCATTCTCTTTCATCTCATCCACTTATTCCCTTTCTACTTCCTCAATACTAAATTGAGGTCCTCCTCATATTCATCCAATTCTTAATCTTATTTTCACTATATAAGCTCAGCCTCTACAGATTCTGCCCCAATCCTCTTCCTTTGTCTTTTATCCCATATCTTTTTCTCTCTCTTCCATAGCATTTGTGCTCTTTTTTCTGCCCTATCTCTCTTTTCTCAGGTGGTCACTTATATTGGGGTTATTGGTGTCATGAGTACATTTGTGCTTAGTTCCCTCGGTGTTGTGTCTTGTTGAGGTGAATTTTATCCGGTCAGGCCGAGGGGCTTGAGAGGAAGCCACATAACCAGACACCTGGAGAGGAAGCTCCATCCACGAAAGGGTCAACAACACCCCAGACCCAACTACAGAGGCAGGAAGAATGCGGCAGTGAGGGAAAGAGCATGAGTGAGTGAGGGAGTAAAAGAAGCGCGTGTGGTCAGGTGGGGTATGTGTGTGTAAGTGAGGCACAGTTAGATCCCACAGGACCTTCAGGGGCAGGCTAATCAGGCTCGCCTAACTAGGCAGCTTCTGCTACCATTGCAAACAGTACCAGAAGGCCAGCTTGTCCTAAGGGGCCTAGCATTTCTGAAGGGGAGAGCTGCTGTAACCGGGTTCCCAACCTCAACTCCAACCAGAGTGCCCTCAGATAACACCTGGGATTCTACAGACACCCCTGCCAGGGACACATTACCTAGGCTGTGATCCCATGGTCAACGAGGCTCCAGCTGCCCAGGGTGCAGGCTCCTGTGAGTTTGGAAGCAGGTTCCCCTCTCACCAGCCCAATGCTTTAGCCCAGGGCACTGCAACCACGTGAACAGCAGACACGTGAGCAGCCTGCTCCTGTCCAAGGAGCAGCAGACTCACGAGCAACCCTCCACAGGCCTAAGAGCAGCAGCTTCACGTGGCCTGCCCCTGTCCAAGGAGCAGCAGCTGTGGGAGCAGCCAGATCCGTAGCAACCTCATAATCAGCCCATCCCCATCCAAGGAACAGCAGCTATATGAGCAGCCTCCCCCACCAGCCAGAGGAGGCACCACTGCTGCGAACAGCACCCACCAGAGGAACCGCTGCCAACTGAGAAGCAGCTGCTACCGTAACCGCCCAAGGAGCAACCGCAGCCAGAGAAGCTACTGCCACCCAAGGAGTAGCCCCTGCACAGCTCGACATCTAGATCAGTCGTGGAGACCAAAAAATGGGTAAACAAAGATACCCCCAAAGGAAAGAAAAGGAGGAAACACCAGAAAAGCAGCTAAGTGAAACAGAGGCATGCAATATGTCAGAAAAAGAATTCAGAATGAAGGTAATAGAGTTCATAAATCAGATGGAAGAAAAAATTAACACCTTATGCAAGAGTCAAGAAGAAATGGATGAAAAAATCAACAACTTGTGTAAGAATCAAGAAGAAATGAAGAGTGATATAGCTGCAATACAAAACACCATGGAAAGTTTCAACAGTAGACTAGGAGAAGCGGAGGACCAAATTAGTGAACTAGAAGACAGGGAAACAAAACACAGCCAAATTGAATTGCAATTGGAGAAAAAAATTAAAAGACAGAAGGAGAGCCTAAGGGAGCTATGGGACAACATGAAACGAAGCAACATATGAATGATAGAGGTGCCAGAACAACAGGTAGAAGAACAAGGGTTAGAAGAACTATTTGAAAAAATAATGTCAGAAAACTTCCCTGATGTGGCAAAAAGTCACACAAGCTCAGAGAGTCACAAACAGGATGAACCCAAAAAGACCCACACCAAGACACATCATAATTACGATGGCAAATATTCAGGACAAAGAGAGAATCTTTTTTTTTTTTTGTAAAATGTATTTTATTGATATTTTCACAGAGAGGAAGGGAGAGGGACAGAGAGCTAGAAACATCGATGAAAGAGAAACATCGACCAGCTGCCTCCTGCACACACCCCACTGGGGACGTGCCCACAACCAAGGTACATGCCCTTGACCAGAATCGAACCTGGGACCCCTCAGTCCACAGGCCAACGCTCTATCCACTGAGCCAAACCGGTTTCGGCAAGAGAGAATCTTAAAGGCTGCAAGAGAGAGACAGAAAGTTACATACAAGGGAACTCCCATTAGATTATCAAATGATTTCTCAAAAGAAACACATCAGGCCAGAAAAGAATGGAAGGAAATCTACAAAGTGATGCAAACCAAGGGTCTGAATCCAAGAATACTCTATCCAGCAAGGTTATCATTCAAAATTGAAGGGAAAATAAGGAGCTTCACAGACAAAAAAATGCTAAGGGAGTTTATCACGACCAAGCCAGCAATGCAAGAAATGCTAAAGGGACTGGTGTAAAAAGAAGAGATAAAAAGGTAAGAAGGAACACAGTCTCAAAAAATAAAAATAGCTACAAACAAGTACCTTTCAATAATAACTTTAAATGTAAACAGACTAAATGCTCCAATCAAAAGACATCGAGTGGCTGAATGGGTAAAAAAAAACCACGACGCATATATATGCTGTCTACAAGAGACCCACCTCATAAAAAAGGACTCAAACAGATTGAAAGTGAAGGGATGGAAAAACATCTTTCAGGCAAATGGACATGAAAAAAAGCTGGGGTAGCAGTACTTATTTCTGACAAAATAGACCTCAAAGTAAAGGCCATAACAAAAGATAAGGAAGGCCACTTCATAATAATAAAGGGAGCGATACAACAAGAGGATATAACCCTGATAAACATATATGCACTCAATGCAGGAGCACCCAAATATATAAAAAACACTCCTGGAAGATATCAAGGGAGAGATCGACAAAAATAAAATCATAGTAGGAGACTTTAATACACCACTGACATCACTGGATAAATCCTCTAGACAAAAAATCAGCAGAGAAACAGCAATTCTAAATGACTCACTAGATCAGATGGATCTAATTGACATCTTCAGAGCATTTCACCCCAAAGCCACGGAATATACATTCTTCTCAAGTGCACATGGGACATTTTCAAAAATAGACCACATATTGGGTCACAAACAAAGTCTCCCCAAATTCAAGAAGATTGAAATCATATCAAGCACTTTCTCAGACCACAATGGCATAATATTAGAAATAAAATACAATAAAAACGTTCCAAAAAATTCAAACACTTGGAAGCTGAATAGCATGCTATTAAACAATGATTGGGTTAACAACGAGATCAAAGAAGAAATTAAAAACATCCTGGAAACTAATGACAATAAAAACACAGCAATGCAAATACTATGGGACACAATGAAAGCAGTCCTGAGAGGAAAATTTATAGCTCTACAGGCCTACCTCAAAAAACAAGAAAAAATGGTAATAAATCATCTAATTCAAGAACTCAAAGAATTAGAAAGAGAGCAACAAGAAAAGCCCACAGTGAGCAGAAGGAAGGAAATAATACAGATCAGAGCAGAAATGAATGACATAAAAACAAAAAAAAAATAAATAAAGATCAATGAAACCAAGAGCTGGTTCTTTGAAAGGATAAACAAGATTGGTGAACCTCTAGCCAGGCTCACCAAAAAGCAAAGAGAAAGGACCCAAATAAACAAAATCAAAAATGAAAGAAGCAAAATAACAACAGACCCCAAAGAAATACAAAGGATTATTAAAAAATACTATGAACAACTCTATTCTAACAAACTAGACAACCTGGAGGAAATGGACATGTTCCTAGAAAAATACAACCTTCCAAAACTTACTCAGGAAGATACTAAAGATCTCAATAGGCTGATAACTATGGAAGAAATTGAAGCAGTCATCAAAAAGCTTCCAGCAAACAAAAACCTGGGGCCTGACGGCTTCACAGGAGAGTTTTACCAAACATTCAAGGAAGAACTAAAACCTATCCTCCTCAGACTATTCCAAAAAATTCAAGAGGAAGGAACACTTCCAAGCTCCTTCTATGAAGCCAGCATCACCCTAATACCAAAACCAGATAAAGATAACACAATGAAAGAGAATTACAGGCCAATATCCCTCATGAACATAGATGCCAAAGTCCTCAACAAAATCCTAGCAAATCAGATCCAGCAGTACATCAAAAAAATCATACACCATGACCAAGTAGGATTTATCCCGGGGATGCAAGGATGGTACAATATTCACAAATCAATAAACATGATACATCATATAAACAAATTGAGAGATAAAAATAACATAGTCATATCAATTGATACAGAAAAAGCATTTGACAAAATCCAACACCCTTTCTTGATAAAAACTCTCAGCAAGGTGGGAATAGAAGGATCATACCTCAACATAATAAAAGCCATATATGACAAACCCACAGCCAACATCATACTCAATGGGCAAAAACTAAAACCATTTCCCCTAAGAACAGGAACAAGACAGGGATGCCCACTCTCACCATTCCTGTTCAACATAGTAATGGAAATACTAGCCATTGCTATCAGACAAGAAGAAGAAATAAAAGGCATCCAAATTGGAAAAGAAGAAGTAAAACTGTCCTTATTCGCAGATGACATGATACTGTACATAGAAAACCCTAAAGACTCCATCAAAAAAATACTAGACTTAATAAATGAATTCGGCAATGTAGCAGGATACAATATTAACTCCAAGAAATCTATGACATTTCTATACACCAATAGTGAACTTACAGAAAGAGAGACTAAAAAAGCAATACCATTTACCATCGCACCAAAAAAATTAAGATACCTAGGAATAAACTTAACTAAGGAGGTAAAAGACCTATATGCAAAAAACCACAGGACACTGAAAAAAGAGATAGAGGAAGACGTAAACAAATGGAAAAATATACCGTGTTCATGGATTGGTAGAATCAACATCATCAAAATGTCCATACTACCCAAAGCAATCTATAGCTTCAATGCAATCCCCATTAAAATACCAATGGCATATTTCACAGACCTAGAAGGAACTCTCCAAAAATTCATCTGGAATAAAATAAAGACCCCAAATAGCTGCAGCTATCCTGAGAAAGAAGAACAAATTAGGTGGGATCTCAATACCAGATATCAAGCTGTATTACAAAGCCACTGTTCTCAAAACTGCTTGGTACTGGCACAAGAACAGACATATAGATCAATGGAACAGAATAGAGAATCCAGATATCAACCCAAACCACTATGCCCAATTAATATTCGACAAAGGAGGCTCGAACATACAATGGAGTCAAGACAGTCTCTTCAATAAATGGTGTTGGGAAAATTGGACAGATACATGCAAAAAAAATGAAACTAGACCACCAACTTACACCATACACAAAAATAAACTCAAAATGGATCCAGGACTTAAACATAAGACAGGAAACCATAAAAATACTAGAGGAATCTATAGGCAGAAAAATCTCTGTCATATGCCGAAAGAGCTTCTTCACTCATACTGCTCCTAGGGCACTGGAAACTAAAGAGAAAATAAACAAATGGGACTACATCAAAATAAAAAGCTTTTGTACAGCAAAGGAAACCATCAATAAAACAACAAGAAAGCCCACTGCATGGGAAGACATATTTGCCATTGATATCAATAATAAGGGTTTAATCTCGAACATTTACAGGGAACTCATCCATCTTAACAAAAAGAAGATAAACAACCCAATCAAAAAATGGGCAACTGATCTAAATAGACACTTTTCGAAAGAAGACAGAAGGAAGGCCAAGAGACATATGAAAACATGCTCAAAGTCACTAATCATCTGAGAGATGCAAATCAAAACGACAATGCGGTACCATCTCACACCTGTCAGAATGGCTATCATCAACACATCAACAAACAACAAGTGCTGGCGAGGTTGTGGAGAAAAAGGAACCCTCGTGCATTGCTGGTGGGAATGCAGACTGGTGCAGCCACTGTGGAGAACAGTATGGCGTATCCTCAAAAAACTAAAAATGGAACTCCCATTTGACCCAGTGATCCCACTTCTAAGAATATATCCCAAGAAACTAGAAACATCAGTCAGAAAGGACATATGCACTCCTATGCTCACAGCAGCACAATTCACTATAGCTAGGATTTGGAAACAGCCTAAATGCCCATCAGCAGATGAGTGGATTAAAAAACTGTGGTACATCTACACAATGGAATACTACGCTGCGGTAAAAAAGAAGGAGCTCTTACCATTTGCAATAACATGGATGGAGATGGAGAACATTATGCTTAGTGAAATAAGCCAGGCAGAGAAAGATAAATATCACATGATCTCATTTGTGGAATATAATGAACAACATAAACTGATGGGGAAAAAAAATAGATCCAGAGACTGAGAAATATCAATCAGAACGTCAAACCTCAGGGAAGAAATTGTGAGGTAACCAGAAACCCAAGAATGCCTGAGAACGCCTTTCTAGCCATGCTAGCAATCATCAGATGTACGTTAAGATTACCTGGGGCAAATGGGGAAGTATTTTGGACTCATGCTCCTGACCCTTCATGGGTAAGACCCCTTACATGGGCTGATCCCCCACCTAATATAGTCACCAATAATACCAAACACCTTGGTCATCCAGGAGGACCATGGGTGGGGCAAGAAAGTACAATTACACAGGGGTCTCCACCCAGCTTCCCTTTTGTATGACACAAAATCAAAACACTGCCCCTTTGTGTGTAAAATTAAAGAGAGGTTTCTGGCTTGTGTGGACACCAAAGAAAGGGTGTCACTACTATCACTACTTGCCTCTGGGAGAGGTGCAGAAAATGTAACTAAGACCTTGTCTACACAAAAAGAAATGAACAGCCAGTTTGAAATAGAATTGCCATGGCCTAGAGCAAAGAATATCCTTACATGATATTATTCTACAATGTCATTAAAATTTTTTCCAGATTTGTGTTACCCCCATTACCTATAATAGTACCTCGCACCCTTGGGGATCAATAAAAAATCATCTTTTTGGTGCTTGGAGACAAAGGTAACACATCTCTTGATATTTTAGAATTACAACAGCATAATATACAATTATCCCAAACTAACTTACAAACTAATTCTTTGAATGTCTGGCAGCAATTTAAAAAGGACATGTAAGGATTTAATCCCTTCCATTGTGTAGAGGGCCTCCTGGGAAGGCACCTGAGAATTCTATATTGGTGCCTCTTGCCCTTTTGGCCAAGAGGGACCTTCTTCTCACAATCCAATTGCCCACAGATGTTGCCTGAGCTTTCTGTTCATGTCGAGGTTGAAGCCTTGTGATGACTGGTACCATGGCTCTGTCTCTAACCCAGTGGGTCAAGCTGGGCCCTTCCTGGAGAAGAAACTCGGGTTCTCCAAGATATGTGATCAGTGCTGGGGCACCGCCAGCAGGCGAGGGGATCCCAAGGTAGGTGCTGGGCGGGGAGGCCACAGGGGCATAAGGTACCAAGGAGACAGAACTGAACCTCACATCACCCTGCTTGGCCCCTGAGGATGGCTGGTTAGCTAGAGACGGGTAAGATTCCTCAGGGAAGGAACAACCTAAGACAGGCACAGTCACAGAGGGGCCATCAGGAGAGAACTTGAGGGTCAACAGAGGTGGACACAGACCCTCACCCCCCCAACTTTTCAGGGGCCTGAACCCTCACCCCTTCTGAGGGAAGTCTCCTGCCCCCATGGCTGCTTAACGTCCCATGCCCAGCTCAGATCGGGACCCGGCTAACAGACAGAGACTTGGCCGACAGTAGCTGCCCTCTCACTGCAACAAGAATTGTTTGAGTTGTCTTGTACCCATGGTGTGGGGAAGTGGGTTTTTGATATCTAAACCCAGCCTAGCACCAGGAATGCTCAGGGCCTACTCAAGAAGGCAAATAATCCTTTTCACTAATATTTACAGGGTAAAATAAGATTGTTGTTAGAGTAATAAATTTGACAGTAAAATAGTAATCAAGTTTTCAGGCTAATTTAAATTGGCTAATTGAAATAAGTGAATATTCTAGAAAAATAAATTGTACTGGACAAAAAGCAGTTCCTAAAGTGTTAACTAAAATCTTTATTGGTAGTTCATCTCATGATAATATTACGTAACATGTAATGAACCTAAAGCAGTCATATTATAGTGCAAAATATTCAAATTTAAAAGCTATCAAGACTACATTATAAAATTTTCAAAAGCCTCCTAATATTTAAATCAAAAAAGGGGGGATAGTAGAAGAATATCATGTAAGGAAAAATATCCTGTAAGTAAATTACATCTAGAAAATTTGTACTTTAGAAAATTAATTGTAATGCTAATAGCAAGACACCCATGAAAAACACACATGGTGTCAAAACAAGCCAGAGGAAAAATCATTTGGGCAAAACATGAAAAAGGATCCCAAGTCAAATTTATAGAAATACTAGAGGCCCGGTGCATGAAATTCATGCACGGGAGAGGGGGTGTCCCTCAGCCCAACCTGCACCCTCTCCAATCTGGGACCCCTTGGGGGATGTCCGACTGCCTGTTTAGGCCCGATCCGTTGGTTTGGGCCTAAACAGGCATGTCGGACATCCCTTTCACAATCTAGGACTGCTGGCTCCCCACTACTCACCTGCCTGCCTTCCTGATTGCCCCTAACCACTTCTGCCTGATAGCCTGATCACCCCCTAACCACTCCCCTGCTAGCCTGATCGACGCCTAACTGCTCCCCTGCCAGCCCGATTGTCCCCAACTGCCCTCCCCTGAAACCCCGGTCACTCCCAAATGCCATCCCTTGCATATTCCCTCTTTATTAGATAGGGTTTTTTTCTTTAGCATATTGGACAGTCCTAACTGTTTTTGGCTCAGTGGATGGAGCATTGGCCTGCAGACTCAGGGTCCCAGATTTGATTCTGGTCAAGGGCATGTACCTTGGTTGGGGGCAGCTGATCGATGTTTCTCTCTCATAGATGTTTCTACCTCTCTATCCCTTTCCCTTCCTCTCTGTAAAAAATCAATAAAATATATATTTTAAAAAAGAAACACTTAAAATTCCTCCATATCTGCCTGGCTGGTGTGACTCAATGGTTGAGACCCCAAGCTGCCACCACTGGAAGGGGATCGCACCCTGGCCAGGCTGAGACCCCAGCCCAGGCTGCCACCGCTGGCCGGGTGATTGCACAGTGGGGGTGCCAGGCCCTGCTGGCATGAGGCCCCAGCCCAGGCGGCCTCCGGGGCCTTGGGATCATGTGACTTGGGTGTGAGGCCCTGCCAGTCTGAGACCCCAGCCCTGGCTGTGACCACGGCCTGGGGATCATGCAGTGGGGGTGTGCGGCCTGGCCAGCCTGAGACCTCGGCCCTGGCTGTCACTGAGGCCGGGGGATCCCGCAGTGGGGGTGCGAGGCCCTGCCAGCCTGAGAACCCAGCCCTGGCTGTCATCGCAGCCAGGGGATCATGCAGCTTGGTTGCGAGGCCCTGCCAGCCTGAGACCCCAGCCCTGGCTGCCACCGCTGACCTGAAGATCACGCGGCCCTGCCAGCCTGAGACCCCAGCCCTGGCTGCCGCCGCTGACCTGAAGATCGCGTGGTGGGGGTGCATGGCCCTGCCGGCCTGAGACCCCGCTGCCGCCACAGCGGGAGGATCGTGCGGCTTTGGTGCAAGGCCCTGCAGGTCTGAGACCCCAGCCCAAGCTGCCGCCACTGGCCAGGATCGTGCCGGGCGCTGGCGCCTCCCAGCTGGACACCCTGGACTGCCGCTGCTGGGCAGACTTGGGGACTCCGGCAGGGCTAAGAGGACTGGGCGCTGCCATCTTGAGGCTATGGGCACCGCCATTTTTGTCGCGGAGTGATGGTTAATTTGCATATTACTTTTTTATTAGATAGGATTCCTTTATTAACTTTTGGTCGAGAATATGTTTGTATATTTTCAGAAAACAACTCCGAGACCATGTGGATTCCGGCAACAGAGAGGAATTGACAGGACTGCTCCAGCCATGAAGACAGAAGAGAAGCAGTCCAGAGATGGAAGACACTGACGTCGCCTTGCCATACTAGCAGTCAGCAGCTGTGCGTCACTGCAGGTTGCCCAGGACCAAACCAGAGAGGGTCGGACCTGCATTACCACCATTTGTCCACCATCCAGAACTGAAATATCATTGCTGACATGTACATATAAGGAACTGTTTGACATTGAAATTGGGACTCAAAAGAACTGTTGGCCCAGAAAGAAACTCACTACAGATTGATTCATTTGCCTTTCAGCAAAACCATTATTGCTTGTCTCATTTTCAGTTCTTATAAGTGTATTTCTAGTAGGACATGATCTCACTCATCTAGGGGAAATGATGAACAACATGGACTGATGAACAAGAACAGACCCAGAGATAAGGAGGCATGGATCAGACTGTCGGACCTCAGAGGGAGGGTAGGGGAGGGTGGGGATAAAGGGGAGAGATCAACCAAAGGACTTGTGTGCATACATATGAGCCTAACCAGTGGTCAAAGACAACAGGGGGGTGGGAGCATGCATGGGGAGGGGTGTGGGATGGGAATGGGGGGATGAGGACAAATATGTGATACCTTAATCAATAAAGAAATTTAAACAACAACAAAAAAAGGTGTGGAACAGCCCGGCTAGTATGGCTCAGTGGTTGAGCATCAACCTATGAACCAGGAGGTTATGGGCTTGATCCCCAGTGCTGGGTGTGCAGGAGGCAGCCGATCAATGATTCTCTCTCATCATTGATGTTTCTATCTCTCTCTGTCTCTCTGAAATCAATAAAAATATATTTAATAAAAATAAAAGGTGTGGGACACATATACAATGGAATATTACTCTCTGGCTGTTTTCTCAATGGTTAGAGCATCCGCCTGCAGACAAATGTCGAGGGTTCAATTCCTGGTCAAGGGCACATACCTGGGTTGCAAGTTTGATCCCTGGTCCTGGTCAGGCCCTGGGCACAAGTGGGAGGCAGCCAATGGATGTGGCTCTCTCACATCAATGTTTCTCTCTCTCTCTCTCCCTCCGTCCCCTCCACTCTCTCCAAGGATCAATGGAAAAAGTATCCTCAGGTAAGGATTAGCAAAAAAACACACACTATAGTTTCTCAAATTACTTAAACAAGAAACTATTACAAACAAGGAAGTGAACACGGCTTTGAACTGTACCTGTGAATGGCCAGGAAAGGGACGGCCATCTCAGGAGCATCGGAGTGACCACCCGGTGAGCAACCGTCCACATCACCTCCGAGCGCAGCAGGGTGTCTGGGGCCTCCTGCCTTCAGGCCACGGCCCCTGGGACCTGCGGCCACCATAGCCAGCAGGACCCCCGGACCCAGCTATCACCCCACCCCCTTGGCCAGAAGTCTCGTTCTTAGATGCATGTGGCCTCACTGTGCACGTGGGGAGGTTGGGATGCGTGTGGCCCGGGGGCGAGTGGAAGCCCTGCTGCAGTTCCGCGCCCTCGGAGCAGCAGCCACGCGGCCGCAGGTGAGGCGCCAGTGCGCGGGCCGCTCCCGGGGAGGCCTGTGTGGGTCAGAGACAGGCGTGTGTGCGGAGGGGCACTGCAAAGGTGCCAAACACCACCCTCCCCTTTCCATTTCCTCGGGACAGACTCTGGTGGGAGCCAGTGAGTCATGACCAGGCCGCTGCCCTAGGCACCAGCTGGGTGGGGCAGGGTTGTGTCTGGGTGGGTGGGGCTGTGTCTGGGTGGGGCGGGGCTGTGTCTGGGTGGGGTGTGGCTGTGTCTGGGTGGGCGGGGTTGTGGCTGGGTGAGGCGGGGCTGTGGCTGGGTGGGGCGTGGCTGTGACTGGGTGGGGCGTGGCTGTGTCTGGGTGGGGCGGGGCTGTGTCTGGGTGGGGCGTGGCTGTGTCTGGGTGGGCGTGGCTGTGTCTGGGTGGGCGGGGTTGTGGCTGGGTGAGGCGGGGCTGTGTCTGGGTGGGGCGTGGCTGTGTCTGGGTGGGCGTGGCTGTGTCTGGGTGGGGCGGGGCTGTGTCTGGGTGGGGCGTGGCTGTGTCTGGGTGGGCGGGGCTGTGTCGGGGTGGGCGGGGCTGTGTCTGGGTGGGCGGGGTTGTGGCTGGGTGAGGCTGTGGCTGGGTGGGGCGTGGCTGTGACTGGGTGGGGCGTGGCTGTGTCTGGGTGGGGCGGGGCTGTGTCTGGGTGGGAGGGGCTGTGTCGGGGTGGGGCGGGCTGTGTCTGGGTGGGGGGGGTTGTGGCTGGGTGGGGTGTGGCTGGGTGGGGCGGGGCTGTGGCTGGGTGGGCAGGGCTGGGGCTGGTGGGACAGGCTGGAGCCATTTGCAGCTGGCTCCGTGGTGCCAACCAGCCTGCGGCCTCTCTCTCCCTCTCTCCCTCCTTCTCTCCCTCTCTCCCTCCCTCCTTCCCTCCCTCTCTCCCTCCCTCCTTTTCTCCCTCTCTCTTCTCTTCTCTCTTCTCTTCTCTTCTCCTTCTCTTCTCTTCTCTTCTCTTCTCTTCTCTTCTCTCTCTCTCTCTCTCTCTCTCTCTCTCTCTCTCTCTCTCTCTCTCTCTCTCTCCTGGATGTGGTCACAATGTGGAGAGAAGGCCCAGGGCAACGCTGTGGCAAATGCGCCATCTCCTCCTAGCGCGAAGGCTTGGTGTGGTTGGAGCATCGGGACATAAATAGCCTGAAAGACGCTTTAATAATTTACACCAGAAGTCAATACCTGCCGTGGAGCACTTACGCCGATATTCCGCTTCCTGGGAGGCAGGATGGAGAGGCTGGTTTGGGATGAGGTAATGGGCAAAGAGCACCCACTTTGGAGCCTAAACCTGTCTGCCCTCTGTGACCCTGTGTGCTGCCCCCCCTGCCCCGCAGGGCCTGCGCCTGCCCCTGTGGGTGAGGCCTGGAAGCAGTGCTGCCGGGCTGGTGCTGGTTTGCCTTCCTGGCACCCGTCCTCTGCGACCTCCATCCAGCTCCGGCCTCTGGCTTCCGGTGCCAGGGCGGCCGCTCAGCGAAAGGCGAGGAACAGGGTCGCCACACTCCTGGGCAGGCACACGCTCACGTGGAGTGTGAGCACACCAAGCACACACGCTGACATTGCTACTTCATTCTTACTGGAGGCCCGATGCACGGAATTCCTGCAAGAGCAGGCCTCCCTCCCCCGCCCCCTCCGCCCCCCCGCTGCAGGACCAGCTTCCCTCTGGCACCCAGGACCTGGGCTTCTTCCTCCAGACGGTCGTCTGGAAGGACATCCAGTCTAACTAGCATATTACACGTTTATTATTATAGCTGTCACTGTGACCGCAACCCTAAGGGAAGAGGGAGTTTCAGATGGGGGGTGTGGCTATTGAGCTGCTCAGTATGAGGAGGACAGAAAACACGGAGGCACAGAAGGCGCTGTGAGGAGAGAGGGTGCTGCCAGGCGCTTCTCTTCTCTGCAAATGCGTGGCAGGGAGCCCTGTTCTTCGCAGATGGCTGCGTCCTTGCCTGCGGCAAAGCAGTCTCTTCCCAGGTGTCTCCCAGGCACAGCACAGGCGGACCACGGGCCTCAGATCTGACTGGGCTCCCCAGGGGAGCCGTCAGTGTGCGAGAGCGCCACCCCCATCCCGGCTCCTGCACGCCCCACTGGGCACCCAGCCTGCCACCAGCAGGGCCCTGACGGGGATGCAGCCAGCGGCCTTTCGGAGCACAGACGAGGTCCAACAGACAGCCACTCCTGCCAGGGCCAGCCGTGTGTTAAACCCCCAGACTGCTGAAAACCCCCAAATAATGTGGATAAAATGCTACGGAGAGGAAAGGGAAAGGTTCCCACAGCACCACACCAGGAAACATCAGAAAAGTCTGCTACAGCATCTCTCACCCCAAGTTCCACTTGCTGGGGTGGTCACTAGCTCCTCGCTAAAGAATGTTTTCAGTTACAGCTGGCATACGATGCTATATTAGTTTCAGGTACACCGCACAGGGATGAGACATTTACATGACCTAACAGTGGCCACGGCGATCAGCCTGTGCCTCCTGACACCATGCACATATTGTAACATTGCTGGCAGCATCCCCTGGGCCATGCTCCAGCCCCGGGACTGTCTTCACTGCTGGCATTTGTACTTCTCGACCCCTTCACCTTTCACCCAGCTCCCATAGGCCACCATCAAAATGTTCTCTGTATCCATGAGTTTGTTTCTGTTTTGTTTGTTCATTTACTTTGTTTTTTAGATTCTACATATAAGTGAGATCATATTTGCCTTTGACTGTCTGACTTATTTCATTTAACACAATACCACTTAGGTACATCCATGCTGTCACAAGTGGCAAGATTTCATTCTTTTTTATGTCTAGGTAATATTCCATTGTATATATGTACCACATCTTCTTTACCCATTCATTTGCCTAGTGATGGACACTTAGGTTGCTTCCATACCTTGTCTATCCTATTTAATAAAAGAGTAATATGCAAATTGACCATCACTTCAACACACAAGATGGCTGCCCCCCTGTGGACACAAGATGGATGCCCCCATGTGGACACAAGATGGCCACTACAAGATGGCCAGCAGGGGAGGGCAGTTAGGGGTGACCAGGCCTGCAGGGGAGGGCAGTTAGGGGCAAACAGGCTGGCAGGGGAGCAGTTAGGCATCAATCAGGCTGGCAGGGGAGTGGTTAGGGGGTGATCAGGCTCGCAGGCAGAAGCGGTTAGGGGCAATCAGGAAGGCAGGCAGGCGAGCAGTTGGGAGGCAGCAGTCCTGGATTGTGAGAGGGATGTCCGACTGCTAAACAGGCAGTTGGACATCCCTCAAGGGGTCCCAGATTGGAGAGGGTGCAGGCTGGGCTGAGGGACACACCCCCTGTGCACGAATTTCGTGCACCAGGCCTCTAGTCCTATATAATAAAACTGTAATATGCAAATCGACCGAACGGCAGAATGACCAGTCGCTATGACGTGCACTGACCACCAGGAGGCAGACACTCAATGCAGGAGCTGCTGCCTGGTGGTCAGTGCACTCCCACATGGGGAGCAGCACTCAGCCAGAAGCCGGGCTCACAGCTGGGAAGCTCCTGCCTCCACTGAAGGCACCCGGTAAGGAGTGAGGGGTCCCAGATTGTGAGAGGCATGTCTGACTGCCATGGGCGGATTGGGCCTAAACCACAGGCACACATCCCCCAAGGGGACCCGGACTGCAAGAGGGCGCAGGGCAGGCTGAGGGGACCCTCCTCCCCCAGTGCACAAATCTCGTGCAAATAATGCTGCAATGAACATAGGGGTGCATATATCTTTTTGGATTAGTGTTTTGTTTTCTTTGGATAAATACCCAGAAGTGGAATTGCTGGATCATTTGGTAGCTCTATTTTTAATTTTTTGGGAGCTTCCACACTATTTTCCATAGTGGCTGCACCAATTTACAATCTCATAACTCCTCTTGTCCAGACCTCCCTCCCTCTCTCCCCCTCTTCCTGCACACTCCTTGCTCCCCCGTCCCCAGGCCTTTCGGCGCCTCTGCCCATCTGGATCCCCTTGCAAACCACGTTCAGGAAAACCAAGCTCTCACCTCAGGCTGCAGCACAGGAAGGCGGAACAGGAGCTAATGTTTTCCTAGTCACGGTAAATTTATCTGAAACCATTTTGACATTAAGCACATTTGCTAAGATTTATTTTTCTCCTTTCTAGTAACAAAGTAGCAAGAAAGGAAGATCTGTCTACGTAGGAAAATGAATTTACTCACTGTTTCTCTTCCATAAGGCCTCAGCCTAGAGATAACACTCTCAAAATGTCTAAAGTGAAATTTAGTTTTGCCTTTGTTTGATGCTAAGTAGCTTAATAAGGAAATATAGAGTTGAATTTTATGTAAGACTAGAGGCCCAGGGCATGGATTCGTGCATGGGTGGGGTCCCTCGGCCGGGATTGGGCCAAAACTGGCTCTCCGACACCCCCCAAGGGGTCTCAGATTGTAAGATGGCAGTTCTGGGGTGATTCACCCTGGAATCGGGCTCTCTCCTCTCTGGTTCTGGGTGTGTCACCCAAGAACCGCAGCTGCCAAGTCACAGCAGCTCCTGCATTGAGCGTCTGTCCCCGGTGGTCATTGCGTGTCATAGCTACCCGTCGGATGGTCAGACGGTTGCTTAGGCTTTTATATATACTAGTATGTAGATACTTTTTAAAGCACCCTGTTTAATTTAAAATGCAACTAGTAATGGTGGGTATTTTTTATTTAGCAGCTCGAGTTGCTGAGAGACAATTCTCCCCAGTCCGATGGAGCAGGGCCCTGGCTGCTGTGGTTTGGATGTCCTGTGAGGAACCTGGGCACCATGAGCGGCCAGCCGGGAAGGAGGGGGCCTCAGGGTGTTCCTCCCTGAACAAGGTCAGACATGCTTGCTGCCCATTGGAAAGGATGGGCTCACAGCCCCGGTCAGGCTCCTGCAGTGTACGCACTGGGGGCGGGCTCCCTGGAAGCGGGGCCGGGTGGCCGCTGGCTGCGCTGGTGCTGCGAAGGATGTGCGTCTCCCTTCCCACAGCAGCTGTGAGGCGCAGGCGGGCTGTGGGTGCCTCTCCCGCGGGAAGCCATCAGGTCACGTTCACGGGCTCCCGCCTCGCCCCGCTCAGGGGCAGGGTCTCCCCGGGCACCCAGGCAGGGACGCTGAGCCCACGGCCACCGTGGCCGGCGGAGCTGCTGTCGGGACATCCATGGGATTTGACACGGTTCGGCTGTTTACTCCATTTTGAAGGCCAGTGGACTGGTCTTTATCTAGTACGTTTTTCTATTAAAAGGAATCCTGTGACTTAAACGTTTCTCTGCCAGAGGCAGTAACCCCATCTTGGTTTGCAGATGAGTCAGGTGGGGACCTCCATGCCCCGACAGCAGGAGGAGCCGCCGAGTGGCCCGAGGCCTGGAGCTGAGCCTGCTCTGCGCC
Organism: Ia io; assembly: GCA_025583905.1. Taxonomy (NCBI): domain Eukaryota; kingdom Metazoa; phylum Chordata; class Mammalia; order Chiroptera; family Vespertilionidae; genus Ia; species Ia io. The sequence continues at coordinate 5,486,749 of JAJQQW010000011.1, read as the reverse complement.
CCTCCTGGCATTTCCCACGGGGAGGTGAGAACTAGGCAAAGGCTGGGGAGAGAGAAGACGTGAAGGACATTTCTGAAAAAAATTAAACTGTGGCCATGCCACTTAGGAAACTTCCAGGCCACAGAGTTTATTAAGGACACCCCCTAAGTCCCGCCCAGCGGGTCTGCTGCCAGCGCCGCCAGGCCAGGCCCGGGCTGGGGCCGTGTGTGCGGGAGGCTGTGAAGGGCCGAGGGAGCCGGGCGGCAGGGGGCGCCATGCGTGGCCGTGCGGACAGGCAGGGGCACCCCCACGGCGTCATGCGTGGCCGTGCGGACAGGCAGGGGCACCCCCACGGCGTCATGCGTGGCCGTGCGGACAGGCAGGGGCACCCCCACGGCGTCATGCGTGGCCGTGCGGACAGGCAGGGGCACCCCCACGGCGTCATGCGTGGCCGTGCGGACAGGCAGGGGCACCCCCACGGCGTCATGCGTGGCCGTGCGGACAGGCAGGGGCACCCCCACGGCGTCATGCGTGGCCGTGCGGACAGGCAGGGGCACCCCCACGGCGTCATGCGTGGCCGTGCGGACAGGCAGGGGCACCCCCACGGCACCATGCGTGGCCGTGCGGACAGGCAGGGGCACCCCCACGGCGTCATGCGTGGCCGTGCGGACAGGCAGGGGCACCCCCACGGCGTCATGCGTGGCCGTGCGGACAGGCAGGGGCACCCCCACGGCGTCATGCGTGGCCGTGCGGACAGGCAGGGGCACCCCCACGGCATCATGCGTGGCCGTGCGGACAGGCAGGGGCACCCCCACGGCGTCATGCGTGGCCATGCGGACAGGCAGGGGCACCCCCATGGCCAGAGCCCACCAGGGAAAGCGGATTCCCAAAGAGGCGTCCACACCTAAACCAGCAAACCGGAGACTGAAAATGGGTGAAGCCTATGTGTGGCGTGTGAGTTCTTTCTCGATAAAGCTGTTATAATAATAAAATAAGGATTTTAAATATTTTTAAAGGATTTCAGGCCAAGTCAGATTAGTAAAAAGAGAAGACAGATTCTTTTAAAACCCAGATATAAGAAAAAAAGATGGCGACCGGCAGGAAGGTAGGGAGGGAGAGTGTGTGAGAGAGTGAGGGAGCGATAGAGCAGTGTGTGGGCCTGAGTGGGTGTGTGTGAGAGGGAAACAGGGACAGGTAGACCCTGCAGGTCCTCCAAGGGGCTGCCAATCTGGGCAGCCTTAGACAGCAAAACCCCGCGGCTGCCGCAAACACTCCGGGGAGAACACGGGCAGCACAGAGACCACGCCATCTTGAAAACCAAACTGCTTGAGACTAGGATCCCAGCGTCGCCACCACCCAGTCTGGTCTCGATAGCAAACCGGAGCCTACAGCTGCTCTGGTAGACCTGCCACCACACCTGCAGACCCAGGGACACCACGACTCCAGGCACCCGGCTGCAGATTTCTGTGAGTCACAAAGCCAATCCCCCTCCCGCACCACCCCCGCGGCAGCGGATAGGAACTGCCAGACTCCGGCCACATGATAGGGCTTTCTGCACACACACACAGCAATGGCAGCTCTACCTGACTTTAAGCCTTGGTGTCGGACATGGGAAGTTTGTTTCCCGCGAGCAGGCTCCGCGCCAAGGCAGGGAGACTGCTGAATTTGACCCTAGGTGCGCATCCTTGGGGAGACTGTTTTCTGTGACCCACACCCACACAGGGCAGGGAGACAGCGCTGAATTTGAGCCTGGATGCGTGAAATAGGGGGATTTGTCTCCCGCGACTAGGCTCTGTGCCCAGGCAGGAAGGCTGTGCTGAATTTGAACCTGAACGTGACAACTCGGGGGTTTGTTTCCCTCACCCAGGCTCCATGCCCAGGCAGGGAGGCTGTGCTGAATTCGAGCCGAGGTACACAATCTTGGGGAGATTGTTTTCCACGACCAAATCCCGGACCCACGTGGGGGGACAGTGCTGAATTTGAGCTTGGGGGTGTGAACCCAGGGAGTTTGTTTCCCAAGACCAGACCCCGTGCACACAAAAGGGGCAGCGCTGAATTTGAGCCTGGGTGCATGGACCCGGGGAGTTTGTTTCCCACAGTGCACACCCACGGGATCAGACCCCACACCCACACTGAGTGGCAGTGCCACCTGGCTTTGATTCAGGGCAAGTGCACACAGAAGGCTGTTTTCCACAGGGCAGGAGTGGACCTCCTGCCAACACAGTGCGACTGTGCAACCCGGTCTCCTGAGCACACCGGGGACCCTGAATCTCCACACAAGTGGCAGCAATGAGCACCAGTGACTAGACTCTGTTTCTCATTGCATGCACCTGGGATCCCTGATTCCCAGTACATTCACACTAAGAACCAGTGACTCCAATTCTTGGCGCATGCGCACGCAGGGACCCTGAGTCTCAGTGTAAGGTAGCACCAAGCAACAGACTCTGATACTCAATTCTCGGCATGGACACAGGGAGCATCTGACTCCTGACAAGCACTAGAGGACTTTGATTTTTGGCACATGCCAGTGGGTTCTCTGTTTCAAATTGGTGCAGGTAGGGCCCCAGATTCTAGGTGCACACACGTGGCCATACTAAGTGCCTGTGACTCTGACCCGGGGCGAGCGTGGCTCCCACAACCCCATAGCAGCCACATGTCGTGGTGTCAGAGCTCTTCAGTGACACTTGGGGGGTGCAAAACTCCCACTGCACATGGCCCAGGCCCCCGCAACTCGACATTTGAACCCTCTGGTAATAGTCAGAATGGGGATACAACGAAACAATCCCCAGAGGAAAGAAAAGGAGGAATCGCCAAGAAAGGAAATAAGTGAAACAGAAGCATGCAACATGACAGAAAAAGAATTCAGAGTAATGATCATACAGTTCATATACCAGATGGACAAGAAAATCAACAACCTATGCAAAAAATAAAGAAGAAATGAAAAATGATATAGCTACAATCAAAAACACCATGGAAGGCTTCAACAGTAGACTGGAAGAAGCAGAAGACCGAAATAGTGAATTAGAAGATAAAGTACAAAAACAAACCCAATCTGAACAGCAACTAGAGAAAAAAATTAAAAAGCAGGAGGAGAGCCTAAGGGAGCTTTGGGACAATGCAAAACGAAATAACATATGTATAATAGGGCTACCAGAAGGACAAGATGAGCAGCAAGGATTAGAAAATTTATTTGAAGAAATAATTACAGAAAACTTCCCTGATATGGGGAGTAAAAAAGTTACACAAGTACAGAGAGTTCCAAGCAAAATGAATCCCAAAAGACCCACACCAAGACACGCCATAATTACAATGGCAAATGTTAATGACAAAGAGAGAATCATAAAGGCTGCAAGAGAGAGACAGAGAGTTACCTACAAAGGATCCCCCATCAGATTATCAAATGGTTTCTCATCAGAAACACATCAAGCTAGAAGGGAATGGAAGGAGATATACAACGTGATGCAAAGCAAGGGTCTGAATCCAAGAATACTCTATCCAGCAAGACTATCAATCAAAATTGAAGGGAAAATCAGGAGCTTCACAGACAAAAAAAAAAAAAGGCTAAGGGAGTTTATCACCACCAAGCCAGCAATGCAAGAAATGCTAAAGGGAATGCTGTAAAAAGAAGAAATAAGGAGAAGGACCAAGATGGCGGCATAGGGCAGACGCCTGATTGTTGCCTATCACAACAATTTTGAAACTACAACTGGAAAACAGCAAACACCATCCAGAACCACTGAAGGGCTGGCTGAGCGGATTCTCTACAACTAGAATAAAAGAGAGGGGGACACGGGATGATGCTGATGCCGGTGAGCCAAAGATCACACTTTAAGAACCACGGCTCGCCGAAACCGGTTTAGCTCAGTGGATAGAGCACCGACCTGTGGACTCAAGGGTCCCAGGTTCGATTCTGGTTAAAGGCATGTACCTTGGTTGCAGGCACATCCCCAGTAGGGGGTGTGCAAGAGGCAGCTGATCGATGTTTCTCTCTCATCGATGTTTCTAACTCTCTATCCCTCTCTCTTCCTCTCTGTAAAAAATCAATAATAAAAAAAAAGAACCACGGCTCTGGCGACACAATGGTGGCCTGGAACGTGCTCTGCGCGGTTCCCCCGGCGGTCTCCAGCTGAGGGGACGGCTCCACTCGCTGCCGAGCACGAACAGACGAGCCCCTGGGAGACATGGGGTGGGAGACCCTGTGCTTGCTGACCTCCGAGTCCTTCGAGAATCTCTGCGCCCCGGAAGCGGCCAGGTGCGCATGCCCGGTGACCGGCCGCCGCTGCAGACCTGAGTGCCATTGCAGCGACCTCGGACTAGCCCGCTGCCGCGCACTGGGTGCACCGGAGCTTCGCTGAGCCCACTGCCCAGTGAGTTCCGCGGCAACCACCCTGGAACTTTGAGAAAATGGCCGGAAGAATTGCTGAGAAGGAATTGACTGATGGGACTTGGGATCGGGAAGACGAGGCCCCGCTGGGTCCCGGATCCCGGTGCGCTCGCCTGGTGACTGGTCGCTGCTGCAGACCCAAGTGCCACTGCAGCGACCTCGGACCAGCCCGCCACTGTGCACTGGGCACACCGGAGCTTCGCCGAGCCCACCGCCCAGCGAGTTCCACAGCAGCCGCCCTGGAGTTTTGAGAAAATGGCCGAAGGAATTGCTGAGAGGGAATTGACCGACATGAATTGGGATCAAGAAGACGAAGCCCTGCTGGGTCCCGGGTCTGGGTGAGGCTGCACGCCCCTGGGTCCGGGCAAGGCTGGGACCCGGGTCAGGGTGAGGCTGGGTCCCGGGTCCGGGTGAGGCCGCATGCCCCTGGGTCTGGGCGAGGCCACGCGCCCCTGAATCTGGGTGAGGCCACACGCCCCTGGGTCCGGGTGAGGCTGGGTCCCAGGTCCGGGCGAGGCCACACGCCCCTGGGTCTGGGTGAGGCCACGCGCCCCTGGGTCCGGGTGAAGCCACGCGCCCCTGGGTCCGGGTGAGGCCACGCCCCTGGGTCCGGATGAGGCTGGGTCCCGGGCCCTGGGTGAGGCCACATGCCCCCGGGTCTGGGTGAGGCCGCGCGCCCCTGGGACTGGGAGAGGCCGTGTGCCCCTGGGTCCGGTTGAGGCCACGCGCCCCAGGGTCTGGGTGAGGCCATGCGCCCTGGGGCCCGGGTGATGCTGGGTCCCGGATCCGGGTGAGGCCGCGCGCCCCTGAGTCCGGGTGAGGCTGCACCCCCTGGGTCCGGGCGAGATCAAACCAGAGGGAGTCGGACCTACATTACCACCATTTGTCCACCATCCAGAACTGAAAAGTCACTGCTGACATGTACATATAAGGAACTGGTGGACATTGAAATTGGGTCTCAAAAGAACTGTTGGTCCAGAAAGAAACTCACTACAGACTGATTCATTTGCCTGTCAGCATAACTATTATTGCTTGTCTCACATTCGGTTCTTATAAGTATATTTCTAGTAATACATGATCTCACTCATCTAGGGGAAATGATGAACAACATAGACTGATGAACAAGAATGGACCCAGAAACAAGAAGGCATCGATCGGACTGTCGGGCCTCAGGGAGGGTAGGGGAAGCTGGGGGTAGCGGGGAGAGATCAACCAAAGGACTTGTGTGCATGCATACGAGCCTAACCAATGGTTAAGGACAACAGGGAGGTGGGGGCAACAGTGGGGAGGGGTGTGGGATGGGAATGGGGGGATGAGGACAAATATGTGACACCTTAATCAATAAAGAAATTTTTAAAAAAAGAAGAAATAAAAAGGTAAGAAGGAACACAGGTTCAAAAAAATAAAAATGGCTACAAACAAGTACCTTTCAATAATAACTTTAAATGTAAATGGACTAAATGCTCCAATCAAAAGACACTGAGTGGCTGAATGGATAAAAAAACATGACCCATACATATGCTGTCTACAAGAGACCCACCTTAGAACATGGGACTCACACAGACTGAAAGTGAAGGGATGGAAAAATATCTTCCAGGCAAATGGAAATGAACAAAATAAAGCTGGGGTAGCAATACTTATATCTGACAAAATAGACCTCAGAGTGAAGGCCATAACGAGAGATAAAGAAGGCCACTTCATAATACTAACAGGATCAATACAACAAGAGGGTATAACCCTGATAAACATATATGCACCCAATACAGGAGTACCCAGATACATAAAAAAACTCCTGGGATCAACAACAATACAATCATAGTAGGGGGCTTTAATACACCACTGACAGCACTGGCTAAATCTTCTAGACAAAAAATCAGCAAAGAAACAGCAATCCTAAATGACTCACTAGATAAGATGGACTTAATTGACATCTTCAGAACATTTCACCCCAAAGCCAAAAATATATGTTCTTCTCACGTGCACATGGGACATTTTCAAAAATAGACCACATATTGGGTCACAAACAAAGTTTCCCCAAATTCAAGAAGATTGAAATCATACCAAGCATCTTCTCAGACCACAATGGCATAATATTAGAAATAAACTACTATAAAAACAATTCAAAACACTCAAACACTTGGAAGCTGAATAGCATTTTATTAAATATTGATTGGGTTACCAATGAGATCAAAGAAGAAATTAAAAACATCCTGGAAACTAATGACAATAAAAACACAACAATCCAAAACCTATGGGACACAGTGAAAGCAGTCCTGAGAGGGAAGTTTATCGCTCTACAGGCCTACCTCAAAAAACAAGAAAAAATGGTAGTAAATCATCTAACTCTACAACTCAAAGAATTAGAAAGAGAGCAACAAGAAAAGCCCAGATGCCCTAACCGGTTTGGCTCAGTGGATAGAGTGTCGGCCTGTGGACTCAAGGGTCCCAGGTTCAATTCCGGTCAAGGGCATGTAACTTGGTTGCGAGCACATCCCCTGTAGGGAGTGTGCAGGAGGCAGCTGATTGATGTTTCTCTCTCATCAATGTTTCTAACTCTCTAGCCCTCTCCCTTCCTCTCTGTAAAATATCAATAAAATATATATTAAAAAAAAAGAAAAGAAAAGCCCAGAGTGAGCAGAAGGAAGGAGATAATAAAGACTAGAGCAGAAATAAATGACATAGAGACCAAAAAAACAATACAAAAGATCAATGAAACCAAGAGCTGGTTCTTTGAAAGGATAAACAAGATTGATGAACCTCTAGCCAGGCTCACCAAGAAGCAAAGAGAGAGGACCCAAATAAACAAAATCAGAAATGATAGAGGCAAAATAACAACAGACCCCACAGAAATACAAAGGATTGTTAAAAAATACTATGAACAACTCAATTCCAACAAACTAGACAACCTGGAGGAAATGGACATGTTCCTAGAAAAATACAACCTTCCAAAACTCAATCAGGAAAAATCTAAAAATCTCAATAGGCTGATAACTATGGAAGAAATTGAAGCAATCATCAAAAAGCTTCCAGCAAACAAAAGCCAGGGACCAAATGGCTTCACAGAGGAGTTATACCAAACATTCAAGGAAGAACTAAAACCTATTCTCCTCAGACTATTCCAAAAAAATTCAAGAAGAAGGAACACTTCCAAGCTCCTTCTACGAAGCCAGCATCACCCTAATACCAAAACCAGATAAAGACAACACAATGAAAGAGAATTACAGGCCAATATCCCTCGTGAACATAGGTGCCAAAATCTTCAACAAAATCCTAGCAAATCAGATCCAGCAGTATATCAGAAAGATCATACACCATGACCAAGTAGGATTTATCCCAGGGATGCAAGGATGATACAATATCTGCAAATCAATAAACGTGATACATCACATAAACAAATTGAGGGAGAAAAATCACATAGTCATATCAATCGATGCAGAAAAAGCATTTGACAAAATCCAACACTCATTTTTGATAAAAACTCTCAGCAAGGTGGGAATAGAAGGATCATACCTTAACATCATAAAAGCCATATATGACAAACCCACAGCCAACATCATACTCAATGGGCAAAAACTAAAACCATTTCCCCTAAGAACAGAACAAGACAGGGATGCCCACTCTCACCATTCCTGTTCAACATAGTACTGGAAGTACTAGCCATTGCTATCAGACAAGAAGAAGAAATAAAAGGCATCCAAATTGGAAAAGAAGTAAAACTGTCCTTATTCGCAGATGACATGATACTGTACATAGAAAACCCTAAAGACTCCATCAAAAAAATACTAGACTTAATAAATGAATTCGGCAATGTAGCAGGATACAAAATTAACTCCAAGAAATCTATGACATTTCTATACACCAATAGTGAACTTACAGAAAGAGAGACTAAAAAAGCAATACCATTTATCATCGCACCAAAAAAATTAAGATACCTAGGAATAAACTTAACTAAGGAGGTAAAAGACCTATACGCAGAAAACTACAGGACACTGAAAAAAGAGATAGAGGAAGACATAAACAGATGGAAGAACATACCATTTTCATGGATTGGTAGAATCAACATCATCAAAATGTCCATACTACCCAAAGCAATCTATAGGTTCAATGCACTCCCCATTAAAATACCAATGGCATATTTCACAGACCTAGAAGGAACTCTCCAAAATTTCATCTGGAATAAAAAAAAGACCCCAAATAGCTGCAGCTATTCTGAGAAAGAAGAACAAAGTAGGTGGGATCTCAATACCAGATATCAAGCTGTATTACAAAGCCACTGTTCTCAAAACTGCCTGGTACTGGCACAAGGACAGACATATAGATCAATGGAATAGAATAGAGAATTCAGATATCAACCCAAACCACTATGCCCAATTAATATTCTACAAAGGAGGCATGAACATACAATGGAGTCAAGGCAGTCTCTTCAATAAATGGTGTTGGGAAAATTGGACAGATACATGCAAACAAATGAAACTAGACCACCAACTTACACCATACACAAAGATAAACTCAAAATGGATACAGGACTTAAACCTAAGATGGGAAACCATAAAAATACTAGAGGAATCCACAGGCAGCAAAATCTCAGACATATGCTGAAGGAACTTCTTCGCTGATACTGCTCCTAGGGCAATGGGAGCTAAAGAGAAAATAATCAAATGGGACTACATCAAAATAAAAAGCTTCTGCACAGCAAGAAACCAACAACAAAACAACAAGAAAGCCCACTACGTGGGAGAACATATTTGCCAATGTTATCACCGATAAGGGTTTAATCTTCAACATCTACAGGAAACTCATACAGCTTAACAAAAAGAAGATAAACAACCCAATCAAAAAATGGGCAACGGACCTCAATAGAAACTTTTCGAAAGAAGACAGAAGGAAGGCCAAGAGACATATGAAAACATGCTCAAAGTCACTAATCATCCGAGCGATGCAAATCAAAACGACCATGTGGTACCATCTCATACCTGTCGGAATGGTTATCATCAACAAATCAACAAACGACAAGTGCTGGCGAGGATGGGGAGAAAAAGGAACCCCCGTGCACTGCTGGTGGGAATGCAGACTGGTGCAGCCACTATGGAGAACAGTATGGAGTTTCCTCTAAAAACTAAAAATGGAACTGCCATTTGACCCAGTAATCCCACTTCTAGGAATATATCCCAAGACGCTAGAAACACCCATCAGAAAGGATATATGCACCCCTATGTTCATAGCAGCACAATTTAACATAGCTAAGATCTGGAAACAGCCTAAGTGCCCATCAGCAGATGAGTGGATTATAAAACTGTGGAACATCTACACAATGGAATACTACGCTGCAGTAAAAAAGAAGGAATTCTTACCATTTGCAACAGCATGGATGGACCTGGAGAGCATTATGCTAAGTGAAATAAGTCAGTCAGAGAAAGATAAATATCACACGATCTCACTCATCTATGGAAAATAATGAACAACATAAACTGATGAACAAAAACAGATCCAGAAACAGAGAAACATCGATCAGACTGTCAAACCCAGAAGGAAGGTAGGAGAGGGTGGGGGTAAGGGTAGAGATCAACCAAAGGACTTGTATGCATGCATATAAGCCTAACCAATGGACACAGACAACAGGGGGGGTGGGGGCATGAGTGGGGGCGGGGTTGGGAAGGTAATGGGGGGATGAGGACAAATATGTAATACCTTAATCAATAAAGAAATTAGCCCTAACTGGTTTGGCTCAGTGTATAGAGTGTCTGCCTTCGGACTGAAGGGTCCCAGGTTCAATTCCGGTCAAGGGCATGTACCTTGGTTGCGGGCACATCCCCTATGCGGGGTTGTGCAGGAGGTGGCTGATGGATGTTTCTCTCTTCTCGATGCTTCTAACTCTCTATCCCTCTCCCTTCTTCTCTGTAAAAAATCAATAAAATATATTTTTAAAATAAATAAATAAAAATAAAATAAAGAAATTAAAAAAAAAGTTTTTTCCTGAAAAAAAACACAAAAAAACCCAGATATAAGCTTACATTTTTTGGTGTAGCTATGGCTCCTATAGAGGGATTCTAGGCATATTTGAGCATACTCATAGATTTTGGCTTTTTATTTTTTAAAATATGTTTTTATTGATTTCAGAGAGGGGAAGGGAGAGTGTAGAGAGAGAAACATCAATCAGCTGCTCCTGCACGCCTCCTACTGGGATTGAGCCTGAGAACAGGGCATGTGCCTTGACTGGGAATCAAACCAGTGGCCTCCTGGTGCGTGGGACTATGCTCAACCCACTGAGCAACACTGGCCAGCCAGGTTTAGGCTTTTTAGAATAGGAAACCTGGGGGGAGGGGTGGAGCAGGGAGAAAAGAAACATATTCAGGGGGTTACAATTATATTGTATTTTTTATTTTATGACAGACATATAGGTGCTTATTATGGTAATGTCTAGAATTATTTCTTTAATAATTAGAAATTATTATTTCTTTAAGTCATTAGAAATAGCCAAAATTAATTCAGAAAAATAATTTCATCTACTATAGATTTGTATTTGTTTCATCAGATCAAGGTTGGTGTTTATATTGGAAGTAATTATATAACTGTTAATTTCAGTTCTGTTTTGTTTTTGCTTTATTTTACAATAAAAGGAAGTGAAATAATGGGTCCATCGTTAGCTGAGAGACTGGGCTTCAAGCCTTGGCTGGTGGTGTTTGAAGAGTTTCTACTGCCATCTAGTGGTAACGATAGTACAATCTTTGGGTGTAGCTGCTCAGACAGCCTAGGACAGTGATGGGCAACCTTTTGAGCTTGGTGTGTCAAACTTCGCCAAAAAACTGAGCATAACTCGGGTAGTGTGTCACTTTGAGGAAAAACATTATTTCGCGATATTTACAGTTTAAATAACATAAATGTATAATTGTTATATATAATTGTATTTAATAAACCAAAAACTAAATATTTAACTTACCTGCTTAGTGACTTCTTTGTTCATCCGTCAGTCAGTTTCTTTTGTTGGTCTTGATATTATTTAGCTTGTGTGGGGTGCCGTGAACTAAGATAAGTGAGGGGGAGGGGGAATTCTTTAACTAACCTGCCTATTAGTGACTTTTTTGTTGCTGAATTTCATTGGCTAAATCTTCAATTGAAGGTTGGTATTTTGTACACTTCAGGCCCAAGCAAGCGCTACTAACTTCATCTGTCAATCTGTTTCTTTTGTTGGTTTTGATATTATTTAACGCTGAGAATAAGGCCTCCCAAAAGTATGTAGAGGGAAAAATTGTGAGTAAAGCCATTGCTATATTTTTCAGGGTGCTAAAAGTGTCTGGTAGTCGGTTCCAGGCACTCCGAATTTCCTGTTCGTAGTGGCACTCCTCTTGATTCTCCAAGCGGCACCTTTCCAGATTCTCAAGCTTTGACCTCAAGTCGACCAACACCTGAGCCCAGATACTGTCTTGAAATTCTGCAAGTTGCATCTCCAAATCATCAATTTGCATCCATTGGAAACCATTTAATTCCAAACTACTGTAGACTACTACATCAGGATACTTAATGATTTTCATGGTCTGTTCTAGACTTCTAAATTGACTAAATCTATCACTAAACTGTTCAAGTAACGAGTCTAAAACATGTTGGTACTTCATATGCAAGAGTTCCATTTCATTTTGTACAGCTGCACTGGCCTTCTCAAAATACTTTGTTACTCGAGGAAAATACTTATAAGTTTTAGTTTCTACAACTCGCTTGAAAATTTTAACTTTACTTTCAAAAGCTTTTATGTATCCAAACATAACGTCAATACTTTTGCCAAAACCTTGTAACTTTAAGTTCAGCTCATTAATATGAACAGAGAGATCTGTAAAAAAACATCAGGGTATTGACCCACTTATCATTAAGCTGAGGAAAGTTTCCCAGATCCTTATCGTCAAGAAATACCTTAGTTTTGCCAAAACCGGTTTGGCTCAGTGGATAGAGCGTCGGCCTGCGGACTGAAGGGTCCCGGGTTCGATTCCGGTCAAGGGCACGTACCTTGGTTGCGGGCACATCCCCAGTGGGGGGTGTGCAGGAGGCAGCTGATCGATGTTTCTCTCTCATCGATGTTTCTAACTCTCTATCCCTCTCCCTTCCTCTCTGTAAAAAATCAATAAAATATGTTTAAAAAAAAAAATGAAGAAATACCTTAGTTTCTTCAAAGCGCTCCACAAAGCACTCAAGAGCTTTGCCTCGGCTCAGCCATCTTACATTATTGTACATCAGCAGTCCACTGTAGGTGGAATCAACCTCCAGTAAAAGGGCCGAAAATTCTCGCTTGTGAAGGGGGCGAGCAGCTATGAAATTAACTATTTTTGTAACAACTGACATTAAGTCGTTTAAGTCGGTGAATCCTGCCGTGGCACATAAAGCCTCCTGATGGATAATACAATGAAAAGGCACAATCGGATGTCCAATAGCTTCTGTAAACAATTTGACAAATCCGACTTTTCTCCCACCATATTTGGTGCCCCATCTGTCGTCACTGACACAACTTTAGAGATATCAATGCTTAGGTCACGAAATGTTTGTATAACAACCTTATATATTTCGCTTCCTGATTTACTTGTTGACACTGATACTAACTTTATCAACTCTTCTCTCATTGTGAGACCATCAGAATATCGACCAATAATGGCCAGCTGAGCATGTGATGTGACATCAGTAGTTTCATCAGGAGAGATCGAAAAATATTTGCACTTCCTTATGTCTCTCTTTAACTGATGTTGTACATTTGTGTTCAGTCTCATTATTCGGTCTTTTATGATATTTCTACTGAGTGGTAACTCAGATATTCTCTTAATAATTGCATCTTTATTTTGCATATCGTGCACATCTTAGGAGAGTTTCTTTAATAAATTCTCCCTCACTGAGCGCTTTTCCATGCTGAGCTATAGAGTGAGCAATGCTCAAACTTGCAGATGTTAAATTTGTAGAGCCTTTCATAAATTTAAGGATGGAATTAGATTGGCTCTTATAAAGGTGTAGCTGCCTGGAAATGTATTCCTTCCTTTCATCCTCACTTTTTTCCAAGAGCTGGGAATGATTAGTTTCAAAATGTCTATTTATATTCCACGTTCTGCTTACTACCGTTTCAGTACATAGAATGCAAAATGATCTGCCATTTTTTTCTATAAAGCCATACATCTCGGTCCATGTCTCTTGAAAGGGTCGGTCACTGCTACTACCACTTCGTTTACTTAACCTTAGTTTTTTATTTTTTGGGTTCTCCATCAGGGGGGCAGTGACAGAAGATAGAATTATAGATAGCTTGTTAGGCCTGCAGGCAATTAGGGGTTAACTAGCCTAACTAACCACAAAATGGTGCATATAACTGTCTTTTAGGAAAGGGCAGGGTTAATAAGCAGAAATAGGGGTTAATAAGGATGCACAATAGTAATAGTGGTGAAATGGAGTCTGCACTATGGAGCAAGATGGTGTTCCTTATGTGAATTAAAATGGCTGCCGCTATTTCTAATGGCGGGAAACGGCACCCATAGCACGCCACAAACCCCCGCCTCTCCCAGCCTCCCCCTCACTTATCTCAGTAATGATGGATTAGAAATCCATGACACCCCAGAACAGTAGATAATGGTTGCTGTGGTTAACTGTTATTTGGTTACTGGTAATGGCAGGGCCCCCAGAGATGCGTCCCCTGCTGTGTTCCGCTGCTCCCTGCTCTGCCGGTGGAAGTGAGGGCAAAGATCCCGGCTTAACCGGAGGTCCCAGAACTAGACGCTCTGTGCCGGACTTCTGTTGTTTTGGCCTACAGACCTTCGGCACAGAGTGTCTAATAGGGGAGGATGAAACATTTGCGACTAGAGTCTTAGACTCCAAGACTCTAGTCGCAAATGTTTCATCCTCAGGAGCAGCAAATGTTTCATCCTCGGCATACGGCCGCCTCAGCGGCCGTGTGTCATCAAAAATGGCTACACGTGTCAGTGCTGACACGTGTGTCATAGGTTCGCCATCACTGGCCTAGGAAATAGCCAGGTTTAAAAAAAAAATACTGACATCTGGGCTCCACCCCCAGAGATGCTGACTAATTTGGGTGTGGCCTGGGCATCTGGAGTTTTTAGAAAGCTCCTCAAGTTATCCTAATGCAAAGCCTAGATTGAGAACCACCGACCTAAAATGAATGAGAGAAACATTCAACTTCTACAGTGCTTCTAAAATGACAAATCATTTCTTTTTTCCTTCATTCACTCAGAAAATATTTATTGAGCCCATATTATATGCCAGGCACTCTCTTAGGTCCTAGGAGAGTAAAGTAATTAGACACTCAAGATCCATATGTCCCACCCTAGCTGGTTTGGCTCAGTGAACCCCTCAGACTGAAGGGTTCCAAGTTCGATTCCAGCACATGCCCGGGTTGCGGGCTCGATCCCCAGTGGGGGACGTGCAGAAGGCAGCCAATCAATGATTCTCTCTCATCGTTGATGTTTCTATTTCTCTCTCCTTCTCCCTTCCTCTCTGAAATCAATAAAAAAAAATAATAATAAAAATATATATATATATATATATATATATTATAAAGATCCATACATCCCTATGGAATGTATATTCTATTAAGAGAAGAAAGACATGAATCAATCAATAAAAACCAAGACCCGACCAGGCAGTGCTGAGTCTCTGCAGAGACTTCAGAGAGGGCGATGGTGGGTGCTGGTGTGCGCGCTGCTGTCCGCAAGGCCAGAGAAGCCTCTGGGAGAAGCTAAGGGTGAAGAGCCAGCCTTCTGATGGCGGGGCGGCGTGCACAAAGGCGGGCGGGGCGGCGTGCACAAAGGCCGGCGGGAACGAGCCTGCCCGCCTACAGCGGAGGAGCGAGGCCCAGGCGAGGGAGCTCGGCGCGAGACAGTGACACGCGTAGGTCAGGGTTTACCTTTGTAAGCCAGGGAAAGGGGTTAGGGTTTTATTCCAACTTCACCAAGAAGCCACTGGGCTTTTAAGCAATGTAGCGAATGACCTGAAATGCTGGGAATACGAGTCCTGGCTGGTGTGGCTCAGCTGGTTGGGCATCATCCACTGCCAGTTTGATTCCCAGAATGGGAGGCGGCCGCAGTTTAGCTCGGCATCCATGTTTCTCTCCCCATCTTCCTTCCTCTCTCTCTAAAATCAATTTTAAAAATTATTTGAAATAAATAAAATGCTAGGAACATACTTCACATGTCTTAAAATTGAGGTTTTTTTCCCATTAGATATTTCTCAAGGATATCATATTCAAGATTATTTCTGTAAGTAAGTTAGATACCTGTTAATGAGAGTCATGAAGAAGAACTCTGAACAGCAATGCCATTTTAAGATGAAATTTATCAAAGACAGAATACTCAGTTTTAATAAGCAATTAGCATGTATCTCACAGTTATGGCTTATTGCGTGGAAAGGATGCGGATTAAGCTCCACAGAAGAAAGAGCCGCAGGCCGTGCCGGGGGACGCCGTGCCGGGAGAAAGCACCGGTGAGCTCTCACCTGAACCCCAGGGCAGGGCACAGCCAGTGGGACTCAGGGTGCCCCCCCCACCTCTGAGGCTGGGCTCACAGCAGGCTGCCAGGGGAGGAGGCCAGTTCGGCTGGTTCCGTCCTGCTGCTCACAGAAGGTATGTGCTCTGCCAGAGGCTCCCCGCAGCTGGGTGGGGCTGGGGAAGGAGCTGCACATGCTCCATGCCAGCCACCAGCTCCTTCACTGGACACTGGGTGGGGTTCCCAGGGTGGGTGCCTGGTCGCTCAGCACTGGCACCTACCACGGGGCAGGCGCCAGAACCTTGGGTGCTGCAGGTCTCCTGTGTAGCAGGTTTGACTGATAATTTGCAGGGGAGGGTGTGAGGAGGGGTGAAGAGGAGTGAGGCTTCTAGGAGTTAAAAGTTCAAATTAAGTTGGGAGAAATTATATGGTTGTAAAAAAAATGCATAAAGTATAGAAATTCATTTTTAAGAAAAATAATTCTTGTATTTTCTCTGGAAAAATAAGTAGTTCAAAATATATTGTAGTCTTTATGTGTAATATGTGTGGTAAAGTTTCACCTAGGATATAATATTTTATTGGCCTGATAAAAAAAGGATTAATTGGTCCAAACCAAATTTCTTTATGTTAAAACCAGTTTAAATTTAATTAATGTCTTTTAGAATAATTACAAAAAGTGTGCTAATAAATGTTAATCTAAGAAATGCTGGCTGTTTACTTTTTGGTAAATTATTGAAAAAATAAGGTTTCTAAGAATGAAGAATTCTAATACATTAAAAAAAAGAAAAGATCTGTACAAATTGCTGATGGTGTGACAGAAAGATTATTGGAGTGGAGATGTTTAATGGAAGGACTGAGGCATGGTTATGAATTTTTGAAGGACATATAAAGAGGTTTGAAGGCTAATCTGAAAGTGTGAAATTTGTGAAGGTTGTGTCTGTGATAAGAAGGAAAGAGAAATGTTAAAAGGAAATTGGTTAAGTGATACAGGTCAGTAAGCCAGGACAAGCAGAACAGGGAAACAGATATTAAAACAGCAGTTTGCAACCATCTAGAAAGCTCTGTCTTCCCTAAACCAAGAACACTTAAAAGTCAATGATTTGCATTTTGCCTCCCTAAACAGAGGGTAAATAGCTTATGCCAAAGTTCTCAGAAAGACTGATGGGAGAAATCCAACTAGTGTCATTTGCTGTCCACACCCAAGGACAAATGAAGTTAGCAAATAAGCCTTATTTTGGTTAGTTCTTTTCTAGTAAAATAATTATGTTATATTTATCAGGTATTTGATAAAAAGACCATCTTTTAATCATAGGAACTGAAGTTTGCTGGCCTATGTTCCTGTCTAATACACTTTAATATATAATCTTTTGGTAAAATCAAGTTTGACAACCTTCCTAGGGTGAATTTTAAGAAAAGTTTTTTTACCTAGAGTTGGTTGGCTGTAGGTGATTCCAATAGGCCCTGGAATGCCTCAAGATCTTCCTACAATGGAAACTAGGGACCAATTTCTTCAGAACTGAGTACTGGGTATCTCTTCTACTTTAATCTCTCTCAGGTTAGAAGGCCTCCTGACCCAAGGACCTCTGGAGTTTCCGGTTCATCACCATCGACCGGAAGACTACGTTTGTTCTAATCAAGACTTGGAAGGGAAGCAAGTTGGAACCCTCCTGGGAAGGACCCTCCCTGTCTTGCTTACCACAGAGACTGCTGTTAGGACTGCAGAGCGAGGTTGGACCCATCACACACGGGTTAAGGGCAGACACACCTCAACTTGGACAGCCATACCAGGACATGTCCCCTTGAAATTGATGCTAAAAACTGTGAGCTGTCTTAATAACCATCATGTACTGAGTTCTATTTGCTCTAGGGATCTGGCAAATTGCAGGGACTTACAATGTGGGCTGGAGAAAGGTGTTCAATCTGGATCATGCTTACCCAGTTAAGTTATCAGTTATAGATAACTTGAATGACTTGGATATTTCAGCCTTTAGGTCAAAAGATTGGCTAGGACTAGATTTAGGAGTAGATGTCACAGGACAAGATTTCCTAGGCCACTGCCACCACCATGCAAATAGAAGTAGGATATAAGGGAACGAATGCCTGGGTGGAATGGATTAAATATTCTGTATGCGCCCTGAATAAAAGCGACTGTTACGCTTGCGTGACAGGAAGGCTAGAGGCCCAAGTGGTCCCATTTCCATTCGGATGGACCTCAGACAGTAATGGGATGGGATGTGTGCTTGCCTTGTACCAGGAGGAAACCACCTGGGGAAATGCTTCCTGTAAAACTCGCCCTGTTGTTCCCATCCAATAGAGGTAAAGATCTGGCCCCTGTCCTCCAACGTAAACTATACCTCCTGCCTCTCAAGGGGTGGGGGTGGGGGGAACAGTGCTCAGAGTTTATGAGAAACTTATCCAGATGCGTAAACGGCTGAGTATCCTCAGAAGCCCATCATGCTGCACTGTCAGTACCCTGTGCTGATGTCTGGTAGTGTCATGGGGGACCCTGACTTGTGGCCTTGCCCAGCAGTTGAAATGGACCTTGCGCTCTGATACAATTGGCTATTCCTTTCACGTTGGCACATTGTAAACCTTCTTCAATGGACAGACAGACTAGGAAGAGGAGAGAGAGTCCGGGGGCTCCTTTGATCCCCATATACACACAGATCCCATTGGGGTTCCAGGAGGAGTGCCAAGGAGTTTAAGGTTAGAACTCAGATTGCCACAGGGTTTGAGGCTGTCCTGTGCTGGTGGCCACTGTGAACAAGAATGTGGTGGATTAGTTATATTTTCTAGAACCAGTAAAGGCTCATTAACTACACTCTAGATGCAGCTAAAGGGATAGTGAACAGCTAGATGCCAGCAGCAGGGTGCCCTGGGAGAACAGGCAGAAGAAGGAGGAAGATGTGTAATGTTGGGGCCAGTGCTGTGCATTCATCCCTGACAACACAGCACACGGACCAACACTGAGGCCCCACAGGCATCGGCAGCTTTAGTGATGCATGAGGACTGAGGATCCTTTCTCTGATGCACTAGAGCAATGGTGTCCACTTCACCCCTTTGATTAGGAGCTACAGTGACAGGGTGTCACATCATCCCATGTCTTATCCAAGGGCTAATTGGAACCGCGTTGACCAAACAGAAAGTTAGTGTTCTAGACACTGCAGAGCAGGAAAGTCAATGGATGTCAGCCGAGTTTGAAGAAAAGAGTTTAAATAAAGAAAAGGGGGGAATTGTGAGAATAAACAAGTCATCTTTTCTGTCAAAGAACAGTTTAGACAGCCGCCATTTTGCACTGTGTGACTTGGAAGCCGCCATGTTGGACACATGGCTTGCAGCTCCCCTGGGGGCCACCATCTTGAAACAGTGAAGGCCCACCCCTCCCTTTGAATTAGCCAATCGCGAAAGACTGCACCTGAGCTCCAATCAAGAGCAAGGTACAGGTCATGTGCCTCAGGGGTTATAAAGCCTGCTCGGTGTGCATGCACTTCCAGATCATGTGTGCGCACCTTTCTACATAGAAGTAAAGATGTTGCCTGGCTCCTGAGTATGTTTTGTGTTCTACAAGGACCCCTGATTTGGGGGGCTTGCCTTATTTCTAACACAGCAAACTACAACTTGTTAAGTTTTGGTGTTGTATCAGAGAATAGACACATTTTTGTAAAAAGTTCATTATCTAATATCGAAGTAAAGCTGGATTGTTTGCATATACATGAACCAAAGCAACATATTCCAACAGATTAAATACAGAAGCAGATATGAGAATTGAGTTATTTTTCATGAAGCCAGGCATTAAAAGCACTTGTAAAAATGGAATGCCACTCTTCTCATGAAATGTGTTTTGTTTGGGAATATATGGCCATTTTCATTGTTGTTTTGTTTTTAAAGAATTCAAAGCCAAGTCCTAGCTGGTTTGGCTTAGAGGATAGAGTGTTGACCTATGGACTGAAGGGTCCTGGGTTCAATTCTGGGCAGGGGCACTTGCCCAGGTTGCAAGCTCAATCTGCAATGGGGGATGTGCAGGAGGCCGCCGATCAGTGATTCTCTCTCATCATTGATGTTTCTATCTTTCTCTCTCTCCTTTCCTCTCTGAAATCAATAAAAATATATTTTAAAACTTTAAAAAAAAAAAGAATTCAAAGCCAAGAATGATGGGCACTTGGGCTGTTTCCAGATCTTAGCTGTTGTAAACTGTGCTGCTACAAACATAGGGATGCACACATTCTTTCTGATTGGTGTTTTAGGTTTCTTAGGATATATTCCTAGAAGTGGGGTCATTGGGTCAAATGGCAGTTGCATATTTAATTGTTTTATGGGACTCCATACTGTTTTCCATAGTGGCAGCCCCAGTCTCCATTCCCACCAGACTGGGGTGGTGCACTAGGGCTCCCTTTTCTCCACATTCTCGCCAACACTGGTCATTTGTTGATTTGTTGATGGTAGCCATCCTGCCAGGTGTCATTTTAATTTGCATATTTTTGAAGATCAGTGACACTGAACATTTTTCCTTGGCCATCTGTATGTCCTCTTTGGAGAAGTGTCTATTTAGGGCTTTTGCCCATTTTTAAATTGGATTGTTAGTCTACATTTTGTTAAGTTGTATGAGTTCCTTATATATTTTGGATATTAACCCCTTATCAGATGTATCATTGCCAAATCTGTTCTCCTATACAGTGGGCTCCCTTTACACTTTGTTGATGGTTTCTTTTGCTGTGCAGAAGCCCTTTATTTTGATGCAGTCCCATTTGTTTATTTCCCCCTTAGTTTCCTTTGCCCTAGGACAGTGGTCGGCAAACTCATTCGTCAACCGAGCCAAATATCAACAGTACGACGATTGAAATTTCTTTTGAGAGCCAAATTGTTTAAACTTAAACTTCTTCTAATGCCACTTCTTCAAAATAGACTCGCCCAGGCTGTGGTATTTTGTGGAGGAGCCACACTCCAGGGGCCACAGAGCCGCATGTGGCTCGCGAGCTGCAGTTTGCCGACCATGGCCCTAGGAGATTATCCGTAAACATGTTGCTACGACAAATGTCTGAGATTTTGCTGCCTATGGAGTCTTCTAGGATTTTTATGGTTTCATGACTTACATTTAAGCCTTTTATCCATTTTGAGTTTATTTTTGTGTATGATGTAAGTTGGTGGTCTAGTTTTATTTTTTTGCATGTATCTGTCCAATTTCCCAGCACCATTTATTGAAAAGACTGTCTCTGCCCTAACCAGTTTGGCTCAGTGGATAGAGCGTCAGCCTGCAGACTAAAGGGTCCCAGGTTCGATTCCGGTCAAGTGCATGTATCTTGGCTGTGGGCACATCCCCAGTAGGAGGTGTGCAGGAGGCAGCTGATTGATGTTTCTAACTCTCTATCCCTCTCCCTTCCTCTGTGTAAAAAATCAATAAAATATATTTTTAAAAAGAGAAAAGACTGTCTCTGCTACAATGTACCATACTTTCTGGCATATAAGACGACTTTTTAACCCAGGAAAATCTTCTCAAAAGTCGGGGGTCTTATACTCCGGAAAATACGGTAGGTTAGAAAAATCTCTGACAATGTATATCAGATTGCTTAAAACCCAAATACCGTATTTTCTGGCGTATAAGACCCCTGACTTTTGAGATTTTCATGGGTTAAAAAGTCGTCTTATACGCCAGAAATATGGTATGTTCTTGCCTCCTTTGTCAAATATTAATTGAGTGTAATGTCTTAGGTCGATTTCTTGGGTTTCTATTCTATCACATTGGTCTATATGTCTGTTCTTGTGCCAGTACCAGACTGTTTTGAATATGGTGGCTAGTACAATTTGATATCTGGTATTGTGATCCTCCAACTTTGTTCTTTTTTCTCAAGATTGCTGCAACTATTCAGGGTATTTTTCCTGTTCCATATAAATTTTTGGAGTATTTGTTCTAGATTTGTGAAATATGCTGTTGGTATTTTAATGGAGATTGCATTGACTCTGTAGATTGCCTTGTGTAGTATGGACACTTTAATGAGGTTAATTCTACCAATTGATGAACACGGTATATTCTTCCACTTGTTTACATCTTTTTCTATCTCTTTTTTCAATGTCCTGTAGTTTTCTGGGCACAAGTCTTTTACCTCCTTGGTTAAGTTTATTTCTAATTATCTTAATTTTCTTGTTGCGATGGTTAATAGGATTATTGTTTATTTATTTATTTATTTTTATTTTTAAAATTTCTTTATTGATTAAGGTGTCACATATTTGTCCTCCTCCCCCCATTCCCATCCCACACCCCTCCCTACGGATGCCCCCACCCCTCTGTTGTCCTTAACCATTGGTTAGGCTCATATGCATGCACACAAGTCCTTTGGTTGATCTCTCCCCACTACCCCCAGCTTCCCCTACTCTCCCTCTGAGGCCCGACAGTCCGATCAATGCCTCCTTGTTTCTGGGTCTGTTCTTGTTCATCAGTCTATGTTGTTCATCATTTCCCCTAGATGAGTGAGATCATGTGTTACTAGAAATACACTTATAAGAACCGAATGTGAGACGAGCAATAATAGTTATGCTGACAGGCAAATGAATCAGTCTGTAGTGAGTTTCTTTCTGGACCAACAGTTCTTTTGAGACCCAATTTCAATGTCCACCAGTTCCTTATGTGTACATGTCGGCAGTGACTTTTCAGTTCTGGATGGTGGACAAATGGTGGTAATGTAGGTCCGACTCCCTCTGGTTTGGTATCGCCCGGACCCAGGGGCATGGCTTCACCCGGACTCAAGGGCGCATGGCCTCACCCAGACCCAGGGGAGCGTGGCCTCTCCTGGACCCAGGGGGACGGCCTCACCCGGACCCAGGACCCAGTCTCACCTGGATCCAGGGGCGCACGGCCTCACCCAGACCCGGGATCCAGCTTCACCCGGACCCAGGGGTACACAGCCTCGCCCAGACCCAGGGGCACACAGCCTCGCCCAGACCCAGGGGCATGCGGCCTCACCCGGACCCGGGACCCAGCCTTACCCGGATCCAGGGGCGCACGGCCTCACCCGGACCCGGGATCCAGCTTCACCCGGACCCAGGAGCGCGCGGCCTTGTCTGGACCTGGGGGCGCGAGGCCTCACCCGGACCCAGAATCCAGCTTCACCCAGACCCAGGGTCGCACGGCCTCACCCGGACCCTGGATCCAGCTTCACCCGGACCCAGGAGCGCGCGGCCTTGTCTGGACCCGGGGGCGCGCAGCCTTGCCCAGACCCAGGGGCACGCAGCCTCACCCGGACCCGGGATCCAGCTTCACCCGGACCCAGGGGCGCGTGGCCTCACCCGGACCCAGGGGTGCATGGCCTTTCCCGGACCCAGGGGGGCGGCCTCACCCGGACCCGGGACCCAGTCTCACCCAGATCCAGGGGCGCACGGCCTCACCCGGACCCGGGATCCAGCTTCACCCAGACCCTGGGGCGCGCAGCCTCTCCCAGACCCAGGGGCACGCGACCTCACCCGGACACAGGACCCAGCCTCACCCGGACCCAGGGGCGCGTGGCCTCCCATGGACCCAGGGGCGCAACATCACCTGGGCCCGGGACCCAGCCTCACCCAGACCCAGGGGCGCGTGGCCTCTCTTGGACCCAGGGGCGCAACATAACCCGGGCCCACGACCCAGACTCACCTGGACCCAGGGGCGCGTAGCCTCACCCGGACCCAGGGGCGTGAGGCCTCACCCAGACCCAGGGGCGTGTGGCCTCACCCGGGCCCAGGGGTGCGCAACCTCACTCAGACCCGGGACCCACCCTCACCCAGGATTATTGTTTAGTTTCTCTTTCTGGGAATCTTATATAATGAAGAGGTAATATGTAAATTGACCATCACACCCTCGCTCAAGATGGCAGCCCCCATGTGGTCACAAGATGGCCACCCCCATATGGTCACAAGATGGCCGCCCCATGTGGGCGATCAGGCCAGCAGGGGGAGGCAGTTGGGGGTGACTGGGCCTGCAGGGGAGGGAAATTGGGGGTGGCTGGGCCTGCAGGGGCGGGTGGGCAGTTGGGGGTGACCAGGCCTGCAGGGGAGGGCAGTGGGGGCGATCGGGCTGGCAGGGGAGCAGTTAGGCATCAATCTGGCTGGCAGGGGAGTGATTCAGGGGTGATCAGGCTGGCAGGCAAAAGTGGTTAGGGGCAATCAGGCAGGCAGGCAGGCAGGCACGCAAGTGGTTGGGAGTTAGCAGTCTCGGATTGTGAGAGTGATGTCCGACCTGTGGTTTAGGCCCAGTTGGGCCTAAACCGCAGGTTGGACATCCCCCAAGGTGTCCCAGACTGGAGAGGCTACAGGCTGGGCTGAGGAACACTCCTCCCCCAGTGCACAAATTTCATGCACCAGGCCTCTAGTTTCTAATAAAAGGCTAATATGCAAATAGACTGAACAGTGGAACAACCAAAGAACCAGTCGCTATGATGTGCACTGACCACCAGGGGGTGCGTATGGAACATGGCAGTGTCGGCAGCAGGCGGCAGAGCGTGGAACACGGCAGGCGTTGGCAGCAGGTGGGATGATGGAGCAGGTGAGTGGAGGTGCAGACCAAGGCGGGGCGCCAGTCATTGTTATCAGGGTGAGCCTCTGGTGGTTAATGAAAATTCTTTGCTCCTGTGCACTGCAGTCCCACCCAGTGCTTGCACCTGCCCCGATTGCCCCTGAGGGCTTCTCCACCTCCCCCTACTCCTGAGGGGCGATCGGGGATGGCAGCTGCCTCTCACACCCACTGCTGTAGATAGCCCTGCTCACACCCGCTTCTGGCAACAGAGCCACCACTGGCACCCACTGCCGTGCTGGAGCCGCTGATCACACCTGCTGCTGGCGGCCAGCGCCAGTCCTGATCACTAAGCACCATCAGTGGTGTGAGTGGCGGCTGCCAGACCCTATCACCCCTAAGGGCTTCTCTACCTCCCCCTGCTCCTGAGGGGTGATCGGGGCAGCAGCTGCCGCTCACACTCGCTGATGGCACCAGGTCCACTTGCACCCGCTGCTGGCACCGGCCCCAATCGCTCCTCGTCATCAGCGGATGCTAGCAGGGCCAGTGCTGTCAGTGCGTAGAAGCAGCAGCAGTGTTAGCGGAGCTGCCAGCAGACAGGGGACTGGGGGCCGTTTTGGGAGGGGCCGGGTTGGGGCATGGAGGATGGGCCAAGACCTACCCCTGTGCCCACAGCAGCCTCGCGGCCCACAGTTCCTTTCAAGGTGCATGAATTCATGCACTGGGCCCCTAG
This sequence comes from Ia io, assembly GCA_025583905.1. Lineage (NCBI taxonomy): Eukaryota > Metazoa > Chordata > Mammalia > Chiroptera > Vespertilionidae > Ia > Ia io. Next base: position 5,461,721 of record JAJQQW010000011.1, on the reverse strand, counting down.
TTGGTGTATAAAAATGGCACTGATTTTTGAGTGTTGATTTTGTATCCTGCTACACTGCCAAATTTATTTTTTTTTAATTTCTTTATTGATTATAGTATTACATATGTGTCCTTATTCACCCATTACTCCATTCATGCCCTTACCCCTCTGTGTCCATTGATTAGGCTTATGTCCAAATTCATTCGTTAAGACTAGTAGCTTTCTGGTGGAGTCTTCAGGGTTTTCTATGTGCACTATGCCATCTGAGAATAGAGTTTTACTCCTCCTCTCCAATTTGGATGCCTTTTATTTCTTCTTCTTGTCTGATCGCTGCAGCTAGAACTTCCAGTGCCATGTTGAGCATGAGTGGTGAAAGCAGACATCCCTGTCTTGTACCTGTTCTCGGGGGAAATGGTTTTAGTTCTTGCCCATTGAGTATGATGTTCACTGTAGCTTTGTCATATATGGCCTTATCATGTTGAGATATGCTCCCTCTATTTCCACTTTGCTGAGTTTTTATAAAAAACTAGAGGCCTGGTGCACAAAATTTGTGCACTTGGGGGTGGGGGGGCCCTCAGCCAGGACTGCACCCTCTTGCAGTCCAGGAGCCCTCAGGGGATGTCCACCTGCCGACTTGGGCCCGCTCCCCACAGAGAAGCTGTTAGTTGGACATCCTCAGCGCTGCTGCGGAGGTGGGAGAGGTTCCTGCCACCGCCACTGCACTCACCAGCTGTGAGCCCGACTTCTGGTTGAGCAGCGCTCCCCCTGTGGGAGTGCACTGACCACCAGGAGGCAGCTCCTGTGTTGAGCGTCTGCCCCTGGTGGTCAGTGTGTGTCATAGTGACTGGTCGTTCCACCATTTGGTCTATTTGCATATTAGCCTTTTATTATATAGGATGGGTATTGGATTTCATCAAATGCTTTTTCTGTGTCTATTGATATGATCATGTGATTTTGTCTTTCAATTTGTTTATGTGATGTATCATGTTTATTGATTTGCAAATATTATACCAGCCTTGAATCCCTGGAATAAATCCCACTTGGTCATGGTGTATGATGTTTTTAATATATTGCTGGATTTGATTTGCTGTTATTTTGTTGGGGATTTTAGCATCTATGTTCATCAGGGATATTGGCCTGTAATTCTCTTTCTTTATAGTGTCTTTACTTGGTTTTGGAATTAAGATAATGCTGGCCTCATAAAAAGAGTTTGGAAGTGTTCCTTCTCTTGGATTTTTTTGAATCATTTGAGGAGTATAGGTGTTCATTCTTCTTTGAATGTTTGGTAAAACCCCCCCTTTGAAGCCATCCAGACCTGGGCTTTTGTTTGCTGGGTCGTTTATTATTATTATTACTGCTTCTATTTCATCAATTGTTATTAAAGCCTGTTCAGGTTTTCTGATTCCTCCTGATTCAGATTTGCGAGATTGTATTTTTCTAGGAATTTGTCCATTCCATTCACATTGTCCAGCTTGTTGTCATATAGTTGTTCATAGTATTTTCTTACAATCCTTTGTATTTCTGTGGAGTCAGTGATTACTTCTCCACTTTTATGATTTTATTTGGGTCCTCTCTCTTGTTTCTTGATGAGTATGGCTAATGGTTCATCAATCTATTTATCTTTTCAAAGAACCAGCTCTTGGTTTCATTGACTTTTTTTTTTGTCTCGAGGTCATTAATTTCTGCTATTATTTTTATTATTTCCTTCCTTCTACTTACTCCAGGCTTTTCTGTTTGTTCTAATTCTTTAAGTTGTAGGGTTAAATAGTTTATTATTAATCTTTCTTGTTTTTTAGGTATGCCTATAGTGCTATGAACTTCCCCTCTAGGACTGCTTTTGCTGTGTCCCAGAGATTTGGGGTTGTTGTGTGTTCATTTTCATTTGTTTCCAGGAAGTTTTTTTTTTTTTTAATTTCTTGATCTTGCTGGTAACCCATTCATTATTTAATAACATGCTATTTAGCCTCCATGTGTTTGAATGTTTTGGGGTGTTTTTAGTGTAGTTGATTTTTTACTTCATTCCACTGTGATATGAGATGCTTGATATGATTTCAATCTTCTTGAACTTGTAGAGACTTGTTTTATGTCCTAACATGTGGTCTATCTTTGAGAATGACCCATGTGCACTTGAGAAGAATGTATATTCTGCTGCATTGGGGTGAAATGTTCTATAAATGTCTATTAAATCTATCTGATCCAGTGTGTCCTTTAGAGTCACTGTTACCTTGTTAATTTTTTGTCTGGAAGTTCTATGCAGTGAAGTCAGCGGAGTGTTAAAGTCCCCTATTATGACAGTATTTTTGTCAATCTCTCCCTTAAAGTCCTCCAGAGTTTTTTTTTTTTTTTTGTTTTTTTTTTTTTTTTTTTTTTTTTTTTTTTTTTTTATATCTTTAGGTGCTCCTGTGTTGGGTGCATATATGTTTATGAGGGTTATATCCTCTTGTTAAATCAATCCCTTTAGTATTATATTATGCCATGCCAGCACAGTCAAGGGTTCGGTGAGCCTGAGAAGGGGCGGTGAAGGATTAAAGAAAACAGACAAAGAGAATACAGCTGGGGCTCGGTAGATCTCTCATGCCTGGATGAGGACACAGAAAGATCCAGCCAGCAAGCTGAGGCTTTATTTTATAGTCAGAGATAAACAAGGAATGGTCAACATAGTTACCATGTTCTTGTGAGTTTCTCTTGTTTTGGCAACACTTGCTGCACCTCCCATGACCCATTAGCTACTTAGGAAGGAGTTAGGGAGGGCTACAAGGTCAGGCTTAATTATGCTAGGAGAGCTCTTCCCTCCAGGCTGGGACTTGTTTGTGGCCCTGCCACAGGTCAATCCAAGGCTTAACCCTATAGCCACTCCCTACATCTCCCCCTTCTTTTGTTTTTAAGCTATTATAAAAGTAAAACTTAAACATCAAGAACAAAGCTCTGACTACTAAAACAATAACAAAACAATGCCAATGCAAAAACCAACTTAAATAACAAAACAATGCCAATGCAATACAGCAATAAGAGAGAAATCAAACTACAGACATGTTAACATTTTCAGCTATAAAATGAAAGTTTCTTTTGCTGCTGGTGTATATTTACTCAGAGTCCTCAGACTTGGCTGCGCAAGACTTTACAGAAGACTGGCAGCTAACCAATGCTAGCATGGCCAGAAACATGTTGAGGGAGTAGCTTCCACTTCCTGCTTTTCTGCCATCTGCTGGGCCTCAGTTGGTAACTTCTTCAGCTGACCCCATGTTGGCACCTCGGTCCCATAGCCTTCGTTTTCTTCTTCCACTTTGCTGTCATCAGGGCAACTCTCAGTCTTTTGAACGAAGGGACAAGGAGCTTCTCTGGTTCCACTGTGGTGACGTATGTAACTCTCTGGCACCCAAACTGGCTGTGCTGCTCCTTCTGGAAAGATATAAAACACAACCTCTTCCCACATCATTACTGGATCTGGTAAAACTCTTGTCTGGTTTGTGCATCCTTCTACCGGGCTAACTCAGCGGAGGCTACTGCACTGGAGGTCTGATGCCTTTCGGCTGTTGTACAACTCTGTGCATCGTAATTCAAAGAATTTAACACATAACATCCTTCTCCCCCCCCCATTTTCTTTGTTTTTACAATTTCTTTTTAAGAGTAGGATTGGCTCCTTCCACTATTGCCTGACCTTGAATTTGTGCTATTTTTGTTTCTGGTAAGACCTGAATTATAGCATTAATTGTTTGTGCCATTACTTTAGTTTCTCCAGTATAGTCCTGATCTATCACCCCAGGCAGAACTTGAAACCCTTTCAATGTTAAACTACTCCTCCCTAATATTAGTCCCATCATGCCCGCAGTAAGGGGACCATGCACTCCCGTGGCAATGGCCTGAGGCCCCATCTCTAGGGTTAGTACATATTGGGAGGTGGGACTGAGGTCCAATCCTGCGCTTCCTGGGGTGGCACGGTAAGGATTTCGAATGGTTGGTTTTGGGATCAAGCCAGCTGGAAAGGCTGCAGTAGGGTCAAGGATAAGGCCCCTACTGTTTGGTGGGGCCAGGGCTGGCCCTGTCTGAAGTTTCCCTGCCTGGGGAGCATTGGATTATCATCAACATCAGTCTTGGAGTGGCATTCATTTGCCCAATTCTTTCCTCTCCTGCATCTTGGACATAGTCCAGGCTGCTTGTCTCCACTCCCCATAGCCTTTTGACTTCTTTTTTAGCATTACAGTCTTTAGCAAAATGCCCTGGTTTACCACAGTTAAAACATCCTCCTTTCTTTTTCTGCTGACCATCGAGTAACATCTTCTTTAATGTGGCAGCTAATACCACTCCCTGAACGTAGGTTGGTCCAATGTCAGCACAAACACGAATAAAATACTTTCATAATAAGTAGTCTCCAGGTGAGAGACAAGCCTTTGTTACAATATTAAGTCTCTGTTAACCTTCCACTATCTGTCTTATTTCCCCTGCCACAGTCATCCATTCCCTTTTGGGAGTAGGCTCTAGGCATCCCCAAATCAGGGACCACAGACTGAAAGTAGAGATAAGAATTTTCCCTGGACTTTCAGCTATATAAATCCAATAAATTGAGAAGCTGTTGATACCTCACAGAACAGCCCTGTGCTTGGAGCGTAGCTTTACATATAAGTTCTTTTCCTTTGATCCTGAATTTCCTATGTTTTACGCCTAGCTATTACTAAACTGCGCTCCTTACCTTCCTTTTTGCTTTCTGCACATGCTTCACTGGAATGTCCTTTCACCTTGCAATTGTAGTTCCCCCGTACTCATGCCCCACGTTGGGTGCCACATGTGCCTTGCAAGCACAGCCAAGGGTTCAGTGAGCCTGAGAAGGGGCGGTGAAGGATTAAAGAAGACAGACAAGAGAATACAGCTGAGGCTCGGTAGATCTCTCATGCCTGGATGAGGACACAGAAAGATCCAGCCAGCAAGCTGAGGCTTTATTTTATCGTCAGAGAAGAACAAGGTAGTGGTCAACATGGTTACAATGTTCTTGTGAGTTTCTCTTGTTTTGGCAACACTTGCTGCACCTCCCACGGCCCATTAGCTACTTAGGAAGGAGTTAGGGAGGGCTACAAGGTCAGGCTTAATTATGCTAGGAGAGCTGTGCCCTCCAGGCTGGGACTTGTTTGTGGCCCTGCCACAGGTCAATCTGAAGCTTAACCCTATAGTTGCTCCTTACATTATGTAGTGATCTTTGTTGTCTCTTGTGATGGCCTTCATTTTGAAGTCTGTTTTTTTGGATATGAGTATTGCTACTCCAGCCTTTTTTTCTTTTGCATTTGCATGAAAAATTTTTTCTAACCCTTCACTCTCATCCTCTGTGAGTTTTTTGTTCTTAGGTGGGTCTTTTGTAGACAGCATATAGTTTTTGTATCCATTCAGCTATGCTATGCCTCCTGATTGAGCATTTAATCCATTTATAATTAAGGTTATTATTGATAGGTACTTATTTATTGCAATTTTAATTCTGCATGTCTCACTTTCTCAATTTCTTCTTCTCATTGAAGCATTTCTTGTAATGCTGGCTTGGTGGTGATAAACTCCTTTAGCCTTTTTTTCTTTTTTTGGTCTGTTAGGGACGTTTTCTGCCATTATTTCTTCAAACATATTATCTATCCCTTGTTCTCTTTCTTCCCCTTCTGGCATACCTACTATGCAAATATTATTGTTTCATGTTGTTCCAGAGCTCCTTTAAGCTGTCCTAGTTTTTGTTTTTTCTTTTTGGTTCTCTGATTGATTTTTTTTTCCCCTGTCTTCTAATTCACTGATCCTATCCTCAGCTTCCCCTAATCTGTTTATTCTTTTGAATGTGTTTTTTATTAGTGCTATGTCATTCTTTATTTCCGACTGTTCTTTTCATAGTTGCTATATCCTTTCTCATTCTGCTGAGCACTTTTGCCACTATTATTGTAAACTCTATCCTATATAATAAAAGGCTAATATGCAAATAGACTGAATGGTGGAACAACTGAAGAACCAAATAACTGGTCCCTATGACATGTGCTGACCACCAGGAGGCGTGCATGGAACATAGCGGCATCAGCAGCAGATGGTAGAGCACGGAACACGGCGGGCATTGGCCACGGTGAGATGGTGGAGTAGGTGAGCGGGGGCACAGACCAAGGCAGGGTGCCATTTGCTGTCATCAGGGCAAGCCTCTGGTGGTTACTAAAAATTATTTGCTCCTTCACGCCACGGTCCTGCCCAGTGCTCGCACCTGCTACTGGCGCCAGCCCTGCTCGCACTCTCTGCTGGCGCCAGCCCCAATTGCTCCGCACCATCAGCAGATGCGAGCAGGGCTGGCACTGTCAATGCATGAGTGAAGCAGCGGCAGAAGCAGGGCTGCTGGCAGACAGTGGACCGGGGGCTGCGGTGGGAGGAGCCAGGCCGGGGTGCGGAGAATGGGCTGAGAACCACCCCTGTGCCCACAGCAGCCTCAAAGCCCACAGTTCCTTTCAAGGTGCATGAATTCGTGCACTGGGCTCCTAGTATCAGATAAATTTCTTATTTCCATTTCATTTGTCTGTAAAAGAATAAAAAGAATTCAAAGCTAAGACTCAAATGCAAACAAAAGGTTATTTAGAAAGTCAAAGGGGTAGAAGATGCGATCTGTGAAAGAGGTGAACCAGCTGGCTGTGTGGGTCCAGGAAACATTACAGAGGCCAAAGGCCCCAGCAGCCTCGGGAGAGGGGTGGGGAAAGGTGAGAAAGAGAGATGGCCTTGCCTCATTATTTTTAGCGAGTAAAAATTTTAGCATTGTATCAGTTTTAATTTTTATTTATTTATTTTTAATTTCTTTATTGATTAAGGTGTTATATGTGTCTTTATTCTCCCATTACACTCCCCCCAATCCCTCCCACTCATGCCCTCACGTCCCTGTTGTCTGTGTCCATTGGTTAGGCTTATATGCATGCATACAAGTCCTTTGGTTGATCTCTCCCCCTTGCCCCCACCCTCCCCTACCTTCCCTCTGAGGTTTGATGGTCTGATCGATGTTTCTCTGTCTCTGGATCTGTTTTTGTTCATCAGTTTATGTTGTTCATTATATTCCATAAATGAGTGAGACCATGTGGTATTTATCTTTCTCTGACTGGCTTATTTCACTTAGCATAATGCTCTCCAGGTCCATCCATGCTGTTGCAAATGGTAAGAGCTCCTTTTTTTTTACCACAGCGTAGTATTCCATTGTGTAGATGTTCCAGTTTTTTAATCCACCCATCTGCTGATGGGCACCTAGGCTGTTTCCAAATCTTAGCTATGGTGAATTGTGCTGCTATGAACATAGGGGTGCGTGTATCCTTTCTAATTGGTGTTTCTAGTTTCTTGGGATAGATTCCTAGAAGAGGGACCACTGGGTCAAATGGGAGCTCCACTTTCAGTTTTTTGAGGAAGTCTTCATTTTTAACGTGATAAATCTTGATAGATACAAGCCTGTAAACAAGTGCTCTTTGGGGGTCAGTGAGAACTGCTGGTCTGTGGAAGGAAGAGCTAGCAGCGCGAGGACAATGAGGCGGATCTGGGAGACAGAGCTGCGTGGGCTGCCAGCCCAGGGCCCGGATGGCGTGATCTTGGATACCAGAGAGCCAGAATGTTGTGGCTGGACCTTGTTTACCGTTCTCTGCAGTTGGTACACGTATACCTTGTTTCATTGTGCTTTGCTTCATCGATGTGTTTTTTTTACACATTGAATGCAGGACCCTCTGTGACTTGCTTTACTGTGGTCTGAAACCAAACCCGCAGTGTCTCTGAGGTGCCTGTCCAGGCCAGTCACTTACACACAAGGAAACTGAGACTCAGACGTCAGCTCACAAAGCTGGCCGGTGAGTGGGACTCGGACCCAAGCAGCTGCCTTCGGTCCCATGTTCCTAACTGTGACATCATGCTGCTCTGGACACAAGTAGTTTCCTTGTCTTTCCTAATGAACAGAAATGGTTCATGGAAGTCCTGCCTATTTATTGCCCTGCAAATACCAAAGCACCTGCACCACAGCTCATACTGAGCTGGTTGGGTCGTTCCGAATGGATTCCAGCATAATTAAATGAAGACAGGGCAAAGAGGGCAAGCTATCTTCAAGTGGGAAATGGAAACTATCACAACTTAGTTCTTTGTGTACCCTTTTGAGCTTATAAGGTGCTATACACACACACACACACACACACATATGGGTGTTTTCCATTTCGTTACTGCTGTTAACAAACTAAAGCACGCTCCCATTCTCTTCAGCAGGAGTGAAAGTGGTGTTCAAAGTATATTCATGGCTTTGGTCTTTTTCATTGGAAGGCTTTTTAAAATGCTTAAAATTAAAAGTTAAGTGTCATGTTGAAGTAATTTAAAGTCTAAAATAAAAGTTGATTGAAGAAGGTGAACAATAAAGCCAGTTTTATGCTTAAAAATCCACAAAGATAGATTAATTCTATTAAAAACCACAATTTTTTTTCCTTTTTCTCAAGATAGATGAGGGAGCCTTTCCTGTGGATATTGCTGTGACCCAGAAAAGGAAACTGAGGGTTAACGGGGTCAGCAACTTACAAAACGGGGAAACTCGGCTCCGCTTCAGTAGCCTGAAGGCTTCTCAGGGCAGGGACCAGGCCTCCTCCATGCTTTGCCCAGCGGGTGCACCAGGGCATGCCCATATGCCTGCAGGCGATGCTGATGCACCCACGTAGCAGGCCAGGTGAGCCTGCCTGAGCCTGTGCCCACTTCCCTGCTCACTCCTGACAGGGCTGTCAGGTCATCTGAATGCCCTCACTTGAGAAGAAGCCCCAAATGAGTGACCACATGCAGAAGAGAGAGGGAATTGCAGGAGAACCAGAGATGTGAAGAGCTTTCTGATATTCATACTCACAGAAGGTGACTATGCATCTCTGGGCAGAAAACCAGTGTTTCCGCTGACGCCGCCTCCTTCCTCTTTTCTGACTCTCCGTTTTTCTGAGTCACTTGAGAGGGACAGGAAGCAAACCAGCCTCTGGAGCTGCTGGCACCTGGCAGACGGAGCGGCTTTGCCTGTGTTGCAGGGCTCCCCTGTACTCAGCTAGCTATGAACAAGAGGAGACACCACAGGCATACCCTCTGGGCAGCGCCCCCTCCCCAGGGTGTGGCACAACAAAGGGAAGTACGCCCAGGAAAGCGCGTGACATAGGGAAGGAGCTTGCTGTCAATCACACCTGGAACATAGGACTTTGGCCAGAATGGGCGTGGCCACTGCAAGGGCAGAAGAGTTGGGATATTTACGCCCCTCAACAAAGAAGATGGCTCTCTGTGCTCTTACTGCTTGTGGGGCTCCCCAGCACTGCCCAGGTGGCCCGTGGCCATGTGGACCCCACACACAATGGACTAATGGACTGCAGCCAGCCTGATGCTCCACCACAGAATGGGAACCGTCCTTGCTTCTAGCTGTCCTGAAACTCCAGCTGCATCTTCTATGACTGGACTAAGGGAGATGGAACTTTAGAAACCCAGGGATGTAATTCCACACAAATAAAAAGCATTCCTTCTCCCATTGAGTCTTCCCACCTCTCTGCCCCCGCGGCCCCCTCCCCCCCGCAACCCTGATCTCTGGAAAAACCATTAATCTATTTTTCATTTCTAAGATGTTGCTATTTTCAAAAGGTTATAAAAATGGAACATAAGTGACTTTTTTATATTGACTTTTATTTTCACCAAGCATAGTTCCCTTGAGATCCACCCAATAGTTCATTTTTAATTGCTGAGTAGTATTCCATGCATGGATTTGCCATATAATGTTAAATGGTTGGTAAATAACATTTACAATGACTGCATATTCTTTTCAAAAAAATATATTTTGCCCTAGCTGGTTTGGCTCAGTGGATAGAGCGTCAGCCTGTGGACCAGAGGGTCCCAGGTTCAATTCCAGTCAAAGGCACAAGCCCAGGGTTGCAGGCTCGATCCCCAGTAGTGGGCATGCAGGAGGCAGCCAATCAATGATCCTCATCATTGATGTTTCTCTCCCTTCCTAAAATCAATAAAAATATATTTAAAAATATATATTTATTTATTTCAGAGATGGAGGGAGAGGGAGAGACAGAAACATCAATGATGAGAATCACTGACTGGCTGCTTCCTGCACACCCACTACTGGGGATTGAGTCTGCAACCCAGGGACATGCCTGACCGGGAATTGAACTGTGACCTCCCGTTTCATAGGTTGACATTCAACCACTGAGCCATGCCAGCTGGGTGACTACATAATATTCTTGCTGGCAGATATCCTGCAGCTATTCCCTTATTGTTGGACATTTAGGTGTTGCTGATGAAAACATGTTACTGAATTTCTCATCCAAAAGAGGTTTCTTCTATTTTTTAAATATATTTTTATTGATTTCAGAGAGGAAGGAAGAGGGATAGAAACATCTATGCTGAGAATCATTGATTGGCTGTCTCCTGCATGCTCCCAACTGGGGATTGAGCCCACAACCTGGGCATATGCCCTGACTGGGAATTGAACCGGTGACGTCTTGGTTCCTGGGTCGACGCTCAACCGCTGAGCTACATATTTTTTAAAAAAATTTTTTTAAAAAAATATATTTTTACTAGAGGCCCGGTGCACAAAATTCGTGCACTGAGGGGGTGGGCGTGTCCCTCAGCCCAGCCTGCACCCTCTCCAATCTGGGACCCCTCGGGGGATGTCCGACTGCCCGTTTAGGCCCGATCCCGGATCCCAATTGGACATCCCTCTCACAATCCAGGACTGCTGGCTCCCAATGCTCGCCTGCCTGCCTTCCTAATTGCCCTTAATTGCTTCTGCCTGCCAGCCTGATCACCCCCTAACCACTCTGCTGCCAGCATGATTGATGTCTAACTGCTCCCCAGCCTGTTTGCCCCCAACTTCCCTCCTCTGCCGGCCTGGTCACCCCTAACTGCCCTCTCCTGCAGGCCTGGTGCCTCCCAACTGCCCTCCCCTGCTGGCTATCTTGTGGTGGCCATCTTGTTTCCACATGGGGGCAGCTATATTGTGTGTTGCAGTAATGGTCAATCTGCATATTACTCTTTTATTAGATAGGATATAGGCCTGGTGCATGGGTGGGGGCTGACTGGTTTGCCCTGAAGGGTGGGGGTTCCCATGGAGTGTGTGGTGGCCTGAGCGAGGGGCCTGTGGTGGTTTGCAGGTCGGCCACGCCCCCTGGCGACCCAAGAGGAGGCCCTAGTATCTGGGATATATTTATCTTCTACAATTGAAACTTTGTAGCCTGGAGCAAAGCCAAGCCTGCTGGTCACTCTGCGGCCAGCAGTGATTTCTGTTGGAGTTAATTTACCTTCTATAATTTAAACTTTGTAGCCTTGAGTGGAGGCTTAGGCCGGCAACAGGATGGCTTCTTTTGTTACTGCGGAAACCCAAGCCTCCCTCCCGCTCTCGGTGGCTGTAGCCATCTTGGTTGGGTTTATTTGCATATTTGCTCCTGATTGGCTGGTGGGCATGGCTTAGACGTAGCAAAAGTGCGGTCAATTTGCATATTACTCTATTATTAGGTAGGACTGACTTCAGAGAGGGAGAGGGAGAGAGAGAAACATCAATGAAGAGAATCATTGATTGGCTACCTCCTGCACACCCCCTACTGGGGATTGAGCCTGCAAACCTGGGCATGTGCCCTTGACTGGAATCGAACCTGGGACCCTCTGGTCCAAAGGCTGATGCTCTATCCACTGAGCCAAACCAGCTAGGGCCAAAAGAGGTTTTCTAATTCTGATAGATTTTAAGAGTGGAATTATTTAGAAAAAGTATATTAATGTTTTTTAGAATCCACATTATTTTTCTAAAAGGTATACATATATATATACACACATACACTGAGTGGCCAGATTATTATGATCTCTGAACACATAATAATCCTATATAATAAAAGGCTAACATGCAAATTGTCCCCTCGACCAGGAGTTCGACCAGCGGGAAGACTGAGAACCGCCCATGTCCCCTCCCCATGGCCAGGCTTGCCGGACCCCACCCATGCACGAATTCATGCACCGGGCCTTTAACACACACACACACACACACACACACACACACACACACACACACTGAGTGGCCAGATTATTATGTGTTCAGAGATGTACACCCAAAATGTATACACTTTACACTTAACACCTGATAGCTCAATTTTGAAAATGAAATGTTATTTTAATAAACTGCCTTTATAATTATTCAAAGTGTGTGTATATATATATTTTGGGACACCCTATGTAGTCCCACAAGCCATTTAGAGATTAAGATTAAAGGTTCTACTAAATTACAAAATTAATAAATGTGCAGCCCTGACTGGTTTGGCTCAGTGGATAGAGTGTCAGTCTGCAGACTGAAAGGTCCTGGGTTCGATTCCGCTCAAGGGCACATGCCTGGGTTGCGGGCTCGATCCCCAGTGGGGGGCGTGCAGGACGCAGTCAATCAATGACTCTCTCATCATTGATGTTTCTCTCTCTCTCTGAAATCAATGAAAATCCTCTCTAATAAAATGGTAATATGCAAATTAACCATCACTCCGCTACATAAGCCACGCCCACCAGCCAATCAGGGCAAGTATGCAAATTAACCCCAGCCAAGATGGCTACAGCCACAGAGAGCAAGGTTTCCCAGGTAACAGAGCAAGCCAAGCTTTCCGATAGCCGCTGCAGGCCTAAGCCTCCACTCAAGCTACAAAGTTTCAATTACAGAAGGTAAACAAATTCAAACAGAAATGGCGGCAGAATGGAGCTTGAGAGAGCAAGCCAGGGTTGCCGGCGGCAACAGTGGAAGCAAAGCTTTCCGCACACCCTGCCCGGGCTCACCCGCTTAAGGCTACAAAGTTTCAATTATACAAGGTGAATTAACTGCCACAGAAATGGCTACCACCCCGGAGGGAGCAGCAGGCTTGGCTCCACTCCAGGCTACAAAGTTTCAATTGTAGAAGGAAAATAAATTCCAGATACCAGGGCCTTCGCTTGGGTCGCCAGGGGGCGTGGCCGGCCTGAAAACCACCACAGGCCCCTCGCCCAGGCCGCCCCACGCCCCAAGGGAACCCCACCCTGATCCAGGACACCCTTCAGGGCAAACCAGCTGGCCCCCACTCCTGCACCAGGCCTCTATCCTATCTAATAAAAGAGTAATATGCAGATTGACCATCACTCCAACACACAATATGTCTGCCCCCATGTGGTCAAAGATCCTGCCCCCATGTGGACACAAGATGGCCACCACAAGATGGCCAACAGGAGAGGACAGTTGGGAGGCACCCGGCCTGCAAGGGAGGGCAGTTGTGAGGGACCAGGCCTGCAAAGGAGGGCAGTTGAGAGGGAGCAGGCTTGCAAGGGAGGGCAGTTGGAGGTGATCAACCCTGCAGGAGAGGGCAGTTAGGGGTGACAGAGGAGGGAAGTTGGGGGCAAACAGGCTGGCAGGGGAGCAGTTCAGCATCAACCAGGCTGGCAGCGGAGTGGTTAGGGGGTGATCAGGCTGGCAGGCAGAAGCGGTTAGGGGCAATCAGGAAGGCAGGCAGGCAAGCAGTTGGGAGCCAGCAGTCCTGGATTGTGAGAGGGATGTCCGACTGCCCGTTTAGGCCCGATCCCAGGATTGGGCCTAAACGGGCAGTCGGACATCCCTCCAGGAGTCCCAGATTGGAGAGGGTACAGGCTGGGCTGAGGGACAACCCCCCTCTGTGCACGAATTTCGTGCACTGGGCTTCTAGTATCTGTAATAATAAAAGGGTAATATGCTAATTGACCAGACGTCCTTCAACAAAGCCAGGGCCAGAGGGAAGCCCAGGTCCCAGGTGCCTGCCAGCAGCCGGAGGGAAGCAAGCCCGGGTCCTGGGTGCTAGAGGGAAGCTAGTGCCGGCAGCTGGGGAAAGGAAGGCCTACTCTTGCACGAATTTCATGCAGCAGGCCTCTAGTATAAAAATAAAAAAATAAATGTGCAACTTGATTTCTGCAAAAGCCAACTCAGTATTCACAGGAGAAGTTAATGAGCCCTGTGAGATGAGAGTCGTGTTTGGTAAGTGTGATCAAAATTATCTTGTTCTTGTGCTGCCCACCATGGCCAACATGACTGGAGCCAAGTGACACCATGTGTTGCAGCAGCAGCCAGGACGCCTGTGCATGCTTGCTTTATTTATGTTAACCCTCACCCGAGGATATTTTCCCACTGAGTTCCAGAGAGAGTGGAAGGGAGGTGGAGAGACACAGACAGAGAAACATCGATGTGAGAGACACATCGATTGGTTACTTCCTGCACGTGCCCCAACCAAGCTGGGAATCGAGCCTGCAACCGAGGTATATGCCCTTTTCCGGAATCAAACCCTGGACCCTCCAGCCCATGGCCGGACACTGTCTCCACTGAGTCACACCAGCTAGGGCTGTGCATGCTTTAATCTGGGCCTTCCTTGGATTGCTGTCGACCATCTCAGAAGGGTGCCCTGGAAGAAAAGAAGGAAAAGTGTGAGCATCACACGTTCAGATCTGAGTAGACAAGTGATTGACACGGATGTGCATACCACTGACGTGCTGAGCCACAGAAGTCCCCACAGCAGGGAGCTCCATCTTGAGGACTGACCAACAGTTTAAATTAAATCAGCTGATTTGCAGCAGCAGCATTAGATCCTAAACAGCTAACCGCACGAGGAAAAACTGAATCCCCAAGGGGGCTCATCCACAGAGTACCAAGATCTCTGAAATACTGACGTTCCTTCTAGTATTAACAATTGAAAATTTTAGGCCAAAAATGCTACTGTCGTCATGTGTTCAGTGTCATAAGCAATCCAACCCTTATCACAGGACACATGGATAGCTCTAGTCCAGGGAACTGCAACAGGCTCTCCCCCACGTGCCTGGAGCCAGCTGGGGAAAACTGACCAACTCTACAGGAAACCACATTCCAGAGCTCGACCTGAGAGAACCTTGCAAGCTCAAGTCAGGGTTGCCAGCCAGCGGAGTAGAGAGGACCAAAGGACTGTTTGCAAAGGTAACAAGAAAGCAGATATTCTGACTATTGGAGTGATGACTACCTATGGGACTGAAAATTAGAACCATCCTTCAGAATTAGCATTACTATGTTCGCTTATCTGCACCTGGAGAAAACCTTCCTTCATTGATGTAACTGTTCTCCTTTCCTGTCTCATAAGTGACCCTGGCCTTCTCCTCCTAATCTCCTACTCGAAACATCATTTGGGTTTCTGCCCGAACCAGTGCTTCCCAAATAGCTCGGCTTCTGATCTCAAATAAATGCTGCTGCCTCTCTTTGGCCTTCTACTTTTAGGTTATTAAAATAAGGGCAGAGATGAGGGGGGTGTGAACCACCAAGACATATGTTCATGAGAGCTTAGGGCTTCTACTGCGTTGAACAGCATCTCCCCAAAATTCATGTCCACTTGGAACTTCAGAATGTGACCTAATTTGGAAATGAGGTCTTTTCAGGTGTAATTAGTTAAGATGAGGTCACACCGGATTAGAGTGGGCCCCAAATCCACTGACTGGTGTCCTCATGGGAAGGCCCTGGAAGAAAGCTCTGTGATGCAGAGACAGGGACTGGAACGTGCAGCTGTGAGCCTTGGGCCAGCAGAGATGCTGCCTCCAGCAGAGGCTGGGGACCAGTGGCACTTTTTCTAGGGCTGCAGAGGGGCACGGCTTCCTGCCACTTTCACTGAGACTTCTGGCTTCCAGACCATGAGAGAACACATTTCTGTTGGGGTAAGCCACCCAGTTTGTTGGGTTTGATTTAGGGAACACACAGGAAGCTCTGGATATCTTAATTTTGAAAATGCTTCTACAGAAAAGTATTGTTTATTAAAAAACAAAATTCACCTGAGTAAATTTGAAGGTCTAATTGGCTTTCTTAAGTGATTACTGAATTGGGCAGCATCCCATGTAGCAGACAGAAGGGAATTCTCAGGGGCCATACAAAATGGAAGGTTTTTACAGGAAGCAAAGTGGGGCAAGGCAACTATTAATAAAAGAAAATAAAAGTTTATTTTGGGGCAGAACATAATTTTTTTGGGACAGGAATGGGAAAGGTGTATATTATGCAGATTGCCTCTTCTTTTCATGGGGGATGGAGGATTGAGTGACACATTACCTTACTGGTGCTTGACCAGAAAATTCCAACTGGTTATTTAAAATTACGTTTCTGGGAGAGGTCGAAATAACAATTATGTCAGGTATTAAATCTAGGTCTGGTATCATGGGCTTTTAGCATGAGTGACGCCATTTTGGGACTGTAGTTTTCTCTTTAACAAGTTCTTTGAGGGGGGGCGTGTAACACAATGTGCAAATACTTTGTAATATCTTAAACAAACAGTAACACCATGCAAGCTGAGGAATGTGATCTGAAAACATTAGTTGATAAGACCCCTGCCACTTTTCCTCCAAAGACAGGTGAGCTTGCCTGAAACAATCTTTTTTTTCCTTTTACTACTAACTTTTTTGTCCCATTGAGTTTCCTAGAAAAACCTTCCATTTTTTACAGGCCCTTGGAGCAACCTCTCTTATTGTTTACTAGAGGCCCAGTGCATGGATCTGGGACCCTTCGGGGGATGTTGGACTGCCGGTTTTGGCCCAATCCCCTCTGAGGAACCCCACCAGGGCAAGAATCCGTGCACCGGGCCTCTAGAATGCATATAAGATCTTTGGTTAATCTCTTCCTGCCCTTCCATCTCCCTCCTGCCCCGAGATTCATCAGTCTGTTCCATGTTTCCATGCCTGTGCTTTGAGCATCTGCCCCCTGGCAGTCATAGCTACTGGATGAATGGTTGCTTAGACTTTTATATATATACTAGAGGCCCGATGCACGAGAAGATTCGTGCAAGAATGGGCCTTCCTCGCCGAAATCGGTTTGGCTCAGTGGATAGAGCGTCGGCCTGCGGACTGAAGTGTCCCGGGTTCGATTCTGGTCAAGGGCATGTACCTTGGTTGCGGGCACATCCCCAGTAGGGGGTGTGCAGGAGGCAGCTGATTGATGTTTCTCTCTCATCGATGTTTCTAACTCTCTATGTCTCTCCCTTCCTCTCTGTAAAAAATCAATAAAATATATTAAAAAAAAAAGAATGGGCCTTCCTTCCCCTGGCTGTTGGCACCGCCTTTGCTCTGGCCGGAGCCACCTTTCTGCCTTCCCACGGTGCCCAGAGGCCCTGAGTGGCTGGGGTAGTGCGGAACGCCTGCATCCTGCCCCGCCCCCGGCCACTCGGCGCCTGCGTATGCAAATTAACCCACCATCTTTGTTGGGTTAATTTGCATACTTACTCCTGATTGGCTGGTGGGCGTCGTGAAGGTACGGTCAATTAACATGTTACTCTTTTATTAGGTAGATAGACTAGAGGCCCAGTTCACGAAATTCATGCACGGGTAGGGTCCCTAGCGGCTGCTGGCCAGGGCCTCCCTTCGCATCTGCTGCCCACTCACCTGCTCCACCATCCCACTGTAGTCCCGATCTCGTCGGGGCCCATTGGGGCCGGCAGCGCCTCCACTGCTAGTGCCGCCATGTTTCGTGCTGCCTCCTGATGGTCACTGCACATCTAACTTCTGGTTAGTCGAATTCCTGCCTGTAGGGACAATTTGCATATTAGCCTTTTATTATATAGGACAACAGTCCCAGTGCACAAAATTCGTGCACTGGGGAGGGGGGGTCCTTCAGCCCAGCCTGCTCCCTCTCACAGTCTGGGAGCCCTGAGGGGATGTCCTACTGACGGCTTAGGCCCGCTCCCCACGGCCTCCCTCTGTGGGCTGATCAGGGGAAGGTGCCACTCCCATCACCCTGCTGCTGCTGCCATTGCCAGCCACCAAGGTGTTTTCATCAACATCGAGTCCAGTCCCTTCACCATGAAAAAATGACGACTTTCTTTAGGCATTTTCCAGATGTGAATTTCATAGGATATGACATTTCTTTCTTTCTTTTTTATTTTTATCCTCACCTGAGGATATTTTTCCATTGATTTTTAGAGAGCTTGGAAGAGAGAGGGAAAGACAGAGAGAAACATCAATGTGAGAAGGACATTTCAATTGATTGCCTCCTGTATGAGCCCGGACCTGGGCCCTGGCCAGGGAGGAGCCTGCAACCTAGGTACATGCCCTTGATCAGAATTGAACCTGGACCTTGTGGTCCGCAGACCGAGGCTCTATCCACTGAGCCAAACTGGCTAGGGCAGGATATGACATTTCTTAGCCCCTCCAGCAGCAGACCTTTGTTTTCCTCCAGGAGTGTGGTGGAAAAACCCTAGATCACCTTCTTGGATTCTTAACACCCAAGTTATCAAGAACACTGCGAGTGGCATACTGGGAGCTTAGCCAATGAGCGGTCAGAAAAGGTGTTTCCTCTGCAGCTCACGCGCAGAGGTGGGTGTGCTGGGGCCAGGTGGTGGCTGCAGCTTGGGTAAGCCTTGCTGCCTCTCCACTCTGGGGCTGAGCCATCCATGGCTTGCCTCACAGTGCAAGCAGTCCCCTCCCGCCCATCTGCATATGCAACCTCCTCCTGAGCCGGTCGTGACTATTATGGTGTCCCGGCTACTTTGCTTATTACTTCTTTATATATATACTAGAGGCCTGTTGCATGAAAATTCATGCACTGGAGGGGGTGGTCCCTCAGCCCGGACTGCCCCCTCTCACAGTCCAGGAGCCCTCAGGGGCGGGGGGCAAACCCGGTGATCAGGGGAAGGCGACACCCCATCACACCTCTGCTGCTGCCACTGCCGGCAGCGCAAGCCTCGGCCGGCTCTGGTTACCTGAGCCTCGTGCGGCCCTGGGCAGCTGCCATCTGAGGCTTGCCTGCATCTCGGGCCAGCCCTGGGAGGAGGCTGAGGGGTCTGGGGAACTCCGGAGGCAGGTGTGTTGAACGTCCGGGCCCACCTGGGGACAGGCCCGGCCTTACCGCGTGCCTGCAACTCTGGCTGGGCTGAGGAGACTGGGCACTGCCATCTTGTGGCTGTAGGTACCACCGTCTTTGAGGGCGTGGCAGTAATTAGCATATTCCCTCCTTATTGGCTGTGGGCACCACCATCTTTGAGGGCAGGGCAGTCAAGTAGCATATCCCCTCCTTATTGGCTGTGGGCGCCGCCATCTTTGCAACAGCATGAGGGTCAATTAGCATATTCCCTCTTTATTAGATAGGAAAGAAGATTAGATGGGATACTGCCCAATTTATTAATCCTTCAAAAAAGCCAATTAGGCCCTAGCCAGTTTGGCTCAATGGATAGAGTGTCAGCCTTCGGACTGAAGGGTCCCAGGTTTGATTCTGATCAAGGGCATATGCCTGGGTTGCAGGCTCAGTCCCCAGTGGAGGGCATGCAGGAGGCAGTCAGTCAATGAGTCCCTCTCATCATTGATGTTTCTCTCTCTTCCTCTCTGAAATCAATAAAAATATATTAAAAAAAAAGCCAATTAGATCTTCAAATTCACTGGGTTG
The DNA here is from genome assembly GCA_025583905.1 of Ia io. NCBI lineage: Eukaryota > Metazoa > Chordata > Mammalia > Chiroptera > Vespertilionidae > Ia > Ia io. The sequence goes on along the minus strand of JAJQQW010000011.1, from coordinate 5,442,379 downwards.
AATTTTTTTAACAGCTGCTTTAGGAATGTTAATTGGCAGAATCTTTCTGAAGGGCATCTATCAAGTAACTGAAGAAGCCTTAAAAAATATGCATACCGCATGACCCAGCAATTTCCACTGTTTCAATTTTACTTTAGAAGGTGGCACTTAAGTTGGTAATTACTGAGCACTGTTGAGTGCAGACTGGATTTCCAAAACTGGCCTGGGGGAAATGAATCACTGGTGAGTGAAATGCCTGCAGGCTTCTGTAGGTCCAGGAAGGAACTGGGCAAGTCTGGGAAATGCCACTGGCATTTCTCAGCTCAGAGTGCACACGAGAGTCACTTGCAGTGGTGTTTTTGCTTTTTGTCTGGAATTCCTGAGTTAACAGTCATAATCTCTGGGGGTGGGACCAGGCACTAAGACACCTCAGGGCTTTCAACGTGCAACCAAGACCCAGAATCAGCATCCTAGGGCAGGCTAAGTAAAGAGTTGCAAAATAAATAAATAAATAAATAAAATTGCAAAACAATTTTGTAAATGATTACTTATTGGAAAAACTTCCCTGAAATCTTGTTAAAATGACCATGTACAAAAGCTCTCATGCAATCTGATTCCATTTCTGCAAAACGGAGTATAAGACTGGAGGTTAACTTTGGTTGAGTAACGTAGCTCATGTACTAAAGGGGCCACGAAACCTGACAAGCTGGCGGGGGGCGGGGAGGGGGGCCTGCATGGCGGCTTTACAAACTCAGGGACTTGAAGTAGCCACACAGGACGGTGTGAAATTAAAACCTTTAAACTATTTTTCCCTAACAGAGGTCAATCTTCACCTGAACTGAGCCTGTCTGTTGTTGTTTATGCATCTAGGATAACATACCTGGTAACATGCCTTTGCAATAACTAAGTAACTTCTCTTTTTACACACCCCGCAAATCACAGGCACCCACCAGAGCAGAGACCACAAACCCTCTCATTGTCACTGTTAACTGCTGACGGTCACTATCCTGCACCCACCTAAGTAAAGGAGGCATGTGTCCGTCATTTCCCTGTTTATCCAATCCCAGAGGTTCCCCCCTTGGCTTTCTCCCGCCTCCCTAATCTATCAGCAATGGGTTTTATGTAGCCAATCTTACGTCTTCTAATTGCAATGTAAAAACTAAGGTTCAAAAGTGCCATTTTCCTGAGCGTGTTCTCAATCCCTTGAGGTTTTGCTTCCCAGCAATGGTCAGTTTAGCTGAAATAAACTCATAAAACCCGTGATTCTCTCTCTAAAACCAAAAAAAACATTAAAAAGGTTTGAACGTTTCTTTCCTTGACAACACTTACTGCGACTCTGCGGTGCGGGAACTGCCCGGGGATGTCGCTCACGCGGCCGTCAGGCCGGATGTGTTGGGGGAGGAGGGGAAGCGACGCAAGGTCCCGACCCACTTCCGGTCCCGCCGACGCCATTTCCGGATCCTCCCGTCCTGTTCCTCCCCCTCTCTACGTGGTGGCGGTTTGACTTCCCGGCTCGGCGTGCGACGCTGTCGTGAGGGCGCGCTTTACGGCCGGGCGCGGAGCCAGCGCCGAGCCACTCCTCGGGGAGCGGTGCGGGGGGGAGCGGTGCGGCGGGCGAGGTGGATGCGTGGCGGCGGGGCGGGCGCGGCGACTGGCCGGCTTTCCACAGCCGCGGAACAGAGCGGGGCTCGCGAGGCGGCGGCGGCGGCGGCATCCGGGGGCGGCGGCAGAGGCTCGGCGAGCGGGCCCGGGCCGGGCGGCGGCGGCGGCCCCGCGGGCAGGATGAGCCTCAGCCCCAAGGAGCTGTCGAGCCTGCTGAGCATCATCTCGGAGGAGGCGGGCGGCGGCAGCACGTTCGAGGGCCTGTCCACCGCCTTCCACCACTACTTCAGCAAGGCGGACCACTTCCGCCTGGGCTCGGTGCTGGTGCTGCTGCTGCAGCAGCCGGACCTGCTCCCCAGCGCGGCGCAGCGGCTCACGGCGCTCTACCTGCTCTGGGAGATGTACCGCACCGAGCCGCTCGCCGCCAACCCCTTCGCCGCCAGCTTCGCGCACCTGCTCAACCCCGCGCCGCCCGCCCGCGGCGGCCAGGAGCCCGACCGGCCTCCGCTCTCAGGTGGGCGGCCGCCGCCGGGTGCGGGAGGGGGCTGCGGGTCGCCCCGCGCCTCGGGGCCTTCGCCGCGGGCCGGGACCTCCGACTGGCTCGCCGCCCTCCCAGCCCCGGCGCGCACACGTGTAGTGGCAGGGCCTGCGGCGAGGGGGCTCCTCCGTGGCCCGGGCCCCGTCTCGCGGCGCAGTGTGGCGCTGGACATGCTCGGTTTCTTAAAAACCCGCCCGAGGGGTGTGACGGTCTGAGGACAAGCTGGTCTGCCCCTGGCTTTAAGCCTCCGACGAGCAAACGGGGGCCCTTGCTCAGAACCCGAGGAAGTGGTTGGCGAAAACACGTTAAATAGCGTTTGGAAACTGCAGCCAGCTTCGTTGGCGGTTGGGAGTCCTTGGATAATGCGGTGGGAGCAGGGGGTCGTCTCAGGTTCAAGGCCTAGGTCCGAAGACGCTTGACTGCTGGGCGTTTTAGAAGATGCCCGGTAACATCTCATGTGCGTGTGCAACATTTGTGAGGTCGCATGGAGGGGTCGATGGGAGACCACCTCTTCTTTTTTTAAACTGTTGATGCTTGATGCGATTCGCAGCCAGCAGAGGAGGAAGGCACAGGGGGTGCGAGGGTCCCTGGGAGACGGCCCAGGACGTGTGTAGGGGGAGCACTTGGTCTTAACTCCAACGGCAGGGTCACTCCGTAGGCAGGCGCTTACCCGGGGAGTCAGGCTAAGGCCGGGGGTTGGAGATGGCCCGGCGGGGCTCCGCCCGTCAAGCTCGCCTGCGGCCCTGCCCCGCGCTGATCCGAAGGGGAACCGCGGTGGATGAGAGGCCTTAGACCTGGCTTTCAGGGAGTTTGAGAATGCCCGAGAGCGGATGCAACATGTATGTGCGTGTCCCCCCGCCCCCCAGGTGCCCGTAGAGGATGGGAACGGGACAGGTTGGGATTTAGGTCACAAGGCCCTTTGAATTCCTCAGACGGGTTAGACAGAGGAGTAATGATTTATATGATGTCATTCTCAAATCTGAGGAGACTAAACCTAAACCTAGACAGTAGATTTCATTGCAAACACAATTTTCCCAGGGAAGGAATCCTTGAGTTGCTTATTTTCTCTCTCTAAGTTTTTTTTATCTGAAAATGCAGACAGTTCCTAGCTGGTAGAATTGTCACGAGGAATAAAAGTCTCTTGGTAAGTGCTACCCACTGTCAGTACTACTTTTATTAAGTTAGCTAGGGATGGTGCTTAAATGCACAACAGGGAATGTCAGTGCCAAGGCGTAAGGTAGGTACACCTAGGGTGAGCCTCTAATGGGTGTGTATTGTAAACTTCTGATGATTCTGAGGCGGAGCCAGGGGTGAGAATGTTTATGGAAGTAAATACGAAGGCTTCCCTATAACCAAGAAAGTCGTAGGCTGGCTGGGGAGGCGTAACCCTAGTCCACAGTATGGTAGGGCTGTGCCAGATGCCATCTCCAGAATGCTGGGGAGCACAGGGACAGCTGCCTGCGGGCCTGCAGGCTCCGAGGGGTGACCGTTTGCTGGGTACTGATTGGAGGTGGTGGGAGGGAGGGAGGGGGCGGGGCCCTGTAGGTCTCAAAGCATGTGGAGTATTGGGTGTTTTGAAATCTGGAATCAGAAGCTGGGAGATTTTATGCAGCTGCAGCATTTAGTGTAACAGGTTAAGTAGTGTAAGCAGTTTTGTTCCTAGAAATCTAACTAAAAGGTAAGTGTGAGTGTGGACTGTGGGTACTGGGTCAGCAGGAGTCCGAGCCGGGAGCTTGGGAAACCAGGAAGGCTGTCCTGTATGTGGGCCAGGCAGGAGGAGGGAGAGGGAATGGTGAGTGGGGACGAGTCTGGCAGTGTTGCTTTGGTGGGATGGATGGGGCTTGGTGCGCAGGTGAACATGGGACGAAAGGGAAGCGGCGTCAGCACGGGACATTGTAGCTGCGCTGTGTACTGAGGCAGGGAGGGAAGGCATTGGCATTGCTGGCGACTGCTTCCTTGTCTCTAACCTCCACACAGTTGCTGGTAGCAGAGAGGAAAAGCATTTTGGAATGTTGTAGTTTTAAATTGGTTTTCGCTTGCCGTACGTAAGCTTTAGCCTTTGCAGGAATTGAGGCATGTTAAAAACAAAATTCTTAATAATTACAGAAACCTTAGGTTTCATTGATATTGCCACAAATCAAATGACATTTAATTACATTTTCATAAATATATATTTGAGTAACAAACTTCAAATAATTTTGTCTTTAAACATACATACGTTGAGATGGCAAGTAGCAAATGCTAATTTTACCAGATTCATGTTAATTTGTTAAGATAACCACTGGAGAAATTGTTCTACATCTTTGTTTCAGGATTTTTACCTCCCATCACTCCGCCAGAGAAGTTTTTTCTTTCCCAGCTAATGCTGGCACCCCCCAGGGAACTCTTCAAAAAGACACCGCGACAGATTGCACTGATGGACGTCGGGAACATGGGCCAGTCTGTGGACATCAGCGGGCTTCAGCTGGCCTTGGCTGGTGAGGAGGGATTGGTGATTTGGGCATTTCTGTGTATTATATTAGGACTTTTTTCTTAAGTTACTCTACTTCACATGCAGGTCTGTGGCTGTGCTCACAAATTAGTATTTTCCATGAAAAACGTCGCTCCAGTCCTTTGGCTGGGGTGGTGGTGGGGAGAGAGGGGAGGCCCTGCAGTCTCAAGGAACTGAGAGTATTGGACGTCTTGAAATCTGGACTCAGGAGCGGAGAGATTTTGTGCAGCTGGAGGGTAGGATATATGGGGAATTCAAGAGACGAGAATAGAAAAACCTTTCATAATCTGGGTTCATTTTGAGTTTTCACTTGAATGGATTGCTTTTTCAATTTAAGAAGAACCACCGAATAAAATTTAGTCTGTTAAAAACAAAAAAAAAAATGTTCCTCATGTCAGTTCTGCTCAAAGTGAGATCACACTTTCAATGCAATTCCTATAAAAGTTATGTTTTGCAGAAATAGAAAAACCCATCATAAAATTCATGTGGAATCTCAAGGGATGCTGAGGAGCCAAAACGGTGTTCTCTGGGCACTATTGTTGGAAATCATTTGACCATGTCTGGGAGGACTTATTCCTGGCACTTCTATTCTGTATCATGGCTTATGTGTCTGTGTTTAGTCCGGTGCCACACTTTCGGGTATAGTGGCTTCATAATGAGTTTTAAGAATAGGAAGTGCGAGACCTCCATTTTGTTCTTCTCTTTCAAAATTGTTTGGGCAACTTCTGTGCTACACATATATAAGCAAATGCATGGATACTCTGGAAACAAAAGTGTGTTGTGATAGAAAATAGGGGGACCTTCCTGAACTGGGTAGTCTGAGTGAAGGAGAAGAGGCACCTGCTTGCCTGCTCTAAACAGAAGTACAGATGCTTGGGTCTCCCCGCTGAGAGTGATTCATTAGGGAAACTAATATGTAGCCAGATTTGTGAGCCCTTGACCTTGTGACTAAATGAGCCACGTATTAATTCTGACAGTGCCCCCAGTCTTAGACTAAATGCACCTGTGACATTTGGCTGCTTCTATAAGGTGACACCTCCCGTAAACTGCTTTTTCCTTGCAGCATTCTGACCTCACTTCTTAACTACTGGGTTTTAACAGTATAATAATGGTTATTTTTTGAAATCCAGAAAAAGCTTTTCAAGACTTTTAAGATTGAAGGTACACAGAAGTGCTTATTATTCTCTAGTGCCAGATTCAACCTATTAACAGAAAAAAGATGATTATTTCCAGAACCAAAGGTAGTATGAAAACAGGGTACAGAGGTGGTAGACAGTTTCAGTGACCTTACCTTCAGAAGTGATACATGTCTTGAGGATGCTAGCTTTGTATTCAATAATGTGAGAACCAAATCTGACCCCTCCACTTGTGATGACGTGAGTCAGCCTGTGAGAAGTTTTAAGGTGTGTCAAGCTCAGGAAGGAATACATGACTAGAGTAGGATTGAGAAGCTAGGCCGAGTGGCTGGCGAAGTCTGCTGCTCGCTGTCCCCTACCCAAATTTAAGATGTCGTAAGCCATTCGTTTCCCACGTGGGGGAAGAGAAAAGGCAGGTCCACCTATCTCACTGGAACTAGTGACACAGACCCTCTTTGCAGAGGCCTGAAACTCAGATCTCTCAGCGGGATCCATGGACCAAAGGTGTGGTGAGTGAGTGTGTGTGTGTGTGTGTGTGTGTGTGTGCATCCAGAAATGGAATTGCTGTATCATATGGTAGCTCTATTTTTAACTTTTTGAGGAATCTCCATACTGTTTTGTGGGAACCCCTTTCACGTCCCGTGTGGTTCAGGGTTCGGGTTCTGAAGAAGGCCACACACAAATGAAAGAGACTAGAAAAGTATTAATTTGGGAATATTGGAGGCCAGGCGGGAGCCCAAGAGAGGACTACACCCCGCCCTGGCCTTGCTATCCCTTTTATTAAGACAATGGGATACACCCATAGCCTTTAGGCAGGAAACTCCAGTAAAAGAAATTTACATGAGACAAACAGGTGGAGGCTGCTTCAGCTAACAATGTCTCCACTAAACAGTGAGTGATTAGCTCTGACCTTTCAGAGCATTTAAGGTTGACCAGCCTTCCGGGTTTCCTGTCCACATCTTTCTGTTAGTGAGACAATGACCGGTTTCGCACTGTTTTCTATAGTAGCTGCACCAATTTACATTTCCTCTAACAGTACACAAAGGTTCCCTTTTCTCTATATCCTTGCCAGCATTTATCATCGCAACTTCTTTTTAATATGTATTTTGAAATTTAAGAATTAAAAAAAATATTTTTATTCATTTCAGAGAGGATGGGAGAGGGAGAGAGAGATAGAAACATCAATGATTTTTGAGCCCACAACCTGGGCATATGCCCTGATGGGAAATTGAACTGTGACATCCTGGTTCATAGGTCGAAGCTCAACCACTGAGACACACCAGCCAAGCTTTTTTTTTTTTTTTTTTTAATTTTCTTTTTTAGAGAGAAAGAGAGAGAAAATAAAACATTGGTTTGTTGTTCCACTTATTTATGCATTCCTTGGTTGCTTCTTATATATGCCCTGACCAGGGATCAAACACACAACCTTGGCATATTGGGATGACACTCTAACCAACTGAGCTACCTAACCAGGTTTCGTGTTTTTGCTGACAGCCGTTCTGACCTGTGTGGCAATACCTCATTGTAGTTTGGATTTGTGTTTCTTTGATGATTAGTGACATTGAGCATCTTTTCATGGCCACTTGTCCTTTTTGGGAAAATGGGTCTTCAGACCGTTTGCCCATTGTTTTGGATTTGTTTTGTTTTGTTAATCCTCACCAGAGGATATTTTTTCCATTGATTTTTAGAGAGAGTGGAGGGGAGGAAGGTGTAGGGAGGGAGGGAAGGAGAGAGAGAGAGAGAAAGAAAAAGAAAGAGAGAGGGAGGGAGGGAGGGAGGGAGGGAAAGAGGAAGAGAAAGATCCCGGTTGTCCTGGCTCAGTGGTTGAGCATTGACCTAAGAACCAGGATGAGGGCACATGCCCCGGTTGCGGGCTAGATCCCCAGTGGTGCCTGCAGGAGGCAGCCAATCAATGATTCTCTCATCACTGATGTTTCTCTCTCTCTCTCCCTCTCCTTTCCTCTCTGAAATAAATAAAACTATATTTTAAAAAAGAAAGAAAGAGAAACATCGATGTGAGAAAAACACATCGATTGGTTGCCTCCTGCACCCACCCAGACTGGGGTCGGGGAAGCAAACCTACACCCCAGGTACATGTCCTGGACTGGGAGCCCGTGATGCCCTGACACCGAGCCACACCCATTGGCCAGGACGCCCACTTTTTAATTGGGTTGTTTTTTTGATAACGAGTTGTAAGTATACCATGTGGTGGAATACAAGTTCTTCATCTGCTCTACAGTTGATGGATGTAATGATGCTGTGAACATGGTTGATACTGTCCTGGTGCACACGTGGCAGTTTCTGCTGGCTGGGATGATAAGCACTCGTGAGACTGATCAGGTAGTGGGAAGTTGGTTTTCGAGTCGCTGTGCCAGTTTTCATGCCCATTAGCAGTGTGCCAGTCACCCAGCAGCCTCCTCTGCATTTGATAATGTCAGGCTTGTTCATCCCTGCCAGTCTGGTGGGTGTGTAATAACACCTTGTGTTTTAACTGACTTCTCCCTGGTTCCTAATGGGATTGGGAATTCTTTTCAGATGTTCATTGGCCATTCAGGATTTATGGTTTTTGTTTGTTTTTGTTATTTCTAATGCTCACCTGAGGACATGTTTTTATGGAATTTCGAGAGAGAGGAAGGGAGAGGGAGGGAGAGAAACATCGATTGGTTGCCTCCCTCACACACCCCGACGAGGGATTGAACCCGCAACCTTGGTGCATGGGACAATGTTCCACCCAACGGAGCCACACCAGCCAGGTCCAGGCTTTTTGGCTTTTAACCTTTTGCACTCGGATGTCGAGTGTGACTCGACACGGTTAGCATCGGTAGCAGGAATTGAGAAAAAAGCAAGCGAGTGCAAAGGGTTAAAAATAAAATGCTTGTTGAAGTCATTAGCCCGTGTTTTCCCATTTTAAAAAATTGATTTGTGCCCTGACCGGTTTGGCTCAGTGGATAGAGCATCGGCCTGTGGACTGAAGGGTCCCAGGTTCGATTCCGGTCAAGGGCATGTACCTTGGTTGCAGGCACATCCCCAGTAGGGAGTGTGCAGGAGGCAGCTGATAGATGTTTCTCTCCCATCGATATTTCTAACTCTCTATCCCTCTCCCTTCCTCTCTGTAAAAAAATCAATAAATAAAATATATTTAAAAAATTGATTTGTAGGAGTTTCGAAGAAAAATACACATATTCTGAATCTGGCCCTTTGCTTATGTGTTGCAGGTAGCTTTCCGCAGCTAGTAGCCTGTCTATTCATTCTTGAGGCGCCCTCAATTTTAAAATGTCCCCTTTTTTGACCTTTTCAGAACGCCAATCTGAATTGCCAACCCAAAGTAAGGCTAGCTTCCCTAGTATTCTCAGTGACCCCGACCCGGACTCTTCTAATTCTGGATTTGACAGCTCCGTTGCCTCTCAGATCACGGAAGCTTTAGTCAGTGGACCGAAGCCGCCTATTGAAGGTAGGTACATGTTTATACTCCCGGTTTTATTTTATCATCGTCCTGAGTTGCTTTTCTAAAACATTGTTAGTTTCATTGCTGCTTAAACTAGAATCTAATGAGAAACTTCTTAGCATAGTGTCTGGAGCACAGCGGAGACGCTTGGTAAAAGTTACCTTCTGTGATAAAATCACATACCAGATATTTATACATATCTGTCATCAGCATATGTGAAGATATAAATTCTCTTGATTTTACTGAAATGAGACTATTTTGTAGCTTATTGTCATTATACCTCTTTATTAATTTTATCACTGTCATTAATTTCTCCATTGTAAAGTTCCTGATCTTACAGTTCTTCATTCAAACAACACCGATTGAACGGAAGCATTAGAGTGGCTTCTTGGTTTAGAGGGTTCTGTGGTTTTCCTGGGGAAGGCCTGCTTTCTGCTGAGGGGTCCAAACAGGTTCTTCCGATCGCAGTGTCCCCATGCGTCTGAAGCTCACACTGACTGTGCCATTTGCAGGAAGTCTCTGGCGTCAGTGGGCGATGCTGAAGTCTCAGCTGGTCACAGGTGTGCCTGAAGCTCACGCACCTGGCGTGTAGCTCACACAGGCCAGGCCCAGCGTTGACGCGTGGGCCACGGGAGGCAGGTGGCAGCAGACCTGCAGACGCGGTCAGGCACAGGCACCCTCCCGCGGGCACCTGCGCACGGGGTTGTGCTCCCACAGTGTTGGGAAACGCGGGTTCTGTTGGAAAGAGCGGCAGGTGCTAGTTCTGCATGGAAATGAAGAGATGGTGAAACAGTGTTACTTCTTGGCCGGAAAACAGACCTTTTCAGTAAACTGGAGTGTACTCTCAGATCTCAGCGGCTGGGTCCACAGCGGAACAGCCATCAGGCCGGGGAGGGCCAGGGCGCGGCGTTGGTGTAGCAGAAGCCCAGCCGGCATTCTTAGTGGGTTTCTAACTTGGAGAGCAATCGCGTTTTATGAAATAGTTGAAGTGTTGAGTCACTTTATTTTCCTGTTGTACTTTTACTGTTTTATGAAAATTAATATGGTATTTGTGAATTTATGGAAGATTCATTTGAAAATGTCAAGTCAACCATACATTTAAAAAATATGTATATTTTTACTGATTTCGGAGAGGAAGGGAGAGGGGGAGAGAGATAGAAACATCCATGTTGAGAGAGAATCATTGATCAGTTACCTCCTACTGGAGATTGAGCCAGCAACCCTGGCATGTGCCCTGACCAGGAATCGAACAGTGACCTCCTGGTTCAAAGGTCAGTGTTCAGCCACTGAGCCTCCTTGTTCGTAGGTTGATCCTTAACCACTGGGCAGCCATACATTTTCCCCTGACATTTCATCTCCATGTGATCGCCACTTCGAGGTCGTAAGATGCAGAGGCTGAACTAGTACACATCATCGTGGTCTCGGGATAGGGTAGGATGAGTGAGATCAGGTGGTGTTTCATTTTTCCCACCCAGAAGCTTTCGTCAGTAGGGGAGGTCGTGTCCTTTTGCCGTTGAGTGGTACCGTGCTCTTCTCCAAAAATACAGCGATTCGGTCTCTGGCCTAATAGTGTGCGTGCTCCCTTTCTCCTCTGTCACGAGTAAGCCCTGACCTACGTCCCTTCTGCTCTGGCTCTGAAGTCACTGTTCTATCATGCTATTCTTAATAAAGGGTGTTGGTGTCCTTCATTAAGTGAAACGTGTGTGTGATGCATACACATGTGTGCAGTGTGAGCTCGCTGAGAGAAGCAGTCACGCTACTTCTCACTTACAGGCCATTTTCGGCCGGAGTTTATTCGTCCACCACCTCCACTCCACATCTGTGAGGATGAGCTGGCCTGGCTGAACCCGACAGAGCCCGACCATTCCATTCAGTGGGATAAATCCATGTGCGTTAAGAATAGCACAGGTGTAGAGATCAAGCGAATAATGGCCAAAGCCTTCAAAAGCCCCTTATCTTCTCCTCAACAAACACAGGTAAACCTTTTCTCTAATCCTTCAAGCGTTGATTTTTGTTTTCTCATTGGTGATCAGTGACCCCCCCCTGTTCACGGGAGCCAGCAGTGGGGAGTGTTGGGGTCTCGGAAGCTCTGCTCGGCCGCCCACTGTGGTGGGGCAGGAAGCTGATGATAACCATGTACTGAAGTGTGTTTGGGGTCAGTGTGACTCTGGGGATGGGGGAGGGGCTTGTTTTTGGGGACAATCCATGTGGCTCCTGAGAGCGATCGGATTTCTCAGCCTGTCAGGGAGGAGGAAGGAAGTGAGGTGGGGTAACGCGCCCATCACACCGCTGGGTGGTAGTGGGTTTGAGGCTCACAGTGGGTCCTGCTGCCCTTGAGGGAAAGGCAGGGACTCCCTGGGGGGTGTCTGGTTGGTGACTCCGATCAGGTCACACATCCACATGGGAAACTGTCAGGGGACGCTGACACCTCCAGTGCAGGTCCCACCAGACCCTCCGCTCCGAGGCAGAGCAGCTGGGGGAGGCTCACTTGACTTCGAGGCCGTCCGAGCACAGCCCACTCTGGCCCATAGACAACTTTAAAGTAAAAGTAATTGATTACTGGGCTGGAAAAGTTGTTTTTTAATTACAAAGTATGCTTGTGACTTGAACCATAAATACTGCTAACGGGTAGATTGCAAGAACGCTCCCCCTCTACCCAGATTGCTCCCCATCCCTAGCCTGCTCCCCCTTTCCCCATCCTGCTCCCTCTCCCCAGGCTGCTCCCCCCCTCCCCAGCCTGCTCCCCCCTCCCCATCCTGCTCCCCCCTCCCCAGCCTGCTCTCCTCTCCCCAGCCTGCTCCCCGCTCCCCAGCTTGCTCCCCCCCTCCCCAGCCTGCTCCCCTCTCTCCAGCCTGCTCCCCTCTCCCCAGCCTGCTCCCCTCTCCCCAGCCTGCTCTCCCCTCCCCAGCCTGCTCCCCTCTCCCCAGCCTGCTCCCCTCTCCCCAGCCTGCTCCCCCTCTCCCCAGAATGCTCCCCCCTCCCCAGCCTGCTCCCCCCTCGCCAGCCTTCTCCCCTCTCCCCAGCCTGCTCCCCCCTCTCCCCAGCCTGCTCCCCCCTCTCCCCAGCCTGCTCCCCCCTCTCTCCCCAGCCTGCTCCCCTTCTCTCCTCAGCCTGTTCCCCTCTCCCCAGCCTGCTCCCCCCCCCCCCCCCCCAGCCTGCTCCCCTCTCCCCCCCCAGCCTGCTCCCCCCTCCCCCCAGCCTGCTCCCCCCTCTTCCCAGCCTGCTCCCCCCTCCCCAGCCTGCTCCCTCTCCAGGCTTCCTTTTCCCACTTGGAGTGGGGCTGTGCAGTTGTTTTAGATGTCCCTCAATTCTCTACGGTCTGGGTTTTTTAGGGGAATTGGTTGGTAAATTATTATTATTTTAAAATATATTTTATTTTAGAGAGGAAGGGAGAGGGAGAGAGAGATAGAAACATCAATGATGAGAGAGAATCGATTGGCTGCCTCCTGCATGCCCCCTACGGGTGATTTGAGCCCGCAACCCAGGCATGTGCCCTTGTCCGGAATCGAACCTGGGACCCTTCAGTCCGCAGGCCAACACTCTATCCACTGAGCAAACCGGCTAGGGCTGGTAAATTATTTTTGACAGGAAAAGAAACACACAAAGGACTTAAGGATGCTGTTGTTACAATCCAGACAATACTGATTCTGGCTTAATGCCCAGGAGGAGTCACTGGCACATTTATAAACTGCCTTAATTTACCACCTGGCCAGTGGCTCCGTTGGTTGGAGTGTCATCCCGTACACCAAAAAGATTGGGGGTTTGATTCCCAGTCAGGGCACATTCCTATGTTTCTGGTTTGATCCCTGGTCAGGGCACGCATAGGAGGCAACCAATTGATGTTTCTCTCTCTCTCAAAATTAATAAAACATATCCTCAGGTGAGGAAAAAGTAATAACAGTAATAGAGGTGTTTATGTTTTAAAATCGTTATAATTCAAATGCAAATTGAAAAGTATCAAGTCATTATGATCATGGATTTCAAGGAAGAAATTTATGAAGTTGGTTCGATGCAGGTAATTTTGTAGCTGTTTGTAAATAAAATACGTGTTTTTGTAGACAGCAAAGAGAATGCCTACTTTGACTCAAGAACCTCTCTTTTTTTTAAAAAAAAACTTAGCTCCTTGGTGAGTTGGAAAAAGATCCCAAACTTGTTTATCATATTGGCCTCACACCAGCCAAGCTTCCTGACCTGGTGGAGAACAACCCTCTCGTCGCCATAGAGATGCTGCTGAAGCTGATGCAGTCCAGCCAGATCACCGAGTACTTCTCCGTCCTGGTCAATATGGATATGTCTTTACATTCCATGGAAGTGGTGAACCGGTAAGTCCCTACGCATGGTCAGATGGGGCATGTAGAGGCCGGATTACATGGCCAGCAGGGAAAACTACCACGGAGTTTTTTTCTGGTCTTAGCCTGAGAAAACCCAGTAAATAATAATCTGAGCCTTAGTGTTCACTGCATGTGAACTTAGCCTCCCCAGGAAAGAACCCAGAGGGTAGGATTTCAAATATTTAGCATTAATCCTATATAATAAAAGGCTAATATGCAAATCAACCAGACGACTAGTTGCTCTGATGTGCACTGACCACCAGGGGGCAGATGCTCAATGCAGGAGCTGCTACCTGGTGGTCAGTGCGCTCCCACAGCGGGAGCGCAACTCATCCAGAAGCCAGGCTCACGGCTGATGAGTACAGCAGCGGTGGCAGGAGCTTCTCCCGCCTCGGCCCTGGCAGTTGGACATCCTCTGAGGGCTCCCTGACTGCCAGAGGGTGCAGGCTGGGCTGAGGCCCCGCCCCTCCCCCCCAAGTGCATGAATTCCGTGCACTGGGCGGGCCTCTAGTAGACATATAATGCTGAAATTTACTTCTCCCTATAGGTGTGTATTCTTGACCTTCACAGAAATACAGATGCTGCGTTGGTTTTGGTTAGTGACTAGGTCATGGGAAAGGGGGTCAGAGCTGCGAGGGTCCTGAGAAAGGCGTCCTGGGAGGCCTTGCACTGTCCTCCCGCCCAGTTCTCCTTACTCCTTTGTCCTTGACTGTCAGAAAAGTATAATGCCTTCCCTTCCTGACATTTTATACCATTTTCCTTAAGTATTTGTTTTAGGTAAATTAGCATTTAATAGGTTTGGGGGCTAGCTCGGGAGCCTGTTTGTGCAGCTGTTTTATAGGGTGGCCACATGTCCAGGTGTCTTGGGTGGTCCTTGTTAGCCTTTCTCGGCCGCCTTTCACGTGGTGCCGTGTTGGGTGCTCAGCTACATTTACATGGTCCTCCTGCTCTTTGGGGAGCCCATTCCAAGTGCGTGCCAATGGAACTTCAACGAGAGCACATTTTTTGAATGCCTGCTTCTGAGTTGGAGATTATTTTTTAACCTGTTTGAAGTTGTACTAAAGAACATGTCCTGTGCTCACTTTGGCAGCACATCTTGTATAATAAAAGGCTAATATGCAAATCAACCAAACGGTGGAATGACCGGTCGCTATGACATGCACTGACCACCAGGGGGCAGATGCTCAATGCAGGAGCTGGCCCCTGGTGGTCAGTGCGCTCCCACAGTGGGAGCACCACTCAGCCAGAAGCCTTGAGCTGGGCACATGACTGGTGAGCACAGTGAGCGGGGGTGGGAGCCTCTCCCGCCTCCATGGCAGTAGGACATCCCCTGAAGGCTCCTGGATTGTGAGAGGGTGCAGGCCAGACTGAGGGACCCTACCCCCCCCAAGTGCACGAATTTTGTGCACCGGGCCTCTAGTGTACTATAATTGGAATGATACAGATTAGCATGGCCCCTGTGCAAGGATGACATGCAAATTCGTGAAGCATTCCATATTAAAAAAAAAAAATGTCCTTTTAAGTTAATCAACTAGTGAAAAAAGTGTAACTGAAGCCAAGTACAGGGGCAGGAAAAGCAGCATGGGGTTTTAGCTGTCCTCGCACAACTGGCGAGCTGCGCATTTAAAACACGCTGCTTCGGTCTGCCTTCTCCTTGAGGCCTTCCTGTACCGTTAGAGTCCTCTATTTAGGGCTGAATTCGGTCAAGTCCATGGGGTTGACTGAGCCGAAGGTTCATTCTTCCCCTCGCCACGTTCTTGTGGAAGTGACTGCCAGACATTTGGCATCGAGTCCAAGAATCACTCAGTGATCTCAAGAACAAGATCTGCGCTTTGTGCCCCTGACCAATCATTGTGAGTCACCCTGAGTGTGAACGGCTGTGGCCGCAGCAGCCTCTGGTGGAGTTTCCTCAGAGCCCTAGTTCCTCAGCACCCAATGGATAAAGTTCTAGACTTAGGAACGTTTTGTTTCTTCCCGAAATGCATGTGTATAGTTAGCATGCATGCCTTGTTTTAATTTTCCCATAAACATTGCATGGAGTCCTTTAAAAAATACCAGCTTCCCCCTTTGAGACTCTGAGCTGATCTCCTGTACCCTGCCTTCCGTTAGCCTGCAGCCCGGCGCCACCACCGCCCCCCCCCCCCGCCCCACCCGGGAGGTCCGAAGGGGAAGGCCTTGATCACCCTGTGAACCCCTGGCTCCAAGCTCACTCAGACCATTGACACCCCTACTTAAGTGTCAACTTCAGTCATTCGTCCTTTTACGACTTCTCCCCAACACTTGTCACTTACATTGTACAGTGTAGCTACTAAACTTAACACCTCCCTCACACACACTGCTTTGCATAGCACTTATATGTAATCGGGGTTTAGTAAATGAATGGAATCATTGTCAAGGTTATTAGAGCTTGGAAGAAATAACTGAATTGATTCAGCCAAAACAGACATGGTGCTCACAGAATTGGTTGCTTAATGAGTGATTGCAAAGTGACACTTAGAAAATGCAAATGTCATTTATTAACAGATGGGCATGGCTCTTAGGTTTATTTACATAAGTATATTTAAAACTAGGTAAATAAGGTCATCAGAGATTTACACTAAATGACCAAAGGAAACATATTTTATGGTTAACAATATTCTTGGATGTTAGCATATAAAACAACCCTACTTTTCTACTCTGAAACAGACTGACTACAGCTGTTGACCTGCCTCCTGAGTTCATCCACCTTTATATATCCAATTGCATCTCTACTTGTGAACAGATTAAGGATAAGTATATGCAGGTAACTAACAGAAATTTTAGTAAATTTTATAAATAACCTGCCAAGCAAATGGGCACACTAAATTTTTCTTTTCTTTTCAGAATCGTTTGGTGCGTCTTGTGTGTGTCTTTCTCCAATCCTTGATCCGTAACAAAATCATTAACGTGCAGGACTTGTTTATAGAAGTGCAGGCATTCTGTATTGAGTTCAGTAGGATCCGAGAAGCTGCCGGCCTTTTCCGGTTGTTGAAGACATTGGACACGGGGGACACGCCTTCCGAGACCAAAATGTCAAAGTAGTACATCATCAGCACCACCTGTGTTCAGCTGGGCTGATGTCAGTTTAACTGCTATAACCCTGAGTGGGTTGTTTGTTGTAATACATAAAAAACAACACTTTAGCTACTTAAAGCAAAGTTTTACTTTCCTGGGTGACTTTTTCCTTCAGAAGAATTTTTGGTAAGAACTTGGAAAAATGTCTTTAGGTGTCTTACAGAAGGAATGGTTATCCAAAAGAAAGATTATTGCAAAAAAGTAGGTGAGGTCCTTAGCACTAAAAAGCAAGGTGTTTTTGTTAAAACAAATGGAGGCTGCTGATTAAGTCAAGAATCCAGCTTTCCTCAGGTTCCGATGTTAAACGTGTTTAATGAGAGAAAATGAAGGCTAAGACTTGGTTGTACTGACCTTGAGGTGAAATCAGTTGAATGTTTTTGGGTCAAGTGGCAAAACAGAAGGTTGATCCTTGAACCCATTGCGCAGGTAACTCTTTAACTTCTCATTAAGCAGAGTTTGAACCAAGGACATACTTGTAACTTTATCCTTTCTTGTTTTGAGGACTTAACAGATATAACAAGAATAAATTCAATTCCTGGGCCTCTTATAAACATGGGAACTCTTAGAAACCTTGGTCAGGGTTATAATAGCTGGTATAGTTTTCTGTTTTGTTTTTTTCTCGAGATGTTCTTTAGTTCTGTTAGTAGTCTAGGATCGTAATTTTTGAGGAGAACCATCGTCTGTGCTTTGGGAAGGAATCTCCCGAGGAATCGCCCTGTAAGCTGCTTGCCGAGTGGGCTCTGCCCTCTGCTGGGGGTGCAGGGAGGGCGTCGTGTGGGCCCAGATCTGCGTTAACTGGACAGCAGTGCCTTACATTAAAGTTGTTTTTTATAAACTCTATGATCGGAATGCATTTTTTCTTGAATTGTAAAAAATTATTCATGTACCAAGGTATTTTCAAAGCATATACTGTCAAACCTTGTTTCTTAAACGTCTCATCTCAAACAATTCAGTTCTCAGTGGAAAAAATGTTTCAGTTGTGGAACCAAACTTTGGCTTTTGACTGCTGAGCTCTGAATATTTTTGTGTTTTGTTGCTGGTGAAATGGATGATTAGCACAATTTTAAAACATAAAGAGGCATCAAGAGTGCGAATGTTGCTACGGGTGTGAAAGCAGCAGTGATCACAGTCAATTGGAGAGGAAGGGTAGGAAAACTTGACTTGGATAAAGAAAAGCAGTTAGCCCCTGGCAGCATTTCCAGGCAGTGACGTGTGAACAAGCGAAGATGCCGCAGGCTGCCCTGAAAGACACCCCTGGGACCCGTGCTGGAAGTGGTTCCTTTAAGCTTAGTAGGAGGTGGTTCGATCAATGTAAGCGAAGAAGTGTTTGTTTATAGATTAAACAGTGCATTAGACATGTGCCGTGCATGAGAAAGGTTAACATGGAATCATTTAGGGGCCTGGAACGGATTAATTCCATTTACATTATTTCTAATGGGAAAAATGATTAAGTTTGGGAACGAATCACTTCTTGAACAGCCTTCTGCAACGAATTAAGTTTGAGCCCGAGGTTCCACTGTATTTTATAGGGAAACTAGAGGCCTGGTGATGAAATTCGTGCATAGAGGGTGTGTATGACGGTCCCCCTCAGCCCAGCCTGTGCCATCTTGCAATCTGAGACCCCTTGGGGGATGTGGGGCCTAAACCGGCAGTTGGGGATCCCTCTCACAATCCAGGATGCTGCATGCACCAGTGACCATACTTTTCACACAGGTGAAAGGCATCTTGCTGTTGTGTGGGCAGCTACATTTTTTTGCCCTGATTATAAAAACTAGTACATAGCATGATCCTTTTGAGGCAGTAGTGCCATTTTCCCCATCTTATGGGTGGAAAAACTGAAGCAGAGAGAAGTTAAGTAATTGGCTTTGTCACACAGGTATAAGTGTCAGAATCAGGGCTGACCACAAAAGGTGCAAGCCAGAGTCCATGCATGTCATCGCTGCATCATCCTGTTTTTTCAGTGTTAGAGTAGCCTTGCCAGGTTTTAACCCTTTGCACTCGCTTGCTTTTTTCTCGATTCCTTTATTCTAATGCTAACTTTGTCGAGTCACACTCGACATCCAAGTGCAAAAGGTTAAGTTTTAAACCTAAGAGACTGTTTCCAATATATAGGGTAAGGTCCCTGGGCCTGGCCGGTGATCAGAGCTGATTTGCAGGGTGATCACCTCACAGGGTGATGGGGCGGGGGGACCCTGTTGGCACCCACCTTGGCTGGCAGCCTAGTGCCACCTGCTGGCCAGCCCTGCCCCCTGATTACCACCGCCAGTCGCCTCCCTCTCAGAGGCATTGAGTGTCTGCCCCCTGGTGTTGAGTGCACATCATAGCAGCTGGTCATTCTGCCATTTGGTTTTCGTATTAGGGTTTTATTACATAGGATAATCTCTTCAACAGGAATTATTTTCCAGTGCAATCTTCAGCAAAAGTTCAAGAAAATCAAGTCTAGTGATCTGAAGTACAAGTTTCAATCTTTAATACTCCTAGGTTTATAATTTGATCTCAGGTATATCCTTATGAAAGGAAGGGACTTATAAATATACTAGAGGCCTAATGCATGAAATTCGTGCAAGAGTAGGCCTTCCCCCAGCTGCCGGCACCGGCTTCCCTCTGGCACCCAGGACCCAGGCTTCCCTCGCAGCTCTGGCTTCATCCAGAAGGTCGTCTGGAAGGACGTCTGGTCTAATTAGCATATTACGCTTTTATTATAGATTTGCTTAAACTAAGGACCCAAGCTGTGACAGAGCACCTTCAGACATCTGATTCCTCTCCCTAAACGTGGGCATCACGGTTTTGCATATTAGCTTTGGGGAAACAAAAGTTCATGATTCAAACACTTTTTAAATGGCCGAGTTTCCACCACTGCCCGCTGGAGGAACGCAGCCCCAGGCCCGACTGATGTCCTGTTTTTTTTTTTTTTTTTGTACAATCAACTTTTTTAAGTGCACTCAAATTCAATTTAACTTATTTTAAAAACCCCAACATCTTGAATTATCTGGATTTCCTAGTTCCAATTGCTTTCATGTCTTCAAGTCACCTGTTAAAAAGAAGACAACATTGAGTAACAGGGCAAAATAAGTTACTTCAAAAAGAATATTTGGGACCCTAAATTATAACTATTTGAAATACACTTCTCTAGCAGTAATTATTCATGGAAGCAATGACTAAGAAATGGTACCACTCACTGATCTTAGCACACACACTGTCCTGGAATTCTAAGCAGCATGCACTGTTGTACACATTCTGGGATGATCCTCCTTCCGGTGGGGAGGGAGGGTCACAGACCTATAGGGTGGGGCAAACGTGGGTTTACAGTTGAGTATGCAAAACAGTTTATTCTTTTATTGTTTGTTACTGTATTACTTTCCACGTGAACAACTGTAAATCCATTTGTGACCCACTCTGTATTTTAAATATTTTGAGTGATATCCCTTTTAAGGGTCTGGAAACCAATGCATGGAAGAACTTTTTACATATCCATTCAAGTTCAACACCTAAGACACTTGGCTGATTTCACTTTCTGTCTGCAGTCACTGCTGTTCTCGGAGCAAACCAAGATGCTCCGGAAGCAGCCCCACAGGCTGGGACGCGGGCACTGCCCTGGGCTGAGCAGGGGTGCCAGGCCCTCAGCGCCACACGCACAAGCAGCAGCTCAGCCGCGCCAACCGGCTGGCTCGGCTCCCATTAATTTTAAATGAATGCAAATGCCATTCTCAACTCACAGCTTCATACTCGTCAGAGTAAGTCCATTTCTAGCTGTCTGGTGACGCTGGAGAAACTTCACGTTTACAATACACAGCAGTGTTTTTGAAAAGGAAATCCTTGTTTAAAACTTCAGAAGTTAAGTAGGAAAGGGGAGGGCGGTTTCCTAATTGGCTGTCAGAGAAGCACACCGTCCTGCCGACTAGCTCTGCTCCGGCCCGGCCCGCTCCGCTCGCCACAAAGCAGGTGCACCCCGAGCCCGAGCCCGAGCCCGCGCCGCGCTGCGCCCGCCCCGCGGGGTCCGCCCGGGCGCCGCTGAGCCGCCTCCGTGCGCAGAGGCCCTGCAGCGCGCGCCCCGGCTCGGCCGCTCCGGGTGGGCACGGGGACTGGTCACCCGGCCCTCCTCCAGGTGGGCACACCTGTTCTCCAACTTCTGCTACCGTCCCCTTCGGCAAGGACAGGTAAGCACCGAGGCCTTTAGTCCTCATTTGGGGCCGGTGCTGTCCCGGAGTCACTGTTTTCTCAGAACCGTCGGAGCCCGGGCTGCCCCGGAAAGCTCGCCCCGCCCGAGGCCTCCGTCCCGTTACCGAGGTCAGACCGAGTTCGCTTCAGGAGGTTTTGTCATCGTGTCCGCAGAGAGCAAACTGCTGGCGGAGCACTGCAATTCGGCCTTTCCTGTCATCACTCCTCAGCAACGGGGGCTGCTCCCGGGAACACGGCCCGCACGCCCCGCCAGAACCTCACCTGCCGCGCTCCCGCGCTCCCGCGCCTCGGGCCGGCCGCCTCGTCCAGGCTCCTGCGGGATTGCAAAGGCAACACTTGATACACCGTTTGCAAACGCCCACTGTTCGGATTGGTCACACTGCCATAACCCACCGACCTGACTCGGTACACCCTTTCCTCGGTTACAGCCCCAAATTCCCAGCATTCTTCTTAACCCACACCCGAGGACATGTTTTTATTGATTTTTAGAGAAAAACATCGAAGCCCCCCACCCCCGGGCAATTGAATCCGCAACCTTTTGGTGTGCCGGTCTGCGCTCCAACCAACTGGGCTGCCTGGCCACGGCTAGTCTATCAACTTGATGTTTCAGCCAAAATTCTGGTAGTTTCTGACTCTTTTCATATTTATTAAAACACCTACCAAAGGACCCTTTTTCCTTTTGAAGCACTGAAGAGTTCATCTTTTTTCCTGCTATTAAAGAGAAGAGACTATAGTTCTCACCATCTCTTCTATTTATAATTTAGTGTTCAAACTTGAATTAAGGAAAATTGTATCTGACACCTGATTATGAAATCATAGTATTCTTTTAAAAGTCAGCCTCACTGATTACTGGGAAACATTGTTAAATCATTTCTCCCTAGTATGTTTCCTTCTTTTTAAAAAATATATATTTTATTGACTTTTTACCGAGAGGAAGGGAGAAGGATAGTTAGAAACATTGATGAGAAACATCAATCAGCTGCCTCCTGCACACCCCCCCACTGGGGATGTACCCGCAACCAAGGCACATGCCCTTGACCGGAATCGAACCTGGGACCCTTCAGTCCGCAGGCCGATGCTCCATCCACTGAGCCAAACCAGTCAGGGCTGTTTCTTTTTCAAAAAAATTTAAAAATGATTTTTAGAGAGAAAGGGAGGGGGAGAGAATCGTTGATGGGAGAGTGAAACATCCATCAGCCTCCTCCTGCACGCCCCTCACCAAGGAGCAGGATCAAGCCTGCATCCTGGGAAGGTACCTGACCAGGAACTGAACCAGCGACCCTTTGGTGCATGGGACCACGCTCAACCAACGGAACCACACCAACCAGGGTTCTAGAAAGCTTCTTCAAATACGAAGAAGCAAACCATCTACTTGGTATAGAATCCAGGGCATACTTCCCTAATCATAATGAACCAGAGAAGGCAGATTTTAAAGATAACGACTATTACAGAAACTTACTTTGAGGCTGTCTGTTTAAATGAGAGCTCAAATCAGACAAATTTTCTATTTTAGTAGCTTCTGAAGCTGAATCTGGCCAAAGTTTACTTCAGTAAAACTGTTCACTCGCCAAGTACTTCAATTCACTATAAGTGGTAAACAGTTTGAAGAAAATAAGGTATCTATAAAACTCAGATTTAGATAGATATAAGAATAAATTCTTTTAAATTTTTTAAAATATATTTTCTTACTAAACATTTTTTACCCACACAAAATAACTCTCCCTTATCTTCAACTTCCACCTCCAACCAGTGACAGGAGAGCAGGTGTGTGTGTGTATTTAATCACAAGTCTCCAAATGCTTTTTATTTGCTGCTCCTTTCACCTACAAGTAAGAACAGCAAACAAAGTAAAAAGGGGTAGCTGATTCAACAAGGGCATGGTTATTAGTCTGCTTTAAAATTAATTAGGAAACTGGTTGTTTATTTTGTTACAACAATAAGAAATTCTCCACTTTTCACCCTTACAATTTTAAATATCAGATTGTTGTTGGAACCAATATATTGTAATTCATCATTTACAAAGAAAACCAGTCGCTGCCTAAGTGCTTTTCCACACAGGCAATGGGGAACCCAATATTCACAGAAATACAGATTCTGAGCATTTTTAATTGTTGAAAAAAAATGAGCAAACTTCCCATCAAAGTGTCACAAGAAATTGGGTAATACAACAATGAAAAAGTGAAATCTCTCTATATAATACCAAGGTGTAGATACCTCTCATTTCATTTACAAGTATAATGTTCTAAAAATGCCTTTCTTCCAGGAAAACTGATGTGGTAGATTTATGGGATTTAATTACACAATTCCACTCCAACTCGTTTAAATTCAGCGTGCTGAGTCTAAAACTACCCTTGTGAGACGGAATGAGCCTCACTCATGAAGTACATAGGAGCTCGCCGAGTATTCAGAAACACTGACACCAGCGTGTCTTCCCACCACCTCCTCATAAACAATCTGAAACAACATGTACTTATTGTAAATGATACAATCCAGTAGATAAATATATGAACAGTCATCAAAAAGTCTCTTTAAGAATAAAATATTTAGCCCTTTATATATCAAATCAGACCATGAAAGGTAAAATAATTCATCAAAAGGCACATTATTTTCAAATATATAAACTATGTGCTAAAGTAAAAAAAATAAAATGTCCTTTAGTTCAGAGCTCCACCGGGGCCGGGCCGCTGTCAGTGGCCGAGCGAGGAGACAGGTCCTCCGCCCTGAGGGTCGCTCCTGCCAGTCTCTGCAACAAATAACAAAGGCCAACATCAGTCAAGGCACATTCTGAACTTGAATTAAAAACAGTTACTCATTTAGAGACTGATTCAAACAAATTACAGAAAGTGTAAAATACCATGTGTAAAAATGGCACCCGTTCCAGACAGGAAGCCTATAAAGGCCCTCCTCCCGCAGCGAGGCCTCCGGGTGCCAGCCTGGGCGGCGGCAGGTCTGCGGTCAGCGTGGGGAGCTGGGGAGTGTTTTCTAAAGGAAATCAAGCGGCTTTGGTGGTGAAGACGAGGATGCCCCACCGATGAAACGAGCATCTGCCGGGCAATAGATGTTGGCCCAGTGAGGTGGACACTATACATGCCATCGCCCCCATTCTACAGACGCGGAAGGGAAGCTCAGAGGGAGCACCGTGGAAGAGAATCGGGTATTCAAACCCTGCAGGCTGGCGTCCCTGGGACAGGAGTACCAAGGAACTGCAGCACACAAGGGTCTCACAGAGACAGAACGCCTCCTTAAGACACGGGACAAATGCTTTGACTCACTGCAGGAGAGCCAAGTGCAGGTCGCCAGGACGAAGGAGCACTAACCAACCAGGGAACGACTTCCCCAGGGAGTGGGAGCCGTGGTTATTGTCACCCAGCTTCTTCCCACACCTTTATTTCTCTCTGTTGTTTGAAACCACCTTCATTTTAAGAGGGCATTGGGGAAGATGCTGACAAACTAATGCCCTACAAGTAACAAGAATGAAGAGAACCCTGGAGGCTCTCGAAGGCGGTGTAGTCAGGGTAAAAGCGTCCGCTAAGTATCTCAGGGGTGACCAAGTATTAGAGAAGCAATTCCCTTTCCTCCCGCAGACTGCCGCAGTGACAGCAGCCACCAGCAGTGGGCGCAGACACTGGGTGCCTAAGGCAGGAGCGCGGAGAAGCGCAGATCAAGCCCCCCACTTCCGCATCCTCTGAATGAGTCTTCCTTTCCGCCACAAAGCAGCCTTCCCTCCTCTGGTTCCGATTTAACACTTAAGCTCTGATGTCTCTATCCTTGCCTCACAGATCCTAAACATGTGGAAAAATGGAAAAACGGATTCACTATACTTCCTCTTCTAGGATGGCAAATTTAAAACCAGAGCAGCAATGATTTATAGAATAATGCAAAGACAGTAAAAATTCAGATGGGACTTACTTTTACTTGGCAAAATGACTTTAAGATTAATCTAAAAATGTAGAGCAGCCTTAGCTGGTTTGGCTCAGTGGATCGAGCATGGGCTTGGACTGAAGGGTCCTGGGTTCGATTCTGGTCAAGGGCCCATGCCCAGATTGTGGGCTCGATCTCCAGTGTGGGGCGTGGAGGAGGCAGCCAATTAATGATTCTTTCTCATCATCCATGTTTCCATCTCTCCCTCTCCCTTCCTCTCTGAAATCAATAAAAATTTGTTTTAAAAAAATATTAAACAGGCCAGGAAAAATTTTTTCATTGCAGCACTATTTATTTAAAAATCACTTGGTATTCATTAAGACTAGAACAAACACTATCATTCAAACACTTTCCAGTTTATCTTCTCAAATTAAAGTCTAAACACGGGTAGATACTCCAAGTCTTTTACATTCTACAAAGGTTTGAATCGAGTAAATACTTCCCTTTCAAAGTTCCTTAAGAATATGGGTGCTGGCCCTCTCCCTCCACAGAGCAGCCCCCTTCCCATCTCCCTCTCCTTCCCCAGCAGGCATGCATCTCCTAAGCTCCAAGGAGGCCGCAACCAGCGAAGGGCTGAGCAAGGACAGCTCACCCCACCCCCACCCCCAGCCCTGTCCCAACGCCCTGTTCTCTGACTTCCCCGGGAGCCTGCAACCCAGGTACCCGCCCTTGACTGGAATCAAATCCCTGGACCCTTCACTCCGAAGACTGACGTTCTATCCACTGAGCCAAATCGGCAGGGGATGAAGTCTTACTTTCTGCTTTTATAATATACCATTGTGCCTGAAGATGAAAATGAGAACAAATGCAAATTTTATATATGAATATATATTTACCATTTACATTTATTACAAAGTAATTTTCCAAATAAATTGCAATAGTATAAAAAGTCATTTTACTTTAAATAAAGTAATGAAAGTACTGTTTACTTAAATGTTCCAACAAATGAAATACTTTTACAATGCAATTTTTTTAAAAAGTCAAATTTTCTTCCTGATGTGTATTAGAAGACTAGTGGCCCAGTGCACAGATTTGTGCACATTGAAAGGAAGTTAATTAGAAGGTGGCCGGCAGGGTGGGACTGGGGGAGAGGGGCCTGACATGCCCTGGAGCCAGCCTCCCGAGGTCCCTCCCTGGCTGGCTGCACCTGGGGCGGTGCCACTGCTCAAAGGGCGTCGGCGGTCACCACAGGTTGGCAGTAAAGCAGATTTGGGGCGGATAGTACCCCAGCAACAACATAACCCATTGCCGAAGGTGGAATCGCGCAGCCCTGTGAGGAATTGGGCTCCCTCCTCTCTGGTTCCAGGGTGCGTCACCTTAGAACCGCAGCTGCCAAGTCACTGTAGCTCGGCAGCTACTGTGTTGAGCGTCTGACCCCTCATGAATAGTAAAAAAATGCAATTCAGCCCTGGACGGTGTGGCTCAGCGGGCAGGGTGCTGTCCCGGGCACGGAAAGGTTGCTAGTTCGATCCTATGCAGGAGGCAGCCAATCAATATTTTGCTCTTGCGCTGATGTTTCTCTCTCTTCCCCTTCCTCCCTTCCCTTCCTCTCTCTCTAAAAATCAATTAAGAAATCTTTTTAAAAAATGCAATTCACTCTGTTTTATCAATCAGAATGACAGAAAACAAATTAGACAAGCGGTATGAAGATGTTCTGTACTGACAAAAGCCACACACAGGGTGTGGTTTGAAGAAATTACTTGAGTAAATCCAAAATGCAAGACTATGCATCTGTACAAAATTACATATCCACTCATACAAAAACATAGTCAGACACTAAGAGAAAAAACAGGTTACCTAGTAGCACATAAATGACATTCTCCCCATCATCAAATACACAAAAAACCTTCAAAAATGTATTTATCAAAATGTTAAATAGTATTTCCAGGTGTGAGATGATGGTTTTCATTTTTCTTTAGTTTTTCTGCATTTCATGTTATTTCTTCTTTTTCAGTGCCCAATGTCAGCTTGTTTTGTAATCTGCAAGCTACTCACCGAGTAAGGCTGTGTCTTCCCCTGCGTCGTCTTTAGGGTACCCACTGCACTGCGGCGCGGGGTCACTGGTGGAGGGAGGCGGGGAGGGGCTCCCGACACTCGTGTCTTCGTTGCGAACTGTGACACTCACACTCGCAGCCACAGCACCCCCCGGGGCTGCCTCAGCAGCGGGCACCTCCGGGGCTGCCTCAGGCTCTCCCTTGGGAGTTAGAACAAAAGGAAATGCCTTTTCTAAGTCAAACGATCAAAGCTTACTTATCACCTTTTGTTCATAATTCACACACTTATCGTATTTTGTTCATAAATGTTTACTTATACACAGAATATAGCAAAAAGCACACGATATCTACTTTATCTAGCATCATCCGACAGTGAATTACTTCTCAAAAAGCAGCTTCCCAAGATCTGGCCACTTTTATTCTAACCACCATTTTCCCCTGACATAAGCAACGCCACCTTTTTTATCATTGTTGCTAGGAAGTGAAGCTTTATTACACACACTCTCCTGCCTTCTGGAACAGCGGATGGGGACCAGCCAGCTGCCTGCTGCGGCCACGCCCCTCCCTGCAGCTGTTCACAGAGCCCTGGACAGGGTCCACACTGGACTTGGGTTCATTTAAAAACATCAGCTGTCCATTTGCCTCTAACCCCCTCATCCCATTTGCTGCTTTAAAGAAAATAAAATAACGAAAGTGAGGACCAAGCCTCTAGAATGATTACTACATTTAAGTCTCAACTTGGGGGCCACCCGGAAACATTGTTTGACTGAGGCCAGAGTCGCAGCTGTGCTGTGATTGGATGAAACTGCTGGGTAAGTGGCAACGAAGGGAGGGTGACGGCGGGTTTATGTGAGCCTTGGCTGAGACTGTCACCTTGTGCTTTGAGTGACAGCCCTGCACCCCCTCCCCCTCCACTCCCGTCTGGGCTCTCAGGGCCAAGGGCCTGCTGGCCTGCAGCTCCACCTGTGTTCTCGAACCCACCTCCTGAGTACCCCATGGCACATGGCTGCTCTCAGTAGTGAAAACCTCAAAACATGACTCCTGATACCTCACGCCAAACCCTGCCTTACTGTCCAGACCCACTCAGCCCATTCTTACCTTTTCCCAGGCATTTCTCTAAGTACCTGCAAAACTCTGCTCTCGCCGGCTCAAACCCCACATGTTCACAGCCTGCAACACACTCCTCGGTCCGCAAACCCTAACACCCAGCCGGTGCCCTCAGAGAACGGCTCCCCGCCCCTCCCCCGCACTCGGCAGTGGTCCCGCTCCCCCGGGGCCCCGGGGGCCGCTTTGTCCTGCTGGCTCTGGGTGGTGCCCTCGCCCCACCAGTCCACACAGAGTGGAAGGGCTGTGTCTTATTCATCCCTGCCTCCCCGGGGCCCAGGTGAGGTGCAGCCCCTAGACCCTGCCCTCTGATAAAGGCTTGCCGAGTCAATGCGAACAGTGGTGCCGGCTGCTCACCAAAGACCACCTGTGGTCTGCGTGACGGACAGTGGCCGCGCTAGGCCGCGGACATTCCTTGGAAACAACAACTAGTTACGGCTGCTACAGAGAGCGTGTCGTGACCACCCAACACTGGAGGGGCCGATGACCTAAGGAAATGGCATACTTGTCAAAAGATTTGAAAAGTTAAAGGCAAGACAAGTTAACGACTTAGTCTGATTTAAAGTTACTACAGGCTTCTATTCTTCAGAAAGAAAGTGAGCTTTCTGGGGACACGGAGTCTAGCTTTCTGACATTAACATTCTAAGAAAGCAACCCAACCTGATGTAAAATGAAGAATCCTGACTTTCAATATATGAATTTCCAAAACCAAAACTCATGAGGATTAAAGTCTCAATACTGCCCCGGCTGGTGTGGCTCAGTGGATGGAGCATCTGCCTGCGGACTGAAGGGTCCCAGGTTCGATTCCGGTCAAGGGCACATGCCTGGGTTGCGGGCTCAATCCCCAGTGTGGGGCGTGCAAGAGGCAGCCGGTCAGTCGATGATTCTCTCTCATCATTGATGATTCTATCTCTCCCTCACCCTTCCTCTCTGAAATCAATAAAAATATATTTAAATAAATAAATAAATAAATAAAGTCTCAATACTAATTGTCAGTGAAATCCCTTTTATACTGATTTTTAGAAATGCAAAGCAGGTCAAAAATCACTGACTCATGAAGTGAGTTACTTGAAAAGAGCGTCAGAGTGCATCTGAGGAAGGGGAGGGAGGAGGCCACTCTGCCGGCTCCGTGTCCCTGCTGTCCCTGACAGCACAGCCTCTCGCCAGAGCAGAGGGGAGGAGCAAGCTCCTAGGAAAGCAGGTGCCGCCATGCTGAACAGAGGCATCATCATTAAAAACTACGAGTAATCGGATGTTAGGAACCCCGGAGAACAGTTCTGGAGATTTAATGCCCCGAGAGCTGTACTTGAATGCTGACCCTCCCGTGCGCCCTGCGAGCGCGTTCCAGACCTCATGCCTGAAATGCGTGGTTCACAGAGAATTATGCCGGCTGTTCAGGTGGTGCTCTCTTAACCACCTTCGGCAGATAAGCGAAGCTACAAGATGAGAAAACGCCCAACACAGACTCCTCCCTCTCGGCATCTTCACCCGCAGCAGAGCAGCGTCCCGATCACGTGAGCACCGCTGTGTCGGGGAGCGGAGTCTTTTTCTGCAGCTGGACTAGTATCACCCCATCAGCAACGTGAGTTTCTCCTAAAACTCTGTGTGTTCAATTGAGAGGCTCGGTCTCTGTCAGGAGGTATCTTGTTTGTTCATTTTGCATTTTGGAAGTTAAAATATCTTTTTATCTTATGAAATTACTTTAAATAATAGGCATCAAGTTTTTGTTTATGTTACTTGGAAAATAAAAAGTTGGCAAAAAAACCCAACTCTAAAAATATGTTTAGCAAGAAGAAAAAAAAATTTTTATATTATTTCTTTCAAAGATCTTTATCTCAAAACTAATGACTGTCAAATCAAGAATATTTGGAAACACTGATTTGATTATATAAAGACTCTAAAAACAATAAAAATAGGACAAGCCAGAAAAACCTGTTTCCTTCCCTCCATTTGCCCCCTTTTGGATATGACAGTAGTTAAGAGCTTGGACCCTGGCACTGAGGACACTTGCTTCTGAGAGCTGACTCCCCATTAACTAGCTGTGTCCTGGGCGAGCTACTTAGCATCTCCTAAACCTGAGTTTCTAAGGAGAAAACAGACCCGGCAGCACTTATCCTAGAAGCCGCAAGGCCACTGCGACGCGTGCGTGCCCCCAGCGGCGCTGGCACTGACCTGCTCTTCCTCTGCCCGAGGCCCGCTCTCTGAGGAGGGCCCTGGGACCCTGCCAGGACCTCGCTGAGGGAGCAGTCAGTGCGGGGCCACTCCCTGACAGGACTCTCTCTGGCCCAGCCTCGGAGAACGGCCTCAGGGAGCCCTGGCCTTGGCCTCCTCCCCCGCAGGACGTGCACCTGAGCCACAGGCCGCCTGCGCTCCTCCCGCGGAAGCCTTTCCCAGCCCCGGTCACCGGGGACTGGCCAGCGCACACACGCTGCAGTGCGTGTTCCCAAACACACCGCTTCCAGCGATTCCCAGCTCTCTGAGGAAACAGCGTATTCTACAATCACAAATTTAGGTCACTCCTTTTCTTTGGAATATCCTAAGAATTCATTTTTAACAAAAAGGAAAATTTCTTCAGAGGAGTCTCTGAACAGAAACAAAAGACAACAAACCCAGAGTCCCAGGGCTTTGACGACGTCGAGCTTACACATCGGACACGTGTGGTGATCAGAGAGCCAGGGGTCAATGCACACTCGATGAAAAACATGCCTGAAAAAGTAAGTCGTGTTAATGTTTTACAAGCAACACTTACATCTTATCAAGGAAACAACACATCTTCTCATTACAATTAAATAACATCCCACCCAACCAGCATGGCTCAGTGGTTGAGCATAGACCTACGATCCAGGAGGTCACGATTCAATTCCCGGTCAGGGCACACGCCTGGGTTGGTTGTGGGCTCAATCCCAGTAGGGTGCGTGCAGGATGCAGCCAATCAATGATTCTTTCTCATCATTGATCTTTCTCCCTCCCTGTCCCTTCCTCTCTGAGATCAATAAAAATATACATTTAAAATAATGCAAATAACACTCTAGTCTATTCACTTACCCAAGTTCTTACCTAGTCTATTTTCCATGTTAAACAGAATCTTACAGAGAAACTTCCCTTTTATGCCACAAAAAATATCATGGTTTACTTTCACATTATGCTAGGTTGTATTTCTGTGTGTTTTTGAAGCTCTTTGGAAACAAACGTGGCATAAGTAAACCAACAGTAAACTAATAGTAAACTAATACAAAACTGATAGCATCTTATATCTGTCTATAAAATGACTCAAATGGAAATACAGCAAAATATTAACAAATCATCTTTGGGTTGTAGTCTTAAAAAACATTTTCTGTAACAAACACATCACTTTCAGAATAAAAACAAATCGCATGCACATTTTTTCTTTTACTGACTTGTCTTAGTTGGCGCTTACGTGGTGAGGTGAGGAGGTCAGAGCACAGTGCTGGGTCAGACAGGCTGGGCCCCAACACCACGCTGTGACCTGACGCTGTGCCTCCACACCTGTCCCTAACGCCCTGCACCGGCACCAGGGCCCACACGTGTGTGCCTGCAGCAGAGCGGGCACACAGATAGGAGCTGGGCACTGCAGAGCCTGCTGGTGCGGTTAGAACAGCAGCCCGCACACACCCTCCAGTCCAGCCTCTCTCCTGACCTTTGCATCCTCAATTTGAAAATGACTCACCCAAAGGAATTATTTTTACAAAAACTTGAAAAAACACATTGGAAAAGCCATTCAATCACCAGAGAAAATGGAGGAAAAAGTCAAAACCCCAAGAATCTCAGAAAGAGACGAGGAGATGTGTGCACGTCACACATTTGCTTATGGGGGTCGGGTAGAAACTCCAGCTCCACTGTCAGGATGTACCTGTTGCTACACAGAACAGGAAATCAGCCTCAGCTTGCTTCTCTGTGAAGACTTGTCCTAAACCAGCCTAGAGTTAAAAAACCTTTCTATTTTAATAACTTTCTAGCCCTAGCCAGTGTGGCTCAGTGGATAGAGCACCGACTGTGGGCTGCAGGGTCCCCTGTCCGATTCTGGTCGAGGGCACATGTCTCCGGTAGGGGGCGTGCAGGAGGCAGCCAACCAATGACTGTTTCATCACTGCTGCTTCTCTCTCTCCCTCTCCCTTTCCCTCTGACATCAATACAAATATATTTACAAATTATTTTAAATTTTCTAGAGGACATGGGCAACATATAATACTGACTCCAATTCATTAAGTACCCATCGCACCAACCCCCTGTAAATGCCTATAGATTTAAGTTATACATCTTTATTGAGGAAACTTTTATTTTGTTATTCTGATATTTATTCATTTCTTCTACAATAATTGAAAACTTAATGTACTATAAAATACTTGTTTATATATTAAAATACTTTGCAAACATAAAGCAAATGTAATTATGGGTTACAGTTCATCATGGGAAATGCTTCAATAATTAATAAATAATAACAAGAATAAACTCTGTGTTTCTCGTACTCACACTGTAAGCCTACTTTGGCCCCACCTGTATAACTCCTCCTGACTTGCTTCTAATAGCTGTGAACTATAATTAAAACTGGTCACACTTGAACATATAGATTTTGCACAACCTTCTGCTAACAAAGCAATTTTTAAAAAGAGGAATCAAATATCCCATCATTAAAAAGGAAACATAACTTTCTGTTGCTAAAAACAATCCAGCCCTAATGTACGTAGAGTAAGGGGGAATATTTACCGTATGCAACCCCCAGAGGAACCCAAGCCCAGGGTGCAGGCAACAGCAAAGCGCTGCTTCCCCTCCTCCCGCCACCCCACCCCAGCCCCGGGCCAGGGCCTCGCCTGTCAGGCTGCACTCCCTCTCCTTACACAGCACCCTGGAAAGAGCCGATCCATGACAAAGACACAGCAGGGGTCTCCCAGGTCTCCCCTAGACTCCTGAGCCAAGCATCTGATCCTTACAGGCACAGGGAACTGTCTTTTCTAGAGGAGGAGGCCACGAGCCATCGCGACAGCGAGGTGTTCATGTCCCAGAGACACGAGACTCCGGTGGCCCGGAAGCCGGATTCATTTAAGCCGTGAATCAGGAGGTAAAAGAACATACCTGCACGGCAGGATTCTGATAACATCCTTCACCTTAAAATTCTCAATGCACACGGCACAGTTCTCAGCGTCGACGTCGAGTCCCTGTGGAAAGAGGAGGAGTTACTAACCTGGGCACAGCAGCACGTCCTGGGACAGCCCACGGCACCCTGCGTAACTGGCATGGATCCCAGTTCAGTGTTACTTGGGTACAGCCTGAAACTAAACAAACCATTTCTACTTGGCACTTCCTTTTTACCACTATCAAGAGCAAATTTAAAGAATTTGGCTGAAAAGATAAAAATGTCACTGTCTATCTAATCAGACACAAACAGCGTTTATACACTAGGCTAGTGTTCATTTTTTAAAGTGTTCATGTTTTAAGGGCTTTAAAATGCAAATACCTGCTTTACTATGACAAAACTAATTATCGTAGGGAAGTCTATAAAGAGGAAGAATATCCAGCAGGCTGCTTGTTTTCTGGGATCATTAGAAAGAAAAACTAGAGCACGGTCATGAGAGGTTGCTAAAGCAGTCAACCTGCAAAAGAGGAGGTGCAAATGGCTGTCTCTGGAAATGCCTCAGCAGTGATGACAGAAATGTGTATTGAAACATCACCATTTTTTCACCTATCAAGTTAACAAAGGTAAAAGAAACAAAAATTGCAGGGGAGAAGCTGTCTTTTGACAACATTTCCACTTCTAAGAATCCATGGGTCAACCTTACTACCCGACACTTTCCCGGTCCCTCGGGGTCTACCCACCGGGCCTCATCCCATCAACCACAGCAGGTGGGGCCAGACCACCCTCTGACCCAGAAAGACCAAGGAGACACTTATTCCCAAGCTTTTGGGACAAGGATTCAGGAATCACCAATCAGTCAGGTGGCTGCGACTTTGGCAAGTTAATTGTATGGAATTCAGTTAGACCGTAATTATATTAAAATACATTTAGCCATGTGTATCACTTGTTAACAAATAAGCAATAAAACTGATTTTATATGTAGATATGGTTATCAAAGACTGTATTAAAATGAACTTTATAGCAACACTTAAATTATGTTACAACTAAAGTAAATATCACTATTTATCATATCCCATGCAAGATGAAGAAATCATTTTTAAAGTCTGTAATGATTTAAAAACGTATACATGACTGTGAATGAGTCCACAAGAAAAGAAGTTAGAAAACAAACACTAGTCTCCAGAACTGGACAAGGTGTAGAGTTAAGACGACCCTGGCCAGGCAGCTCAGCTGGTTAGAGTGTTGTCCCAGTACGCTAAGTTGGGGGTTCGATCCCCAGTCAGGGGTCAGGCACATACAAGAAGCAACCAATGAATGAATAAATAAGTGGAACAACAAATCAGTGTTTCCTCTCTCTCTCCCTCTTCCTTTCCCTCTCCCCTAGGCCTGGCTGGTGATCAGGGCCTTCCTTTGTTCCGCGCCACCCCCCCGTGGTCAGCACTCGTCAAAACAAGCGGTTGAATTCTCGAGGGGATAATCTGCATATTAGTCTTTTATTACACAGAATGTGTGTGTGTATATATACACTGAGTGGCCAGATTATAATGATCTCTGAACGCATAATAATCTGGCCACTCTGTGTGTGTGTGTGTGTGTGTGTGTGTGTGTGTATTAGAGGCCCAGTGCATGAATTTGTGCATGGGTGTGGTCCTGTCAGCCTGGCCAGGGGGAGGGGACATGGGCAGTTGGCTGGCCTGCCTGCTGGTTGAACTCCTGGTCGAGGGGACAATTTGCATATTAGCCTTTTATTATATAGGATATACATTGAGTGGCCAGATTATTATGCGTTCAGAGATCATAATAATCTGGCCACTCAGTGTATATGTGTGTGTGTATGTGTGTATATATATATGTATATATAAATCTATTTAACAACATTTTTGCATACAAGTTTAAAACATAAAATTCTCAAAAAATTCATTTGTATATCTCATGGGCCACTTATATAGATCCTCTTTTCTAAACCACTATTTTGACAACTTTCAAAAACCAGTCCATGGAAGTATATTTTCCAAAATGTTCTGTATAGAAACAGGATACTATCAATTTACTTAGGTTCTCAAAGTCTCAACTCAGTAAATTATACATATTAATCTGTCTTCTCACGTAAGGGTAAGAAATCCTGCCATGGAGAGTGGAAGACCTAGTGTGGGAGGCACGGAGACCTCGTGCCCGTTGGGTCACTGGCTGCACCAAGGGTGTGGCTGTCACAGGCCTTCACCACTGGAGACTCTCTCCCCAAGGACCTTGCTTTATAAACTGGAGGCCAACCTTAACCTTTAAGATGGGAAATGTTTTTTAACTTTTTCTGTTCAGTACATCTGTAAGAGCCCGTGCATAAACTATTAAAACTCAACTGCTACTACAATGTGAAGGCTTTAGGCAAGGAATGGCAGCCAACAATACAATTCTAGGAATCCTACCTAATAACAGACAAATATGCAAATTGACCATACCTCCGACACGCCCACCATCCACGCCCACCATCCACACCCACCATCCAATCAGAGCGAGCATGCAAATTAACCCAAACCAAGATGGCTACAGCCACAGAGAGTAAGGTTTCCTAGGTAACAGAGGAAGCCAAGCTTTCCGCCTGCCCTTGCCAGGCCTAAGCCTCCACTCAAGCTACAAAGTTTCAATTATAGAGGGTAAACAAATTCAAACAAATGGCGGCAGAATGGAGCTTGAGAGAGCAGGCCAGGGTTGCCCCTGGCAACAGGGGAAGCAAAGCTTTCCGCACACCCTGGCCGGGGCTACCCGCTTAAGGCAACAAAGTTTCAATTATAACCCCAATAGAAATGGCTGCCGGCCTCGGAGGGAGCCCCAGGCTTGGCTCCGCTCCAGGCTACAAAGTTTCAATTGTAGAAGGAAAATAAATTCCAGATACCAGGGCCTCTGCTTGGGTTGCCAGGGGGGGTGGCTGGCCTGCAAACCACCACAGGCCCCTCGCTCAGGCCGCCCCACGCCCCAAGGGAACCCCCACCTGATCTGGGACACCCTTCAGGGCAAACCAGCTGGCCCCCACCCCTGTACCAGGCCTCTATCCTATCTAATAAAAGAGTAATATGCAGATTGATCATCACTGCAACACACAATATAGCTGCCCCCATGTGGTCAAAGATCCTGCCCCCATGTGGACACAAGATGGCCACCACAAGATGGCCAGCAGGAGAGGGCAGTTGGGAGGCACCCGGCCTGCAAGGGAGGGCAGTTGAGAAGGACCAGGCCTGCAAGGGAGGGCAGTTGGAGGTGATCAACCCTGCAGGAGAGGGCAGTTAGGGGTGACCAGGCCGGCAGAGGAGGGAAGTTGGGGGCTAACAGGCTGGCAGCAGAATGGTTAGGGGGTGATCAGGCTGGCAGGCAGAAGCGGTTAGGGGCAATCAGGAAGGCAGGCAGGCAAGCAGTTGGGAGCCAGCAGTCCTGGATTGTGAGAGGGATGTCCGACTGCCTGTTTAGGCCCGCGACTGGCCTAAATGGGCAGTCGGACATCCCTTGAGGGGTCCCATATTGGTGAGGGTACAGGCTGGGCTGAGGGACAACCACCCTCCGTGCACGAATTTCGTGCACTGGGCCTCTAGTTCTATATAATAAAAGCCTAATATGCTAAGTGTCCAGTCATCCATTCAACCAATCAAAGTGTAATATGCTAATGGTATGCTAAGGCCGCTCAACTGCTCGCTATGACGTGCACTGACCACAAGGGGCAGTCGACTGGTCGACCAGTCGCTATGACATGCACTGATGTAGGAGCTGCCCCCTGGTGGTCAGTGCGCTTCCATAGGGGGAGTGCCGCCCAGCCACAAGCCAGGTTCACGGCTGGTGAGTGCAGCAGCGGTGGTGGGAGCCTCTCTCTTGCCTCCTTGGCAGTGCTAAGGATGTCTGACTGACGGCTTAGGCCCGCTCCCACCTAAGCTGTCAGTCGGACATCCCGAGGGCTCCCAGACTTTGAGAGGGCACAGGCGGGGCTGAGGGACACCCCCCACTGAGTGCACGAATTTCATGCACCAGGCCTCAAGTTTCTTAATGTGAAAGACATCACATAAACCATTAATATCAGATTCCAAAGTTTTTAAACCAAAGGTCTATAGTTTAATGTGTTATTTCTGTTTTGAGTCTTTAAGTAGGTCCGAGGAAGAAATAAACACCACAAGTACAGTTTGTTTGTTTTTTAAGGCGAGGCTAGAGGGTGAAATAGATTGAGTCTCAACTTAGTGAGATAAAATGAAGATCAAAACTGAACAAACCTACAGCTATGTCAACATAGCTATCAACATTTCATGGCCCGAAAAACAGACTATTAAAAGAATGAACACTGTTGTGTTAGTAAATGTTTTCCTTTTAAGGAATCTACCTCCAAAATTTGAGGTTCTAGATCCAGGATCTGTCCAATTCTAAAAATGGTTAAACTGTGGTATGATTTTGTCCTGCTAAGTCTCAGGTTGGCCATGTAAATATGTTTCTTTTGTAAAAAAGTACTTTTACAAACATCATTTCTCCCCTTCTTCACATATCCAAGGAATTTGAGAGAATACATATCCAAGGTATTTGAGAGAATAAACAGTCTCAGATTCAAAAAAGGTAAATTTAAATTTCCAAGGGTCTTTGGTAGGGACTTTAGCTTCTTTATCTTCTTTAGTGTCATCTAAGTCTGACCACCAGGTAGAGGTTTTGCGATAATGGACATACTAGCATTGCCCAGGGTGGTAGCTACCAGCCACTGTGGCTAATGGAGCATTGGAATGTAGCTAGTGTGGCGAAAGAACTGAATTTTAGGTTTAATTTAATTCAAGTAGCTGTGTATGGCTAGTGGCTACCCTAGGTCTGAAAAGCTCATCACATATGCAACCGAATTATTTGACAACCTTGCTCTAAAATGAACACATATAAAATGAGTTAGTATTCACTCAACTAGTTAAAACTTCATGCGCTCAACACTGTGAATATAGCAGACTGGAAAGGCTTACTTAGACACAGACAGACATATAGTCTAGTCTAAACAAAAACAAAACAGAAAACACAAACCACAAAAATATTACCTTTTCTCCATGCTTTATAGTATGAAGTGGAAGCTGGCCAATAACTTTCTTGGTTTCTTTTCTATGGCTCTTAAGTAGGAAAAAAATTGTTATTATTATTGAAAATTTATGTAAAATCATTGTTTTAAAGAAACTCATAAAATATAAGGAAGCTTATAGAAGAAATTCATTTAAAAAGCCAAGTTAAATGATTATAATGAAATAACTTTAAAATTACCATTTGTCTTAATGTATAGAATAAGCACATATAACTTAAGAGCTATTTGATCAAGAATCCTTATTTTCACTTAGCATAACACCCTCCAGAACCAGCTATGCTGCTGTACATGAGCCAGTCACAGAAAGACAAATACCATGTGATTTCCTTACATGTGGAATCTAAAGGACAACACAAGAAAACACACATACAGAAACAGACTCAGAGACACAGAGAACAGACTGAGGGTTGCCAGATGGAAGGGGGGTTGGGGGACTGGGCGAAAAAGGTGACAGGATTGAGAAGTACCGACTGGTAGTTACAGACTAGTCATGGGGATGCAAAGTGTAGCACAGGAAATATAACTAACGAATGACCTGGTGCACGGATTTGTGCACATTGAAAGGAAATTAATTAGAAGGTGGCCAGTGGGGCAGGGCTGGGCCAGACACGCCCTGGAGCCAACATCCCATGGACTCTCCCTGGCCGGCCGCCCCTGGGGTGGTGACGTGGCTTGAAGGGCATCTGCGGAGTGAGAGGGGTCCCTCGGCCTGGCCTGTGTGGATCGGGCTGAAACTGGCTCTCCGACATCCCCTGAGCAGTCCTGGGAGTTGAGAGGGCACTCTGCAAAGTTGCTGTCTTACAGGGTGTGGAACGCAAACGCAAGTGTGCAGTAAACCAGATTCGGGGCCAACAGTGCCCCAACAACAACATAACCCACGGCCGACGGTGGAATCTCGCAGCCCCATGAGGAATTGGGCTCCCTTCTCTCTGGTTTCGGGGTGTGTCACCTGAGAACCGCTGCTGCCTAGTCACTGCAGCTCGGCAGCTCCTGCATTGAGCGTCTGCCCCCGGGTGGTCGGTGTGCAACATAGCTACTGGTCAGAAGGACACTTAGCATATTAGCCTTTTATATATATATACTAGAGGCCCGGTGCACGAAATTCGTGCACAGGGGGTGGGGGTGTCCCTCAGCCCAGGCTGCACCCTCTCCAATCTGGGACCCCTCAAGGGATGTCCGACTTCCCTCTCACAATCAAGGAATGCTGGCTCCCAACTGCTTGCCTGCCTGCCTTCCTGATTGCCCCTAACTGCTTCTGCCTGCCAGCCTGATCACCCCCTAATCACTCCGCTGCCAGCCTGATTGATGCCTAATTGCTCCCCTGCCAGCCTGTTTGCCCCTAACTGCCCTCCACTGCAGGCCTGGTCTCCCCGAACTGCTCTCCCCTGCAGGCCTGGGTCCCTCTCAACTGCCCTTCCCTGCAGGCCTGGTCACCCCCAACTTCCCTCCTCTGCCGGCTTGGTCACCCCTAACTGCCCTTCCCTGAAGGCTTGATTGCCCCCAACTGTCCTCCCCTGCTGGCCTGGTCCCTCCCAACTGCCCTCCCCTGCTAGCCATCTTGTGGTGGCCATCTTGTGTCCACATGGGGGCAGCCATCTTGTGTGTTGAAGTGATGGTCAATCTGCATATCACTCTTTTATTAGATAGATAACTATGAATGGTGCCAGGTGGGTGCTAGAAATATGGGGGGGGGGGGGGAGAGCACTTTATAAAGTATATGTTTGTCTAAGCTGTACAAAACAATACTGAATGTAAACTGCAATGGGGGGAAGATACTATTTTCAATTCCATGCCTAACAAGAACCCAATTCCAATTCTTACCTATAATAATAAAAGGGTAATATGCTAATTAGACTGGATGTCTTCTGGACGTCATTCTGGACGTCTTTTCTGACGAAGCCTGGGTCCTGGGTGCCTGTGGGCGGCCCGAGGGAAGCCAGCCTGGGTCCTGGGTGCCTGCCAGCGGCCGGAGGAGGGAAGCCCTGGTCCCAGGTGCCGGAGGGAAGGAAGGCCTTCTCTTGCACAAATTTTCGTGCATCTGGCCTCTAGTGTTTAAATATTGGCTACAAAGTAGTAAGCTAAGGGTGGGGCTACCACCTATTAACTTTCCTAAAAGGAAAGGGGCTTCCTAGCCAACAGGCAGAAGATGACTCAGAAATGACCCTCTAATGCCTCCAGGTCAGGAAGAGTGACTTTTCTAGACAACAGAGACCAGAGACCAGAGACCAGAGACCAGAGACCAGAGACCAGAGACCAGGGACCAGAGTGTGAAACCCGGTGTTGGGGCTCTGACTCTGCAGCTGCTCCACAGAAGACAGGGAGCCCCCTCTGGTCCTCTCCGGCGTAGAGCCCAGAGTTCTCTTGTTGAACAGAACCAGGTCCCCTCTACCTCATGCCCCTTTGTCATTCCATTATGTTTGCAAAACATGCAAAAAGTGACCTGGCTTTAAAGATATCTGATTCCCCACAGAACAGAAAATTTTAATATATTCTAATTTAAAAGTTATTTGCAGAAAAACCATCATATCAATACTTAACTATTATGAGTGAAAATGAAATTAAGAATAGGGTCCAATACAACTTCAAGCAATATATATGGAAAAATATCTACAAACTATCTTTTAAAAAGCAAAGTTAAAAAGGATTATCCATAATTACCTGGCTTCCAAACTGTGAGCCAGTATAAAGGAAACGCTGTATATAGTAAAATATTAGCCACGCTAATGAGATGATCATCATGGTGATGAAGGCGATGGCCACGAACACCACTGACTGGCCACTGATGAACTCCTGGACATGGCGGGTCCCAACCCCTATGGTCATTTTGACTTGAATTTCTTTTTGTACTAGATCCAAAATTTCTTTTCCTTTCGAGTAGCTAACCATAATGACCACTATATTTCCCGTTCCTGTAAAAAAGAAAAAAGAAATCAATATAGAGAATGCAAAATAAGATAGAAAAAGTTAAGAGAAACTTAAGAATACTATGACTCATCCATGCATATACATCCAAAAACTTTGATAAAACGGGTAATTTTTAAGGAAAACATAGTGGTCCCACAAGAGAAAATAGAGTGATTACATGAGAAGTAGAATAAATCAGTAAGAACTGCCTCCCCAAAGAACAAGAGCCCCACTCAGGTTCATGGGTGAATTCTGCCACCAAACCTCTTAAGGATGAGCAACACCAATGACATTTAAATTGTTCCACAGCTGATTTAAAAAATACATTTTAAAATTAGTTCTAAGACAATAGAACCAAACTTGGTAATAAAAAACAAGCAAAGGAACCACACAGCCCAATTTCACGTATGAATATTACTATCTCATGCCTAAAGCATGTGCACTACACTAAGGGAGGCAAGTTGAGAATGTCTCCTGTGATCACTGTTATTTAACATTAGAGGCCCGGTTCATGAAATTTGTGCATGGGGGGTGAGGGGGGCGCGGGTAAGAGGGATCCCCTCAGCCCGGCCTGCACCCTCTCGCAATGCGGGACCCCTCGGAGGATGTGCGGCAGTCGACATCGCTCTCACAATCTGGGACTGCTGGCTCCTAACTGCTTGCGTGCCTGCCTCATAGCCCCTAACCGCTCACCTGCCTGCCTGATCGCCCCTAACTACTCTGCCTGCCTGCCTGCCTGATCACCCCTAACCGCCTCTGCCTTGGCCCCTGCCGCCACAGTTTCATTCGGAATTGCTTTTATTATTATTATAGATCCATCTGACAGAAAATGAACAGATAATAAGACAAGAAAATAAAAGAAACAGCAAAGGAGTGAAATAATCAAGTTCATGAACATCTCTGTAAGTTAATGCAAGAACAATAAAATGTCACTTAAGGGAAAAATAATCAAGAATGATAAGGCAAACTTTTAAACAGCGTTTTACAAGTCTTTATATTTAAAGTTATTAAAATAGTGTGATAGTAACATATGAGATAACAAGAATGGGGCAGAATAAAAAGTCCAGAATTTAGACCACAAAACATAAAAGAATTTAGGAAATGATAAAGGTGGAATTTCAGCCCTGGCCAGTTTGGCTTGGTGGATAGAGCATAGGCCTGTGGACTGAAGGGTTCCTGGTTTGATTCTGGTCAAGGGCACATGCCTGGGTTGCAAGCTCGATCCCCAGTGTGGGGTGTGCAGGAAGCAGCCAATTATTATTTTTATTTTTTAAGTACGGGGCAATTGGGTATCATCTGAAGAAAAAAATCTATTAGCCCTTCCTTACAACTTAGGCCAAAAGAAATTCTAAAGATTTAGAAGCAAAGATTTAAACAGTAAATATAAAAGAGCTAGAAGAAACAATTTAAATATATATGATATTAAAGAAAAACCTTTCCAAGTATGAAAAACCACCTCAAATTTTCTTAAGAAAAAAAAAGGGGATCTGACTAAGCATATATAAAAATGAAAAAGTTCTACATGTCTAAGGAGCAAAATCAAGGAATCAAGATTAAAAGAGCAAACGGGCAACTGTGGAAAAATACATGAAACGTAACAAAAACAAAACTAATTTCCTATAAGAAAAAGAACAATAGAAAACAAGGGAAATGAAGTCAGTGTGCAGAAAGGAAAATACAAATGGGTTTTATTTTTTAAAATAGCAGCTTTAGCAAGATATAATTCCCATGCCACAAAATTCACCTTTTAATGGGTCCGATCCAGTGATTTTAAGTATATTTACTAAAGTATGAAAGCAACACTGTCTAATTCCATACCATTTTTATCACCTCAAAAAGAAACCGTACAGTTTCTCTCCAGTAAGTGGACTTTAGACATATGAAACGTTGTGGAATAGATAAAAACATTTTACCTGTAACACTGCCAAAGGTAAGCGTTGTGACACACTGTATGGACAAGAGCGCGCACAAATCTGCACCCTTACACACTGAGGTTAGCGAGTTACTACAACCTGGGGTGGAGGGCAATGGGTATCCACACATTTTCTAAACACATGTCTCTTGACCCATTGATTCCACATCCAAGAACTTAATGGCACAGATATACATACCTATGTACACGTGAGGTACCTATAAAGATATTGATTGCCAATGTTTTTTCTATCACAATCTAAACATCCATCAGTAAGAAAGCCGCTTATAATAACAGTGTATGTACACAGATGGAGGCAGCAGCTCTGTCAATACTGACAGCACTCAAGCTACACAGATGAGGAAACACATCATGTCACACTGTGTGGACCAGAGATCTACATGGCTGTATCAGTCCAGAGGGCCGAAAGGCTGGCGACTGCTGGTCTAGACCACCTCTGGAAGGCGGCCCCAGAGACTGCAGCCTCTCTGAGAGGAGTTGGCATAGGAAGAATTCTGTACTGTGTGCACATATTACTACCCAAAACTTAATTTAAAAATCCATATATAATGTTTTCCGGCATTACACTGAAACCACACTGTGACACCATTTTATCTTAAGAGAGAAATTTAATCTGTAGCAAATCCACTGTGACCCTCGCCATGGAATTTAATTACTGAGACACCAGAAGGGCACCATTCTCAGTGGCTCCTGTCTGGAAGCTGATCCTGTGACCTGGGCCTAAAGCATCACTTTAAAAGAACTGACGTTGTCTCAGCGCTCCCACAACCACTGGGCATTTCCACCTTCAGGAAAACAAACATCTGGTAGCTAAGAAAGACACGTGCAGAAACAACTATGCTGGCTCTACCATTTGTAATCACAAGCCGAAAGCCCTTTATATAAAGTTCCTCTCTGTGGAAGTTTCAGGAACATACTAATGCAGGAAGACCAGCCTCAGTTCATAACCTTCACACAGAAAACAAGACTGTCTCTGCCATGCTGACAGCCACACTCACACCGGGCACCGCTGCGGCATTCTCGTGAGACAGTGCAGAGAAACTGGAGTACTTCCCGTTCACATCTCACTCGAAGCGGAAAGAGGCCACGCGATCATCTTACCGAGGAGGCTCGGAAATCTTAAGAGCTGCTCAGTGTCGTCCAGCACCCGGAAAGGCCGGGTCTGGAAAAATCAGCACCTGTACCGTCATGGGGGACACAGGCTTCCGAGCCACAGCCTGGGTTCAACCTCATTCTGCTACTACTGTCCGGGTCAGGAGAATGCATCTTCTCTGAGAATATGTCTTCAGCTACAAAACAGAGAGGAGGATTTTCTATTTTGAACTGTCACTTGTTTAGTAAGGAAGTGGAAAACCGAGCTGCAGAAATGAGGTGATCATTTTACCTGGGGAGACAGGCATTTCAGTTAC
Source organism: Ia io (assembly GCA_025583905.1). Lineage (NCBI taxonomy): Eukaryota > Metazoa > Chordata > Mammalia > Chiroptera > Vespertilionidae > Ia > Ia io. The sequence goes on along the minus strand of JAJQQW010000011.1, from coordinate 5,398,151 downwards.
ATCGTGGAGGACAGGAAAGGTTACAAGCAAAGGAAATTGTGAAACCACCCAGGCTGTGAAACCAACATAAAAACATATTTGGGATGGTAACTGGTCCAGTTTGGGTGACCAAAGGTATTACTCTCATTATCCTAGTGCCTCACTGCTGAGAACCAATTCCAGCATGTCATAATTACAAGAGTTTCACCAAAAGGTTGTGAAGCTTGGGGAGCTCAACAAGGGTTGAGTCAAATGTTGGAACGGCTAAATGGCACTTCCCCCAAACCTGAATAGGATTGTCTGCTGCCAGACAGCTCAGGGCATTTTATTGCCTCCTGTTGGCCAAACACCTGGATAGCTGTAGGCTATTCCCCAAACTGACAATGCTTCTGAACCCTACCCTTTGAAACCTTACCCTTTGAAATGTATGTCTCCACCTTGCCTTAGGACAAATTGTGTTAATAAGTAACATGGGGTCCTTAGACAAGGGGTAGTCTTCTAGCTCCTTTAGCTGAAGATCCTCTGACCCACAATGCCTTTCAAAATTATCTTTTGTCTTTGGACTCCTTCTTAATCTACATGCAGCTCCTTTCTCCAGATTGCTGAACCCTTTGTAAGGCTGGGACAAGAACCCTGGCACTTCACATAGAAGCTGGCACATAGTAAGTGTTTAGTAAATGTTTGTTGAATAAACAAATGAATGAATGAGAGGTGAAAAAGGAACTGAGAGGAGAGAGGTTCTTCAACACCTAAAATGAAGTGGGAGAGGGGTGAGGCAACTCACGCTCATCATGAGAAAGGTCCCCTGAACTGAAAACACTTGCCATAGCAACCTGAAATTTTCACCTAGGAAATTAATCTTAGTTTAGAGAGTTAAAAGAAATAATTTAAAAAGTATTCTGTGCCTAGGATGAAGGCTAACCTGTTTGCTGTGTTTACTGTAATTACATCAGCAAGACTACTTCTTAGAACTACTTTAAATTAATAAAACTCAGAATGAAGACTCATCCTGTCCTGTGACTTGCTTTTCTGGGACATTTTTGGGATAAACAGGAGGCAGGGCAGTTGAGTAAAAATGCACTGGCTGGGTCACTGCCTGCACAACCCCAAGGGCGCTGGCCTGCCCTGCTACCGGAGCATCGCACTCCCAAGGGGCCTCAGTGGCATAGGAAAGCACATCACAACTCACTCCCAAACTGAACAGCTGGGCTTCTTCACAGAAGGCACACACACCTAAAGACCCCGGACGGGTGAGAAAAAGCCCTTAGAATTACTTTTCTTCCTTAGGCCTGACCATTGCTATCAATCACATTGGACTAAGAAAGTCATCTTGTGCAACCCTCCTCCACCCCCTGCCCCCAAATCTATATACATCAACATCAGACAGGAGAACTGGAGGCAGTTTGCTTTATTTTTGTCTTACACTTTAGCACAAGGTCTTTGCACATAGTACACAATAAAAAACCTACTTGAAAATAATAATAAATATCAAATAAAGTATTCTTTAGCAAGCCAAATTATCCACAAAACTCTTCTATGCCCAAAATAAAATTGGATGTATTGCCATTTCCTTTCAAATTTCTGTGTTTCTCCTATACCTTGTCAAAAATGTAAAAAAAAAAATTTTTATAAAGAAAAAAAAAAAATCTGGTTTGCAGTCAATAGCTTCAAAATTCTAGAGGGTTACCTTTGAGTCTAGCGTACCATTTCTCCTCCCAAGGAAACTACTTAAAGATCTCAACATTCTGTTGAAAGAGATGAGAACTACTGAAATATTTAAAGTAGTAGATTAGATTTCTGTTCTAGAAAAATTCAGGCAGCAAGGAATACATTTTAAAGCTCTAGCAAGAAAACCCCATGAACATTCAGGTTTCCTTTTTCCAAAAACTTAAAACTTCTATACCCTCTCCACCTTTTCCCCTTAACCTGGAGACTTCAGGTTAAGATTCAGCATCAGCTCAACCTAAGGCCTTTCAGCACCATCTACCCCTTTGAGTATGCAATGCATCAAAGCCTCTCAGATATGCTTCTTTTTATATACCTATTATAATTTCTTTATAGGTCTCTTTCCCTCACTAGACCAGTACCACCTGTTCTTATTTATTAGTTTTGTAGCCCAGCATCAAACAGTGATGACCCAGAGAAGGGTTTCTGAATGAATCAATCTAAATAAATGGCTTATCTTCTGGTATTATAGTTGAAATGACCCAATAAGGGGAAATAGTACACTAAATATAAATGTAAATGCCTCTGAAATTTCAAGCTATTTTACATTTTTATAGTTGGCTCAGAGTGAAGAGGACCACAAAACAAATGCAGTTCTCTTCCTAGAATGTTAAATTATGTTTTCAATAATTTGGCTTGCTTAAAAATATTTTGTATTTAGTGAATATATTACTTAACAATCTTGCTGAGAGCTCTGTAATTTTCCTAAATGCATTACTTTATTTCAATCATTCAGCCTTTTGCCACCCCTACCTCACACCACACATCCCCAGAGACACTTTCTCTATCATCTTAACTAGTCTTCCAAAACTCAATCTTTCTGCGAACTGTCCTAGTTAATTAATTCCACCTTCTATGAAGCTGTCAGCTGTCATTTCTGTCTTGTTATAGCACCAAAATACATACTAAACTCAAAGCTAAATTTTTAGATCTTTTGTGGGAGTTAGCATTAAAGATCATCAAGAATTTATCAGTCTAGGCTGAGACAGTATTTGAATCCTCCCAAAATCCCAACAAAATTACAACATAACTGCAGAACCGCCAACACTCAGAGCCACCTGAAATCTAGCTGAACAGAATTCCTACAACTAAGGATTTAAAGAAGCAGCCACACTGATACTGGTAGGACGGGAAGAGATGCAGAATGAGAGAGGCTGGTACCACACCTATATATAGCCGATAAAATCAGGAGGGATATCTCAGGTACAGCGGTCCCCCCTACCCCCTAGGGGTGAAGTGTCCCAGCCCCACACTAGGTCCCCCCAGCCCAAAGTTCCAATGCCAGGAAGAGAAGTTCCCATAACTCTGGGCTGTAAAAAACTGCAGCGATTGTGGCTAAGTGAGACAGAGGCTGCTGGAGTCCCAGGCAGTTCCTCTTAAAGGGCCAGCACACGGACTTACTAGGACTCACTCCCTCTGAGCTTCAGCACTGGGGCAGCAGCTCAAAAGGTATCAGGAAATACAGGGAGAAACTAAATTGTCCAGCAACAGAGTGAGAGCTGAAGGGGCAGCTTTCTTCCAGAGAGAAATGCTGGCAGAGGCCATTGTTCCTTTGATGAGCCCTCCACCGACAGAGCTGGCAGGTGGGCACCATAACTGAGCCTTCATCAACTTAGCTAAAGCTATTGCCCCACCATGGTGATTCCCTGAAGCACCGCCCCATCCAACTTGTGGGTCCACCCAATCTATTTTCATTGGCTTTTCCAAACAAATGGCCTGTCTTGGCTCATGCTCAGACTTTCTTAAAATCTCTCAAACAAGCAGCATCTGGCCTTGGTGTGCCTCATACCTCTCACTAAATTGCCCCAGACCTGGCACTAGTGGCGGCTGGCCTTAGTTTGTAGCTTGGCCTCTCCTGGGCACCTCCAAGTCCAGCACAAGTAGCAGCCATCTGCAGACTGCTTTGCAGGTCCTGATGGGTGGCTCTAAGCAGGGCAAAGGTGGCGGCTGACCTTGGCCTGCACCTCCTGGGAGGTCTGAGATTCAGACCACATTGAAGTACCACCAACCACCTCCACAAGCACCACATTCTAGGGGCAGACTTAGCGGGCACGAGAGCCCTGCTAAGCCCTACTCTGTGGGGCCAGCTCCTGCACAGCTGATCCTCCATGGTGGTCACAGGGAGTCCTGGCAGCCAACTGGACTGGGAGTAAATCCCTCCCATTGATGTGCCAACAGCAATCAAGGCTCAACTACAACAGGAAGGTGTACACAGCCCACACAGGGGTGCACCTAGAGTGCCCAGCTCGGTGACTGGGGAGACTGTGCCACTGGACTCTACTACTGGACGCCGACTACGTAAGACCACTCTATCAACCCTGGGAGACAGCAGCTCTACCTGATACATGGATACAAACAGGGAGGCTGTCAAAATGAGGGTACAAAGACACAGGTTCCAAATGAAAGAACAGCACAAAACTCCAGAAGAACTAAACAAAATGGAGACAAGCAATATGCCAGATGCAGAATTCAAAACACTTGTTTTAAGGATGCTCAAAGAACTTAGGGAAAAAGTAGATGAACTTAAAACTTCAATAAAGAGATAGGAAACATAAAAACGGAACTAGAAACACAAAAAAGAACTAGTCAGAAATGAAGACTACATGAACTGAAATGAAGAATACATTACAGGAAATCAACAGTACAACAGATGAAGCAGAGGATCAAATCAGATATTTGGAAGGCAAGGAAGCAGAAAACACTCAATCAGAACAGAAAAAAGAATCCAAAAAATGAGAATAAAAAAACACAAAAGAATAGTATAAGGAGCCTCTGGGACAACTTCAAGCATACCAACATTCACAAAATGGTGACGCCAGAAGGAGAAAAGAGCAAGAAATTAAGAACCTACTTGAAAAAATAATGTTGGGTCCTAACTGGTTTGGCTCAGTGGACAGAGCGTCGGCCTGTCTACTGAAGGGTCCCAGGTTCGATTCCGGTCAAGGGTCCCAGGTTCGATTCTGGTTGCGGGCACATCCCCAGTAGTGGGTGTGCAGGAGGCAGCTGATGGATGTTTTTCTCTCATCAATGTTTCTAACTCTCTATCCTCTCCCTTCCTCTGTAAAAAAATCAAAAAAATATATTAAAAAACATAATGTTAGAAAACTTTCCTAATCTGGTGAAGGAAATAAACATGTAGGTCCAAGAAGTTCAGAGTCCAAAACAAGATGAAACCAAAGAAGCCCACACCAACACACATAATTAAAATGCCAAAGGTTAAAGACAAAGAGATAATCTTAAAAGCAGCAAGAGAAAAGCAGTTAGTTATCTCCAAGAAAGCTCCCTTAACCCTTTGCACTCACTTGCTTTTTCTCGACATCCGAGTGCAAAAGGTTAAGACTGTCAGCTGACTTCTCAACAGAAACTTTGCAGGCCAGAAGGAACTGATTTAAAGTGATGTAAAGCAAGGACCTACAACCAAGATTTCTCTATCCAGCAAAGCTATAATTTAGAACTGAAGAACATATAAAGAGCTTCCCAGACAAGAAAAAGCTTAAGGAGTTCATCACCACGAAACCAGCATTACATGAAATGTTAAAGAGTCTTCTTGAAGACGAAAAAGAATAAATGGCAACAAACACGTATCTATCAACATTTGAATCTAAAAAACAAACTAGATGAACAAACAGACCAGAAACAGACTCAGAGATACAGAGAACATTTTGACAGTTGCCAGGGAGGAGATTTGGAGGATGGATGTAAAGATAAAAGGATTAAGAAATATAAATTGGTAGTATCAGAATAGTCATGGAGATGTAAAGTACAGCATTGGGAATATAGTCAGTAATATTCTAATAACTATGTATGGTGTCACCTGGGTATGAAATTTATGAGGATGATCACTTAGTAAGTTATATAATGTCTAATCACTGGGTTGTACACCTGGGATGAATATATTATTGTATGTCAACTGTAACTGAAAAATAAGAATTATATAAAATAAAAAAAAGTGTTACTCATAAAAGACTACTGTGCTCTGCAAACACAAAATGCACATCTCTCTTAAGGTCAGAGACTTCTTTTTTAAACCCTCACTCGAGGATATGGTTATTGATTTGAGAGAGAGAAGAAGGAGGGAGGGAGAGAGAAACATCAATGTAGAAAGTGAAACACTGATAAGTTGCCTCCCATACATGCCCCAAATAGGGAATGAACCCACAATCTAGGTATATGCCTTGACCTGGAATCAAACCTACAACCTTTTTGGTGTATGGGATGATACTACAATCAACTGAGCCAGCAAGTTGGGGGAAGGTCAAAGACTTCTTACACATCTTTCTCATCTCCCTCCACCCCTACTATGGCCTCTTCCCCAAACACAGCTCACAGCTCTAAGCCTTGCCATACTTGGCACTTAGGAAACAACTATCAACAGAATGAAAGCACCAATCCTAAAAGGCCATACCAAGATTTCAGCTAAAGAATCATCCAACTTATTAACTGACAGTAACTACACTAAGGCCAATCCTATATTATAAAGAGGTAATATGCAAATTGACCATCACTCCAACACACAAGATGGCCACCCCCATGTGGACACAAGATGGCCACCACAAGATGGCCAGTAGGGGAGGGCAGTTGTGGGCGATCAGGCCAGCAGGGGAGGGCATTTGGGAGGGACGAGGCCTACAGGGGAGGGCAGTTGGGGGCGACCAGGCCTGTAGGGGAGGGCAGTTGGGGGCAACCAGGCTGGCAGGGGAGGGCAGTTAGGGGCAATCGGGCAGTTAGGGGCGACCAGGCCGGCAAGGGAGGGAAGTTAGGGATGACCGGCCAGCAGGGAAGGGCAGTTGGGCAACCAGGCCTGCAGGCAAGGACAGTTAGGGGCGACCAGGTCTGCAGGGGAGGGCAGTTGGGGGTGACTGGGCCAGCAGGGGAGGGCAGTTAGGGGCAATCGGGCCGGCAGGGGAGGGCAGTCAGGGGCAACAACCAGGCTGGCAAGGGAGGGCAGTTAGGGGTGACCAGGCCAGCAGGGGAGGGCAGTTAGGGGCAATTGGGCCGGCAGGGGAGGGCAGTCAGGGGCAACCAGGCCGGCAAGGGAGGGAAGTTAGGGGTGACCGGGCCAGCAGGGGAGGGCAGTTAGGGGTGACCAGGCCAGCAGGGGAGGGCAGTTGGGGGTGACTGGGCCAGCAGGGGAGGGCAGTTAGGGGTGACCAGGCCAGCAGGGGAGGGCAGTTGGGGGTGACTGGGCCAGCAGGGGAGGGCAGTTGTGGGCGATCAGGCCAGCAGGGGAGGGCAGTTAGGGGTGACCAGGCCAGCAGGGGAGGGCAGTTGGGGGTGACTGGGCCAGCAGGGGAGGGCAGTTAGGGGTGACCAGGCCAGCAGGGGAGGGCAGTTGGGGGTGACTAGGCCGGCAAGGGAAGGCAGTTAGGGGTGACCAGGCTGGCGGGGGAGGGCAGTTAGGGGTGACCAGGCCAGCAGGGGAGGGCAGTTAGGGGTGACCAGGCCAGCAGGGGAGGGCAGTTAGGGGTGACCAGGCCAGCAGGGGAGGGCAGTTAGGGGTGACCAGGCCAGCAGGGGAGGGCAGTTAGGGGTGACCAGGCCAGCAGGGGAGGGCAGTTGGGGGTGACTGGGCCAGCAGGGGAGGGCAGTTGGGGGTGACTGGGCCAGCAGGGGAGGGCAGTTGGGGGTGACTGGGCCAGCAGGGGAGGGCAGTTAGGGGTGACCAGGCCAGCAGGGGAGGGCAGTTAGGGGTGACCAGGCCAGCAGGGGAGGGCAGTTGTGGGCGATCAGGCCAGCAGGGGAGGGCAGTTGGGGGTGACTGGGCCAGCAGGGGAGGGCAGTTAGGGGTGACCAGGCCAGCAGGGGAGGGCAGTTAGGGGTGACCAGGCCAGCAGGGGAGGGCAGTTAGGGGTGACCAGGCCAGCAGGGGAGGGCAGTTAGGGGTGACCAGGCCAGCAGGGGAGGGCAGTTGGGGGTGACTGGGCCAGCAGGGGAGGGCAGTTAGGGGTGACCAGGCCAGCAGGGGAGGGCAGTTAGGGGTGACCAGGCCAGCAGGGGAGGGCAGTTAGGGGTGACCAGGCCAGCAGGGGAGGGCAGTTAGGGGTGACCAGGCCAGCAGGGGAGGGCAGTTAGGGGTGACCAGGCCAGCAGGGGAGGGCAGTTAGGGGTGACCAGGCCAGCAGGGGAGGGCAGTTGTGGGCGATCAGGCCAGCAGGGGAGGGCAGTTAGGGGTGACCAGGCCAGCAGGGGAGGGCAGTTGTGGGCGATCAGGCCAGCAGGGGAGGGCAGTTAGGGGTGACCAGGCCAGCAGGGGAGGGCAGTTAGGGGTGACCAGGCCAGCAGGGGAGGGCAGTTAGGGGTGACCAGGCCAGCAGGGGAGGGCAGTTGTGGGCGATCAGGCCAGCAGGGGAGGGCAGTTAGGGGTGACCAGGCCAGCAGGGGAGGGCAGTTGGGGGTGACTGGGCCAGCAGGGGAGGGCAGTTAGGGGTGACCAGGCCAGCAGGGGAGGGCAGTTAGGGGTGACCAGGCCAGCAGGGGAGGGCAGTTGGGGGTGACTGGGCCAGCAGGGGAGGGCAGTTGGGGGTGACTGGGCCAGCAGGGGAGGGCAGTTGGGGGTGACTGGGCCAGCAGGGGAGGGCAGTTAGGGGTGACCAGGCCAGCAGGGGAGGGCAGTTGTGGGCGATCAGGCCAGCAGGGGAGGGCAGTTGGGGGTGACTGGGCCAGCAGGGGAGGGCAGTTGGGGGTGACTGGGCCAGCAGGGGAGGGCAGTTGGGGGTGACTGGGCCAGCAGGGGAGGGCAGTTGGGGGTGACTGGGCCAGCAGGGGAGGGCAGTTAGGGGTGACCAGGCCAGCAGGGGAGGGCAGTTAGGGGTGACCAGGCCAGCAGGGGAGGGCAGTTAGGGGTGACCAGGCCAGCAGGGGAGGGCAGTTAGGGGTGACCAGGCCAGCAGGGGAGGGCAGTTGGGGGTGACTGGGCCAGCAGGGGAGGGCAGTTGTGGGCGATCAGGCCAGCAGGGGAGGGCAGTTAGGGGTGACCAGGCCAGCAGGGGAGGGCAGTTGGGGGTGACTGGGCCAGCAGGGGAGGGCAGTTAGGGGTGACCAGGCCAGCAGGGGAGGGCAGTTGGGGGTGACTGGGCCAGCAGGGGAGGGCAGTTAGGGGTGACCAGGCCAGCAGGGGAGGGCAGTTAGGGGTGACCAGGCCAGCAGGGGAGGGCAGTTGGGGGCAACCAATCCTAAAAGGCCATACCAAGATTTCAGCTAAAGAATCATCCAACTTATTAACTGACAGTAACTACACTAAGGCCAATCCTATATTATAAACAGGTAATATGCAAATTGACCATCACTCCAACACACAAGATGGCCACCACAAGATGGCCAGTAGGGGAGGGCAGTTGGGGGTGACTGGGCCAGCAGGGGAGGGCAGTTAGGGGTGACCAGGCCAGCAGGGGAGGGCAGTTAGGGGTGACCAGGCCAGCAGGGGAGGGCAGTTAGGGGTGACCAGGCCAGCAGGGGAGGGCAGTTAGGGGTGACCAGGCCAGCAGGGGAGGGCAGTTAGGGGTGACCAGGCCAGCAGGGGAGGGCAGTTGGGGGTGACTGGGCCAGCAGGGGAGGGCAGTTAGGGGTGACCAGGCCAGCAGGGGAGGGCAGTTAGGGGTGACCAGGCCAGCAGGGGAGGGCAGTTAGGGGTGACCAGGCCAGCAGGGGAGGGCAGTTGGGGGTGACTGGGCCAGCAGGGGAGGGCAGTTGGGGGTGACTGGGCCAGCAGGGGAGGGCAGTTAGGGGTGACCAGGCCAGCAGGGGAGGGCAGTTAGGGGTGACCAGGCCAGCAGGGGAGGGCAGTTAGGGGTGACCAGGCCAGCAGGGGAGGGCAGTTAGGGGTGACCAGGCCAGCAGGGGAGGGCAGTTAGGGGTGACCAGGCCAGCAGGGGAGGGCAGTTGTGGGCGATCAGGCCAGCAGGGGAGGGCAGTTAGGGGTGACCAGGCCAGCAGGGGAGGGCAGTTAGGGGTGACCAGGCCAGCAGGGGAGGGCAGTTAGGGGTGACCAGGCCAGCAGGGGAGGGCAGTTAGGGGTGACCAGGCCAGCAGGGGAGGGCAGTTAGGGGGACCAGTCCTGTTAGTCTGGAAAGATGTTAGTGTCATTATAAAAAAGTGCAGATTTAAGTCCCGCCAGTGTGGCTCAGTGGCTGAGCGTTGACCTGTGAACCAGGAGGTCATGGTTTGATTCCTGGTCAGGGCACATGCCCAGGTTGCGGGCTTGATCCCCAGTGTGGGGTGTGCAGAGGCAGCCGATTGGTGATTCTCTCTCATCACTGATGTCTCTCTCTCCCTCCCTCTTCCTTATTCTCTGAAACGAATGGAAACATATTTTTAAAACAATGCAGATTTAGGAAACTGCAGGCTGATGAGCCTGCCATTGGAAAGAAAATGGCCACATTAAGATGCTGTAGACTGAGAAGGGACTGAAAGGATCCTGACACAACTGCCTAACTCGGGAAACACTCTGGATCGGATGGATCTGGAATGCTATGCGCAATCTGATGGGCAGGACTTTTCATGAGGTTTGGGTACAATGACAATTGGGTAGATTTGTAATCATTGGAATAACTGCCCAATACTCTAAATGGACGTCTCCAAACCCACTTCCTTTCTGTTGCAACTGAGGAACTTTGCCTCTACCATCTGAGGTCAAGCCCTCCACAAGTGTCCTGGACACCATCTCTCAAAGACCCTCCTCTGCCAGATTCCTCTTCTCTATCCCATCTCTAGCAGACCATCCCCTCCCACTTCCAATATGCCTCACCCTCCGCCACCCGCCCTCCCTGGCCCACAGTTTCTGCCCATGTCTCAGCTCCTCCCACACCCTTCCAGGCAACCTGTGTCTGCTTCCTCACCTCTCAGCTGACTTCCGTTCCTATCACTTGGCTAAAGTAGGACAAATCCAAAGACACTTTCCTGTCTTCACTTTATAGTCAGGTTCTGAACTTGCATTCAGAAAGCCAAAATAGAATGAAAAAGTTGCAGAAGTAGCAGAAACTTTAAAAGATTTTAATAACAGTAAGTTCAGAATGAGTCATGATCTTGCAAAAACAGAAAAACAGTTCTGCTGCGTACTGGTCAAAAGGCACTCGGATCCAGTTCTGAAGGTATCTTACAAGAGACGACTTTTAAACGACCGTTACTTCTTGAAGATGCAACCTGTTGCCCTGGGGAATGAGTGTAAGTAGGAAGGCTCACCTGGCAAAAAGCAGGGTCTTTTCTTGAATCAACACGGCATTAAAAATTTCATCTAAACTCAAGGCTAAACGAATCTGATTGGCAGTCAAGCCAGTGTCATGACCTTACATGTAGTGAGTGAGACAACATACCCAAACTTAAATCCAGGCTTTTCGGCTCAGAGGTAAGTCCGATTTTCCGGCTCAGTTGAGAATGCTCAGGCATGTTTTCAGAAAGTCAAGAAACCGGTGCTACCAAGCACCCTTTACTCCGGGGAAGGGACAGCCAGCCCTGCAGTGCCCTGGGGGAAGCTCAGGTTCCTGCCCCACCCGACTCTGGGGGACGCTGAGTGGAAAGGGACCCACGATGAGCGATCACGAGACTTTCCAGGTTAGAATCACACTCCTCCCCCGTGGATTTTAATTTCTTTCGGCCCCCACCACGGCCCTCGGAAAAGGGCCCAAGGCGAAGGTATCATCTGTGGGCAGGCTGGCGTCCCTCCTAACAGCACCCCAGGGGGGTCGCCCATCAAATCCAGGGCTCCCCTGAGTCTGGGACCGCCCCCCGCCCCTGCCGAGCGCCCCGCCCGCTCACCCGCGTGGGACATGGGCCCGGTGAGGTTCCCGTGGCGCTCCTCGTTATAGATCACCACGGCCGAGGCGTTGCTCCGCGCCGCCACCAACACCTTGTCCTTGAAGGTGCAGCCCCCACGCGCCACCAGGGCGACCCAGGGCGCGGCTCCGCGGCCGCCAGGCGCGGGCACCACGAAGCGCGTGTCGGGCGCGCAACCCTCAGGGTCGCCGTCCCCAGCGCGGGGGACGCCCACCAGGCCCAGCGCGCCCTCCTTGGGGGAGCTGTCGCCGAAGCGGCCGCTCTCCGAGACGCTGCACACGGTCCTGTTCGTCTGCCGGTCCACGTACTGGAGGCTCACCACGGCCGAGTACCACTCGAGCGCCTGGCCCCCGGCCGCCGGCGCGCACAGGGCCAGCGCCAGCAGCGCCGGCAGCGCCAGCGCACCGGGGCCCGCGCCGCCGGCCTCGGGCCGCCGCGCCATGGACCCACCACCAGCGAGGAGGAGCGGCCGGGCGGGGCTCCCCGGGGCCTGCGGGAGCGCCAGCGTCGGAGGAAGCTGAGGAGCGAGGGCCGAGCGTCCGCCGCGAGCGGGAGAGCGCGAACGGTGGGCGGGCGGAGCGCACGCGCACCCGGTGCAGAGCAGGGGTGGGTGGGGCGACGGAGGGGGCGGGGCCAGAGGGGGCGGGGCCACAGGAGGAGCGCAGGGGCCAGGTGACCGGAGGGGCGGGGCTGTGGGCAGTGGGCGGGGCTGTGGGCAGTGGGCGGGGCGGCGTAGGGAGGGGCAAAGGGCTGCGGAAGCCCGGGTGGCTCGCGGGAGCCCGGGTGGCTCGCGGTCGCGCGGTCCCAGAGCCGGAGGAGCCCGCGGACGAGGAGCTCGCGCCGCAGCCCACGCCCTCGCTTGCGCCCAGGCGGCGGTAGCCACCGGCCAGCCTTGTGCAAGGGGGACCCCGGTGCCCCGGAAGCCACGGGTGAGTGACCGCCGAGAAACGGGAAGCTTCTCCGCGAGGCGTGGGAGCGGGATTGTGTAACACTACTCAGCGGATGTTCATGAAGAATTTTTTTAGGAGCATTTTATTTTAAATTTTTTTTATTACTGTCAGAGGGGAAGGGAGAGGGAAGAGAGAGAAACATTGATGAGAGAGAATCATCGATCGGCCGCCTCCTGTACGCTCCCCACTGGGGATCAAGCCCATTGCCCTTTGCTGCAATGAACCCGGGACCCTTCAGTCCGCAGCCCCATGCTCTATCCACTGAGCCACACCAGCTAGGGCTGCTCATGAAGAATTTACTGTGGCAAAGGACTTGCTTGTCTAAGACATTTAAAAATCCAATTAAAAAATTCAAAGCTTCATTTTCCAGAAACGTTTTGTTACAATTTTGTAATACTAATGATTCCTTAGGCTTTTCTCAAGTGTTATACTCACAAGAACCCTTTTTTTATGTTTTTCAATATATTTAACCTGTAGTTTAAAAAAATATATTTTATTTATTTTTTACAGAGTGGAAGGGAGAGGGATAGAGAGAATCATCGATGAGAGAGAAACATCGATCAGCTGCCTCCTGCACACTCCCCACTGGGGATGTGCCCGCAACCAAGGTACATGCCCTTGATCCAAATCGAACCCGGGACCCTTCAGCCCGCAGGCCGACACTCTATTCACTGAGCCAAACCAGTCAGGGCTATAATATGTAGTTTTGAAGTAAGTGCATCAAACTTAAATTGTACAGTAATAAATAAAGAAAAAAAAAACGAAGAACTAGTTTGGCTATAAATAAACCTGCCTGGAAACTCCTGCAGGAGGAGAAGTTGATTCTAGCTCCCCTCCCTCCTTTGTCCCAGCTCTGTACTGGCCCCGTAGTTGTTGCCACTCCCACAGGCCTTCCTTTTGGGATTAGATGCTCTCACATTCTCTGTTTGTTACCCATCTGTCTCGGACTGTGTTTAAAACTGTGCTCCAGAATGCAGCCTGGCCCACACCCCAAGTTTCCCTGGAAGTTGAAATTTCCTGTCCCTTTCTCAGCAGGAAGTTGGTTTAAAAGGCGGGAAGGACCGCATGCCTGGGAGAGGGAGGTAAGTAAGGTGCAGTGCGCCTGGATCCTTGCTAGTTGGAGTGGGGTTCTTAGGGTGCCGCTGGAATAGGGATTTCTGGAGGCCCCCAGAGGAGGATGAGATGTGGTGGAAATCTTTATTTGAGTGGGATTACATTCCTCCATTTGCAAAGTCCCATTTCCCTTAAACTAGTCCTAGAAAGGGTGAAGCTGGGGCCAGCAGAGCTAAAAGCAATGCCAGTGTCCAGTTTCCGTTCCCTGGTGGAGCTGAGTCGGCAGGGCCCCAGGCTAGTTGCAGTCCATTAGTACATGGCGTGTGGGGCCCACACAGCTGTGGGCCACAGGGGCGAGCGCAGGGCAGGAGCCCCACACGCCAGGAGTCAGGCAGGAGCAGCGGGAGAGAAGGGCAGGAGCTACGCTTTGTGTAGGAGCTTACACACCAAATCTTCCTGTGCTTGCAGGGACCATGCCTGTACACCTACTCTGGCCAATGCCCTGTTCCCAGGGATGACCGACAGGCAAGCACCCTTCCCTGTCACCTAGACTGCACTGGGCAGGCTTCTGTCAGTTTTGTCCAGTCCCTTCCCCCAGGGTCTGTGGGGAACAGATGTGGAGAGTGTTGAACTGCAGCTTTGGGGCACAAACGGCTGCCTGTATTGTCTGGCCTTCCCCTTGCGCCTTTCCTGTTGGCTAATTAACTAGGGCCCCGGTGCATGGGGGGTGGGCTCCTTAGCCCGACCTGCACCCTCTCCAATCTGGGAGCCCGCAGGGGAGCCCTCTCCAATCCGGGAGTTTCTGTCTGTCTTTGCAATCACATGAGCGAATTGTCTGAGACCCCAGCCCAGTGTGGTTTGTTGCTCACAGAATAATAGAGGCATTTTTTTTCCCTTTGCTTTATTGGTGGAGATTTCCTGGAAGTTTTAGGATATCTTCCCTTTAATTTTTTCTAGACACTCTGACTTTATTTATGTCTCTCACATTTGCTTTCCCTCCATCCCCCACCGCAACAGTAACCTGCTCCAGGCTCACTTTGCTCTAGTGTCTAGGACCGTAGTCAGCAAACTGCGGCTCGCGAGCCACATGCGGCTCTTTGGCCCCTTGAGTGTGGCTCTTCCACAAAATACTACGGTCTGGGCGAGTCTTATTTTGAAGAACTGGCGTTAGAAGAAGTTTGGCTCTCAAAAGAAATTTCAATCGTTGTACTGTTGATATTTGGCTCTGTTGACTAATGAGTTTGCCAACCACTGGTCTAGGAGATCCATCTGCCACCAGAACTACAATTCCCAGAATTCCTGGTGCTCCCCACACTCTTGGTTTTCCTTTCCTGCTCTGTCTTCCTCCCATGGCCTCCCACTCTGCCAAGTCCTCCAAGCTGCCAGCTCTCCCTCTCTGCTCTCTGTCTGTTGGCTTGGGGAGCCAAGTTCCCCAAGCCGTTCCACTTTCCACCGGCTCTCCCGCTCTGCTCTCCGCCTGGCGCCTGTGCATGCAAATTAACCCGCCATCTTTGTTGGGTTAATTTGCATACTCACTCCTGATTGGCTGGTGAGCGTAGCGGAGGTATGATCGATTTACATATTTCTCTTTTATTATATAGGATAGCTGGGTAAGTACAATGGTATCACTAGGACCCCCCTGCTGTGTTCCAGCAAAACAAAATACTTGTAGTTCCCAGAGCAAGCCTTGCAGTTCCATGCTATGCTTTACAAATTCCTTCTCTACTTCATGAAATCCTTCTCCTGGCTCTTGTCCTGGCAAATACCAACTTACTCTTCAAGTTTTGTGGTTTTTTTCCCCCAAAAATTTCCTTTATTTATTGATTTTTAGACAGAGAAGAATTTAGAGAGAGAGAGAGGGGAAAAGAGAGAGAGACAGACATTGATTTGTTATTCCACTTATCCTGCATTCACTGGTGGATCAAACCCACATCCTGATGAATGGGACAATGCTCTAGTCAACTGAGCTACCCAGCCAGGGCCGTCTTCAAGTTTTAACTCAAAAGTTATTTCTTCTGTGAGACCTTCCCTGGTTCCTAAAGGCAAGCTTCGATGCTCCTCCTATTTCCATGTTGCTTGTGTAGGTCATGCTCACATATTCAATACAGCCTTTGGCCTTTTTATAATGCTGAGGGTCAGGATTTTGTCTTTGCTGTTTTCATGAATCTCCCTCAGCTAGCAGAGCGTCCAGTGTGCCTAAAACTTGTAAAATGCTCTTTTGACTGTTTCAGAGTCAAGGTCTCATGGTGCTGACAGGCATGTTGCTCAGTGAAGACCAGCAGACGAGCAGTTGTTGAGCCCCTCGGTCACCCCAGTCCTTGGTTTTTATTCTTCAGCACCAGCTTCAGGCCTCAGCTGGTTCCCCACTGATTCAAACCGCCGGCTCTCCTCACCGATACTAGCTGCCAAGTGCGCTCAGCCTCTTCAGTTCCCTCCCTTCTGTCCCAGAAGCAAAGCTGGCAGCCTCAGCCACCACTCTCTGTGCTGGGAGTGGGGGACAGGGTAGGCAGGCATCATGATCTTTCTTTTAATTGTTTCATGATGGAAAAATATCAACTGTTTCTAAAAGTATAATGAAGCTCTATGCACTTATAACTTAGATTCAGCAATGATCAATTCACGGCTAATTTCATTTGTGGTGCACGCCCAGTCACTTCCACTTGACACTATTAGATATTATTTTGAAGGAAATCCCAGATATTGAGGAGAAGCAGAGTTTGCCATCCCAAAATATGCCTTTGGGGAATATTGATTATTTAAGGTGGTTATTTTTAAGATAAAAAAGACTTAGAAACTTTGCCCTCCCCCACTTCCCTCCCTAAAGGAATTCAGATAGAAAGACCTACTTCAGAAAGAGAGCCTTAGCATATTCACCTTACCGCGTAAGAATTAGCGTGGCAGACAGGGAGGACCCCAGTAATTTTTTTAAAAATATATATTTTATTGATTTTTTACAGAGAGGAAGGGAAAGGGACAGAGAACCAGAAACATCTATGAGAGAGAAACACCAATCAGCTGCCTCCCGCACACCCCCCACTGGGGATGTGCCCGCAACCAAGGTACATGCCCTTGACCGGAATCAAACCCGGGACCCCTCAGCCCGCAGGCCGACGCTCTATCCACTGAGCCAAACCGGCTTTGGCTCAGTAATTCTTATTAGAACCCCCTCTGTGTCCTGTTGTTTCTGGGGGGCCTGGCGAGAATGTGTTTCCCTTTTTCATTGACCTGTAGATTACCTACTGTTCCTTTGAAATCCCAGACCCCTGCCTCCTTCTCCTTGTCCAGAATGGCATGTAAATCTCAACTGCCCAACGTGTCCTGGGTCTCATGTGTACACACATACGTACACACATACGTACACACATGTGTACATACATATGTACACACATAATGGAATGGGGACTTTGGACTGGATCGCGGTGTTCCCTGGCAGGATGGCTTTTCCCTAGCTCTTTGCCCATTGGAGTAGTGTTGTATCATAAATCAGCAAATGAGACACAAGATGCCTTAATGAGCCAATTAATTAGGAGTCGTTTATTGCTCGAGGCCCAGAGGGATGTCTCTTCCAAATCTCTGAGCACCACATACAGGAAGTCTCCGAATTTATACTTTTCGAGCCCCTTTGCTTGCAGATATTACAAAGGGCTCTGTGTGAGTTATTGTTACAGACAATTGTAACCTTGAATACATAATGAGTTAGTACTTGGCATAAGAATATGGGAATTGTTATCAGTATTAGTCTATTACATTGGATGGCTAACTTGCAGGGTCAGACAGTTAAGTTTATCTTTTTCTATTATTTGAACTAAAAACAGTCATTTTATAGAATAAGAGACTGTCTTAAAGTGACAGAATTTACAATGTCAGAGTTTACAGGACTAGGGACTGTCTAACAATAGCAGAGAAGTCAAACAGCAGTTTTTTATACAAGATGGAAGTTACTATGCTTCAGTAGAAGAATGAAACCAGATGGAAGATGGGACAGCAAAGGTGAAAATTTATTGAAGAACAAGTACAGACTCCCACATGGGGAGGGGGAGAGAGTCCTACCGAGTGCCTTTTCCCTGCAGTTTATAAAGGCTGCAGATCTTGGTGCCTTGATATCCCTCTGATTGGTAACCTTCCCTTCTGATTTGGTCATTATGGCAACTCCTGAGCAAAGGTCAAACCCACATGGGAACCTCCTGTGGGCCTCGTGGGCTCTCCTCCCTCATTGTCCTTTTTCCTCTGGGCTTCTTCCTCCTTCCCTTTGTTCTGTAAATTTGTACCTTTTGCTACTCCCAGCTCCTCTTATGGAAATTAACTTCTGCTGCTCCCTTATCTTATGGAAATGCACCGTTTTGCAACTCTGTGGCCTTGTGTTTTTTTCCATGGACCCCTTAATTTTTAAAATTTCCTAAACTTGCCTATTTCACCCCTAAAAACTCATATTTTACCCAAAAAACTCCTTTCGATAATATATTTGGTGCCCTTGCCGGTTTGGTGCAGTGGATAGAGCATCAGCCTGCAGATTGGAAAGTACCAGGTTCGATTCCAGTCAAGGGCACATGCCCGGGTTGTGGGCTCAATCCCCAGTGGGGGGCGTTCAGGAGGCAGCCGATCAATGATTCTCTCTCATCATTGATGTTTCTATCTCTCTCTCCCTCTCCCTTCCTCTCTGAAATCAATAAAATATATTTAATATATATATTTGGTAATTTTATCCTGTTAATCTGTCTCATGTTAATTTGATTACTAGTCCAGCCAGAAGGATTTAGAAAAGAAAACTATTTCTCTACCTACACAACATCATATCATCTTACCTGTAAACATTTTAATGTTCAAAAACAAAACATAATCACGATATTATCACAATTTTTAAAAAACAAAAACATAATCACACAAAAAATTTGTCCATAGCTCTGTTGCTGATGGAAATGGGGTCTTTTCACGGAGTCGTAAGAAAAGCATTTCTGGGACCCACACATGGGAGGATAAGGTTTAGTGGTAAGATTCGTTGGGATTGAAATAAATGTCCCCAGGTCTCAGCTGTCTGTCCTGCTCTGGAAAAAGTCCAGCCTCCTCATCATCAGACCCAGAAACTCTGTGCCAGGGGCTCAGTGCAGTTCAGTCCCTGGCCCCTTCCGGCTGGCTTAGGCTGCTGCACTGTGCCGAGGCACTGTTGGGGCCCATGTGGTCTGCTGTGGGCCCCAGGTGGCTGCTTTAAGCTTGGGAAGGACTAGGCACTTTTAAATATATATAAATATATATATATATAATATATATATATATATATATATATATATATATTGATTTCAGAGAGGAAGGGAGGGGGAGAGAGAGATAGAAACATCAGTTATGAGAGAGAATCATGGATCAGCTGCCTCCTGCTTGTCCCCTGCTGGGGATGGAGCCTGCAACCAGGCATGTGCCCTGACCTGAATCCAACCATGACCTCCTGGTTCCTAGGTCAATGCTCCACCCCTGAGCCACGCCCACCGGGCAGGGCAGGACGAGGTGCTTTTTGAAATCAGCCAATCAATTTCCCAGGCCTGCAGGGGCTTGCTGCATTGGGTCCTTCCCCTAACCCAGTGGTCGGCAAACTCATTAGTCAACAGAGCCAAATATCAGCAGTACAACGATTGAAATTTCTTTTGAGAGCCAAATTTTTTAAACTTAAACTTCTTCTAACGCCACTTCTTCAAAATAGACTCACCCAGGCCGTGGTATTTTGTGGAAGAGCCACACTCAAGGGGCCACAGAACTGCATGTGGCTCGCGAGCCGCAGTTTGCCAACCACGGTCCTAACCAATCCATATCCTAGATCTTCTGGGCTCTGTGTCCCCTTATCCAATCCCATCCTGCATAATTTCCCCCTTTCTGTATTTGATATTTTGACTGATGGCAGTTCAGCCTATTCTTCTGTTCCCTGTATTTTCTCAGAACTGGTAGTTAGGTTGAGATCTGATCTGATACAGCTTAGATTTTTGGCAAGAACACCTCATAGGTGGTGCTGGGCACTTCCATCTGAGAGCGCATTATGTTGGGTGCCTTTCTGTTTTGTAATGTTAGTCGTCACTGATGGTCATTAACTAAATCTGTTATTTTATTAAGGATTTGCAAAGTAGTGATATTCTAATTCTGTCATTCCTTCTTCATTTATGAGCTGGAATACTGTAAAAAGAAATTACCCCTCAACCAATAGAAGTGCAAGTTTAAATGTTTAATTCTTTTATTTCTCCATTTTCAGAATAATGAATCCCGGGTTGTGGGCTCAACTCCCTCCAAAGATCCAATTCCTTGATGTTATTCTTTTTTTTTTTTTTAATTACTTTATTGATTAAGGTATCACATATTTGTCATCAACCCCCCTCCCCCGTTCCCTTCCCAACCCCCCCCACATGCATGCCCCCCTCCCCCTGTTGTCCGTGATCACTGGTTAGGCTCATATGCAAGCACACAAGTCCTTTGGTTGATCTATTTGATGTTATTCTTGAAGGTCACATTCTGCCACTGATGGGCTTATGTCTTCCTTGCTTTCTGAAGTTGGCTGACCAGCAGCCATTTCTATCGGGAATCTTCTTCTTTTTAAAATAAAGTGCTTTTTTAAAGGCTACAATCTGTGCCCTGGCTTTGTAAAAATAAATAAATAAATAAATAAATAAATAAATAAATAAATAAATAAATAAATAAAACATGTTCATTGTAAAAGTAAAATGATCCACAAGATATAGATAAATTGAAAAAAAAATAAAAATACCATAATTATACCAGAGAAATACTATCAAATTTTGGTAAACCACACTCTAGTCTTCTCTAGTCTTATTTCTATGACCCTGTAAATATTTGTTTAAATGACAAAATACAATGCATATTGTTTGTTTAATTTGCCTTTTAAAAACTCAGCAAAGTCTCACGAATGCACTCTCTATACCATGAATGCACTTCTCCACGACCATTTAAATGACTACATGGTATTTCAGCGTTCGAAAGCAGCACTGTTTTTATAATCAATTCCTGGTTTTGGACATGTAAGTTGTTTATTTTTAATATTATAAATAAAAACAGGTTTTTTTGTTTATAATTTATAATATATTATAATTTATATATATAAATTTTTCTGCCTATCATTTATAATAATACTGGAGGCCCGGTGCATGAAATTCGTGCACAGGAGGGGTTCCCACAGCCCAGCCTGCACCCTCTGCAATCGGACATCCCTCTCGAAATCTGGGACTGCTGGCTCCTAATCGCTCCCTGCCTGCCTGCCTGATCAACCCTAACACTCTGCATGCCTGCCTGATTGCCCTTAACCCCTCTGCCTGCCTGCCTGATCACCCCTAACCTCTCTGCCTGGCATCCTGGTCACCCCTAACTGCCCTCCCCTGCTGGCCTGATTGCCCCCAACTGCTCTCCCCTGCAGGCCTGATCTCACCCCAACTGTCCTCCCCTGCTGGCCTGATTGCCCCTAACCTCCTGCCAGCCTGATCTCGCCCCCAACTCTCTTCCCTGCTGGCCTGATTGCCCCTAACTGCATCTGCCTTGGCCCCCACCACCATGACTTTGTCCAGAAGGAATTTGGATGTCCGGAAGATGGCTGGTTGACTCGGTCTAATTAGCATATTACTCTTTTATTAGTATAGGTAGATTGTATAGGATAGGATTGCTTAAATGGGGGGAAAAGCCTTTTTCAGCAGGAGGAGATGCTCGTGGCAGACAAAAATACATAATCCCTATATCTGGACTGATAGCCAGCCATATGCAGTATACTGCCAAACCAGTCATTAAAAATTTGAACTGCTTTCTTATACCTTACACCAAACAGCTGTTGCCCTTAAAACTTCTTTTCAGCCCCCACCTTAGGTTCTGCCTTTGCAGTTCACCCAGACTAGGTTCTGATTGGTCAATTTCTATGCCAGTCAGCGTCAAAAGCTCTGCCTCCTAGGCAGCCATTGGTTCCTCGCAGTTCACCCAGATTTGGTTCTGATTGGTTGGTTTCTATGCCAGTCAGCATCTCTGGGCCTATCTCCAGGCCTGATCTGCAGCCTCCATGGCAGCTGCGGATCAGGACCCGCCTCTCTCTTTCTCTAGACCTTACCAGCAGCCGAGGTGGCTGCGGATCAGGCTCTGCCTTTCTCTCCGGGCCTCTCTCTGGGCCTGATCTGCAGCCGCCGCGGCAGCAGCGAGGTCATTAGGCCTCTGGCCTGGCCCTGGGCCAGAGGCTAATGACCTTGCCCCACCCACCCCCCACCGCACCATCCGCCTGGAGCCTGTGGGCCGTGGGGGAGGGACCAAGAGATACTCCATGCACTTCCTGGTGACCAGTCACCTATCTGGTTGTTTAGGTCATGATGGCCCCTGGCCTTTTATAATGTAGATTTTAAATTTATAGTACTTATCAATGAAAAATTGCACAATAATTTAATTCTTCTCCCATAGAATCAGTTCCTAAAGTTGAAATTGCTGGACCTAAAAATGGGCCCATTAAACAAATTCTTTTAGGGCTGGTGTTGCTCCGAGAGGTCATGGGTTTGATTCCCAATCAGGGTTTTGGTCTCAATCCACTGGGGATCGAGGAAGGAGGAAGCCAATTGATGTTTCTATCTCTCTATCCCTCTCTCTTCCTCTCTCTCTAAAATCAATACAAATATATTAAAAAACAACACCAATTCTTTTTAGTATAATACATTCTCATGATTTAAAGTTCAAGGGTACAAATATAGTATACTCTTTGCAACCCTTGTCCCAGCTACTCCATACTGAGGCAACCAATCAGTTTCTTGTAGATTATTCCAATATGATTACTTTTATAATTATACAACAAATTAATTTATATATTTACTTTTTATCCTTCTTTCTCCCCCAAAGTGTAGAATATTACAAACTGCATTGCACCTTCCATTTTCACGTATTTATTTGTTGAAGATCTTTGCATAATGGCTCACAAAGAGCAGCCTTTGTTAGGCTGTATAGTGCCGCATGAATGTTCCACCCTCTATTTAACCAGTCCCAGCTAATGGGCATTTAGCTTATCATCATCAATCTTCTGCCATTACCAACAATTTTGCAACAAATAACCTTGCACCTCTTCCCCTTTACACAATAGATTTTTAGAAGCAGAATTGGTGGGCGCAAGGGTCGGTGCAGTTGTACTCTGGTAGATAGTGCCAAAATGCTCCCCCAAAGAGGTTTTACCTGCTTCCACTCCACTAGCGGCACCCGGGGGCGGGGAGGGGTGCCAAAGCCGCGCGTTAGCAAACGTTAGGCCTCTGTCAGTTACCAGCAAACGGCATCCGAGTGGCTTTATTTGGTGTGCATCTCTTTATTGCTCTTTATTCTGATTGACCTCCAGTCCCTTTTGATTTTGCTGTTCATCATTACTTGGAACCAGATGAGGAATTTAAAGAAATAACAAAGATGGAGAAGTTCTTAGTTATTTTGTTACCTGTTTTTGATAATTATTAAATTATCAGTTCTCAGCTGGCTGTTCCTCTGAATCTCCTGGGGTTTTTGTTTGTTTGTTTGTTTGTTTTAAACAGCAAGGCTGAAACCATTGTGTGTGATACACAATGTGGATACGTGACATTATGCATTCGCCAAAACCACAGACCTTAACAACAGTGAACGCTGATGTAAACGATGGGCTTTAGTTAATTTGTTCACCGATTCCTGAGTGGCCAGCAGTTGTAACAAGTACACCACACGAATGGGCTATTAATAGGAGAGGAGAAGTGGAGTGTGGGAGGGAGTATATGGGAATGCTTTGTACTTTCTGTTCATTCTGTCTGTAAACATAAAATTGCTCTAAGAAATAAAGTCTATTGATTAAAAACAAAACCCAGAAAACCAGGACAAGGCCCAGCCGCTTGCCCTAGACGTTCTGATAAGGCGCCTGGAGTGGAGCCAGGACTGGGTATTCTTTGAAAGGAGCTCAGGTGCTGCACGCGAGCACACGGGGTTGAGCCACGGCCTCACTCTGGGCGTTGGAGCCCCAACCTGCTTTTAACCCAGGGCCCACCCCCGACTAGTCACGCCTGACTCCCTGAGGCGCACCCGGGCATTCCAGGGCGACTGAGAGGCCCCTGCTGGCTGTCAGGCGAGGCAGCCCTAGTGTGAGCAGGTGGGTAATAGCTCCACCCTGGTCTGTGCCCAGAGCACCTCGGAAGGGCATCTGGGAATCTTCCTTCTTGCCAGCACATCCGGTCCAGGCAAGCAGGGAGGGTGGCCACAGGTGGCTGTAAGGTTCTCAAAGGGCCATCACCTGGAATTGATTAGAAATGCAAATTCTTGGGCTCACCCCAGACCTACTGACCCTAACCCGGGGCGGGTGGAGGGGAGGCCCTCAGTCCCCGGGCAAGCCCTCAGGAGTTTCCGATGCGCACGCGTTGGAGGACCATGGACTAATTTCCTAAAAATGTTGTTTTCTTATTCTTGGATTTTGACCTTGTCCCTTGAGAAATGATAAACTCTAGTGTTATGCTTATACAGGGGTGGACAAAAGTAGGTTTACCATTGTATTACAAATACATAATGCCAGAATAAATATTACAAAAATACACTCTGTAAACCTACTTTTGCCCACCCCTATACATGAATTCACTGTTTATGTCTTGATTATTTTGCTTTCATTCTTGAGCTTTGCTAGTTTCTCTTCCTTCATTTCTTGAAATAATATTGAGTCTTTGCTTAGCTGTCGGTATTTCAGAGGTTTAGATATTGGTTGTGAATGCATGAGGCACTGTTTTGAAAGGACAAATGAACTTGCCTCTAACTGTCAGACAGTTTATAATAGCACTGCCATGAAGCCATTTTCTTTGGGTATTTTTTTAAGGCAAAGATTAAATGTCATTTGAGGACACACAAACTTGGGAACGGAAATACTATTATGTACTTCAAAATCGCTCTTACTGTTTTCAAAATTCTTACTTATTATCACACTATCGTGGGATCCCCTGTGGAACGAGGGGACAGGCAGCGTATCGCTGCTTTGTGGACAACTACCGCCCGCACGGCAGGGAAGCTGCATCTCCAAGCGCACTGGGAGCTCAAGGCAGGCTGTGCTTTCCCAGAACCTCGGCCTTGTCCCCCGGGGTCAGGCTGTGTTACCTGAACCCTGGGGAACGCACACTGCACAGGGCCCTCAAACCACGAACTGTCTGCCACTGATGTCCGCCACTCATGGGTTTGGTACTAGTTTTCAAATATATGTAAAGGTTATGATTAATAAAAAATGTATTAAAATATTATTAAATTCAGAGTAGATTAAATTTACCCAAGGATATGTTCATTTACTGATTTGAGAGAGAGCGAGAGGAACATCGATCAGTTGCCTCCCGCATGCGCACACACCCCGACCAGGGATTGAACAAGTAGCCTGGGTATATGCCCTGACCGGGAATCAAACCCACGACCTTTTGGTGTCCAGGATGATGCTCTAACCAACTGAGCCACACTGGCCAGGGCCCGAGTAGGTTTTAGACAACAAGTATTTTCTTTGTCAATGGGTATTAAAATGAAAAGAGGTCCTTGTTCTTGAAAAGGCCATCAGTGAACCATTGTCATTACCACGGAATCAGTAAGGCGGTGCTAGGTCAGGCTGCAGTAACAACCCCCAAGGTTCTGATGCAGACCAATGAGGTTGATTTCTCAGGGTGCACACATCCACTGTGGGCTGGCTGGGGATCCTGCTCCCCATGTCTTCTTCACCAGGTTAAGCTAATAGATCAGCCACCATCTGGAGCCTTTCTGTTTGCTGTGGGGTGGCGGGGGGGGGGGGGAGAGAAGAGGGGGAGGTGGAGAGAGAGAGAGAGAGAGAGAGAGAGAGAGGTAAATCATGTCCTGGTTCTTCAAGCCTCCTCCTAGGATGGACACACATCACTTTCACTCACTTTCACTCACGTTTCAGTATTGACCAGAGCAATTCAATGGCCACCAGCACAGGCACAGGGAGAGCAACCCCAGCGTGTGCCTGCGCAGGAGTGTGGTGGTGGCCACGTTAGTGATGGACCACAGGCCATTGACCTTTCTCTGTGGTGATGGGGCAGGGGCACAGGGACTTTCCAAAGACAGGTCACAGATGCCTGAGGAAGAGTGTCATAACGAACACCTCAGTGTCACCAGGGCTTGTTACACGGCTGTGCCCCCTGCCCCCACCACAGTCATACTACACATTACGTTCCTACATAAGGGGGGAACCAGAGTCCTCTCCAGCAGCCCCCTCTCCGATGGAGGCCAGGGGGTGAGGCCCCCCGCTCCGATGGCAGCCCAGGGGGTGAGGCCCCCCTCTCCGATGGCAGCCCAGGGCATGAGGCCCCCTCTCCGATGGCAGCCCAGGGGGTAAGGCCTCCCTCTCCGATGGCAGCCCACGGGGTAAGGCCTCCCTCTCCGATGGCAGCCCAGGGGGTAAGGCCTCCCTCTCCGATGGCAGCCCAGGGCGTGAGGTCCCCCTCTCCGATGGCAGCCCAGGGGGTAAGGCCTCCCTCTCCGACGGCAGCCCAGGGGGTGAGGCCCCCTCTCCGATGGCAGCCCAGGGGGTGAGGCCCCCCTCTCCGACGGCAGCCCAGGGGGTGAGGCCTCCCTCTCCGATGGCAGCCCAGGGGGGTGAGGCCCCCCTCTCCGACGGCAGCCCAGGGGTGAGGCCGGAGCCAGCGCAGGAGAGGAGCTCCCCCGCCCCGGGGTCTCCTGCTCCGCTTCCTCTGGGTGGGCTCCTGGCCGCCCGTGGGGGCGCTCACCGTGGGAGCAGCACGGACAGGCCAGCAGGGCTCTCATCCTGACTCCGCTTCACCTGGCCAAGCATTCCCCTCCGTTCGGTAATCGCACTGTCGCAGGCCCTTTTCAAACCAAGTTTTAAAAATCTCTCGCTATTTTTCCTTTAAAAGTTCTTTTTCTCTTGGAAGATACCCCCCGTGGCTGCTGATACGACTAGATGGGCGAACCCCAGCGCCCCCACTCCCAAGGGGTTCTCAGGAGCACTGTCCCGCACCCAGCACACGTGGTGAGTGACGTCATGCAGGTCTCCCTCCAAGTCTCACTCCAGGCCGCGCCTGCATCTCCTGGAGCGCCTGCTGAATGGGGTCCCTGCCGCCCCGCCCCGCAGTTCCTGGGGGGCCCGGGGTCTGTGGGTCCCTCAGCTCTCCGCGTGGCTCCTATGCACACTGACGCTGCAGCAGCCCTGCTCCGTGTGACCGACAAGCCCATCTTCTGTGTGGGAGCCGGGGAAAGCCGCGGAGAGCCGGCCGGCGGCGGGAGCCCTGCGCGCTCCGCTGCTCCGCGTCCCCGTCTCCTCCTCCATGCTTCCCGACTGCGACTGCGCAGCGCAGGCCCTCTGTGCCGACTGCTGGGAGCCCAGTCCAAGTTCCTCCTCCGTCCTCTGCTCACTACTCACAGGTGTTGGCTCCGAGCCCCCCTGCCTGGGGCTGGACCTCCTTGGACGCCGGGCCTTAGACGGAGAGGCCGTGAGAGGTTGTGGTGCATAAAATTAGCCTTCATTGCACAGCCAGTGGCACAGCAGCCCTACACAGGCAGGCAGCTGGACACCGCTGGTGAACATGTCTGCCTTCCCACAAAGCAGCATCCGTCTCTGCACCCACAGCGGTTATTTGAGCAGCCGCACGCTGCCCCCAGACCCCTACTTTACACAGCAACCGTGCCAGCGCTCTCCCTAGAGCTGCAGCCTGAGCCTCAGCGGCCTCTGCAGCCTCCGCAGCCCGGCACCCGGCACCAGGCCCCCGGCCCCTGGCCAGGGAGCGGCAGCTGTATCTGAGCTCTCTGAGCTCAGCCTCACATCGCAGCAGCACCAGCTCTCAGCTGCCTGAGCTCTCCTCTCTCCTGCATGCGCAGGAGCTACATCTTCTGCACCTGCTGCCTCTGCTTCTCCACGCCTCTCTGCTCTGCTCTGCCCAGCTGCTCTCAGCCGCACTCTGGTCAGTGGCCTGTCTATTATCCAAAGACAAAGAAGGCTGGCTGCCCACAGTGACAGCCATCATTTGCCTGCAGAAGGGCACTGTGTCCTTGCACTGGCGCATGGTATCTTGGCCCGGTTAGGCTCATGCTCAGAGCGGCCTTGGCCATTCTGGTGCATTGACAAGGCCTCTGTGCTCCCATTGGCCTTGACTGTCTGGGGACCCTGGCGTGGTTCCCACAAGATCTAAGTGAATAAGCCTGTCGCGTCTCCATGCTCGCTTAGGGGGCCACGCCGCTCTGCAGTGAGCTGCGCAGACCATGGGCTCTCTCAGGGGGGCTGCGGGGGATTTGGATCAGGCAACTCTGTGCCATTCATTTTGAAAAATGAAGCAGGAATTCAAAGGCTGTGAAGGTCACCCAGAGTTATTTATATTAGGAAATCTATTAAGCTGAAAATCCATTAAGTTTAAAAAATATGTAAGTGAATATACACTGAGTGGCCAGATTATTATGACCACCTGACATTTGAGCATCTGGAAGGGCTGAGTCCAGAAATCAGTGCACTTCTCTGTCCAAAGGAACTTTTTTCCAGACGCCCCCAAAGTTGCTGGTAATTTGGGTGGCAGCCACTGCCACTGGTTCATGCTCGCTCTGGGAGAATCCCACAAGGGACAGCTGGTGTCATCGCCGCTCTGAGGGAAAGCAGGGCCACCAGACACGGGGCCTGAGTGACCCTCAGGCAGAGCGGGCAGTGGACATGGGGCCTGGGTGACCCT
Organism: Ia io; assembly: GCA_025583905.1. NCBI lineage: Eukaryota > Metazoa > Chordata > Mammalia > Chiroptera > Vespertilionidae > Ia > Ia io. Next base: position 5,370,019 of record JAJQQW010000011.1, on the reverse strand, counting down.
CAGGCAGAGAGGGCATGGACACGGGGCAAATTAGCCGTACACTGCATCGTATGGGATATGGAAGCCGAAGGCCTGTTCGAACACGTTTGCTGTCTGCAGTTACCAAGATAAAACGTCTCCAATTCGCACAGGAACACAAGGATTGGACAGTCAAGCATTGGAAAAAAGTCATGTGGTCCAATGGGTCACGTTTCCAGTTGCATCATGCAGATGTCAGAGTGAGAATTTAGTGGAAACAGCATGAAAGCATGCACCCCACATGCATGAGTACAACCCTTCAAGCTGGTGGGGGCAGTGTTATGGTTTGGGGCATGTTTTCCTGGCATGATTTGGGCCCTTTAATTCATGTGGAACAACGTCTGAATAGCACAACATACCTAAGTATCGTTGCTGATCAAGCTCATCCTATCATGTTGATGGTGTATCCCAATGGAGATGGCTTCTTCCAACAAGACAATGCGCCATGCCACGGTGCTCGTATTGTGCAGGAGTGGTTTCAAGAACATGAGGGAGACTTTACCTTGCTTAGGTGGCCCCCACAATCACCAGATCTCAATCCAATTGAGCATTTGTGGGACGAAGTTCAAAGAGCCGTCAGGCAGCTGGTTCCACAACCATCAAATCTCACAGAACTGGACAGTGCTCTTCATCAGGCGTGGTGTCAGATTCCCCGCATCACCTTTCAACATCTCAGGGAGTCAATGCCAAGAAGAATCGCCGCAGTATTGAAGGCAAAAGGTGGCCCAACGAAGTACTGATGGGATGGTCATAATAATCTGGCCACTCAGTGTGTGTGTGTGTGTGTGTGTGTGTGTGTGTGTGTGTGTGTGTGTATACATGTATGTATATATGTATGTATATATCTATATAACTCAATTAGAAAGTATTACTCTGAAGAGATGAATTTGATCATAATGATTAAATAAATTGTAAAGGGCAAAAGTATAAGTATTTGATCTTCATATGTAAATTGAAAACGTTAGTACATTAACACAAAGGCAGACATCAGCCTGCGGGTGGGGGTGACCTGGGAGGAGCACAGATTGAAGTTGTCAGTCCTTGAATGTTTGGCTCCTTGAATATTTGGCTTGAGTCGGGTCAGGGCCTTGGTGAGCCTGCACGTTGCTGCCTTCCCTGGACACCTGCCCCCCCGCCCCATCCCCGCTGCCATGGACCACGTCTGCCCCTGGGCCAAATGTCTAGGCAATCACTGGCCACCATACAGCAAACTCACTCATATCTCACTGCACCCGCACCTGGACACCCCTCTAGGAGCCCATGAGAACTGCAGAGGAAAGCAGCCAGACAAGAAAGAGGCGAGGGAGAGCTGAAGCCCAGGGTGTAAGGGTGGGGCCCTGGGAGGCCCATGGTGCACAGCCCATGGCCAGCTGTGTCCATGACCGCTCTGCCTGAGGGTCACCAGGCCCCGTGTCCACTGCCCGCTCTGCCTGAGGGTCACCCAGGCCCCGTGTCCATGCCCTCTCTGCCTGAGGGTCACCCAGGCCCCATGTCCACTGCCCGCTCTGCCTGAGGGTCACTCAGGCCCCGTGTCTGGTGGCCCTGCTTTCCCTCAGAGCGGCGATGACACCAGCTGTCCCTTGTGGGATTCTCCCAGAGCGAGCATGAACCAGTGGCAGTGGCTGCCACCCAAATTACCAGCAACTTTGGGGGCGTCTGGAAAAAAGTTCCTTTGGACAGAGAAGTGCACTGATTTCTGGACTCAGCCCTTCCAGATGCTCACCTGACCTCAGGTGGCCCAGCTCCATGCGAGTCACTTTCTCACTAGTGTGAAGTGTGGGGAGGGGATGGGATCCTCAAAGCCATGAGGGTCTTCCCTGGGCGAGCTCGCAGGGCTGACCCTCCCGCAATGTCCCAGAGGCAGTTAGCCCACCCGCTGCCCACGTTTCCGCCAGAACCCAGGCGTCCCAGAGGCAGTTAGCCCACCCGCTGCCCGCGTTTCCGCCAGAACCCAGGCATCCCAGAGGCAGTTAGCCCATCCGCTGCCTGAGTTTCCGCCAGAGGCTGGGTTTCTGTTTCCACTCTGGTACCTGTGCCACCTCCAGGGCCCCTCTGGCCGCAGCATCCTGCATCTCCAAGGTCATTGAGGACTCGACACAGATGGCACGGCCCAACCAGAAGGGTAGTTCCTCCCCAGACCCTGCCTTGGGGTGGGCGCATGGCCTCTCTCTGGTACAACACCACAGGCCACGGGGGGTCATTGCAGGTGTTGCCCCCACTGGTTCAAAGGCAGAGAACCCATGAGAAGTGGTGCCGCATCCTGTCCTGCTTGCTACCATTGCCCTAGGCAGGAGGCGGAGTAGATTTTCTTTTGAACATGACTCATTATCACGCACTTATGGGAGGAACGTCAGGTCAAACAATGCCCCTTTTTTATCACTCAGCCTAATTCTTTTTTTAAAGTGGTAAAATTCATCTAATGTGGAACTTACCATTCAGCCATTGAAAACTGCAATTCAGGGACTCCCAGCACAGTCACAATACTGCCTATTTCCAGAATGTTCTCAACAGGCTCCCTGAGCCCTCTGCACACCCAGATGATGCTATCTGTCCACGGAGGGTGGTGAAGGTGTGCCTGGGGTGGGGGTGGGGGTGGGGTGGGCCTGGCTTGAGCCAACGTGTGATCAGGTAGCACCACCAGAACCCACCTTTGGGGGGCAGAGGTTTCCTGGAGAAGACCGTTAACAGAAGGGAGCGGTGGGGGATGAGCTGGTCGGAGAAACACATGAGGGGCAGGTTTGCCCAGAGGGAAGTGAGCACTGTGTGGCTGGGCATACTTGTCAGTTTCTCCACTGCCCCAGGAGCTTCTGATGGTCCTTCCTCATTAGTGTCAGAGAGGGGAAGTTGGAGGGGAGGAAGAGGAAGGGGAGGACGGGGGGAAGGAGAGGAGAGGGGGAAGAGAGGAGGAGGGGAAAGGAGAAGAAAGAAAGAGGAGGAGGGGTAAGGGGAAGAGGAGGAGGCAAGAGAAGGGGGACGAGGAGGAGAAGGGGTGCATGGGAGGAGGGAGAGGGGAGGGAACAGGGGAAGGGGGAAGGTGGGAAGGTGGGAAGGGGAGGGAGGAAGGAAGGCTGACCGTTCTCCGGGTGCAGGCGCGGGCTGAGCTGTGTGTAACAGTGTGTGACATCATACACTAGCCACCTCGTTATCGGACTCTGAGCTCCCGAAGGCCAACTGCGGACCCTCCTCCCCTTTCCCTGTGACACTGGCGCTGCACGTAGCTGTCTCCCCTCCTGTGTGTAACCAGCAGCTGGCGAGGGGGTCAGAGCAGAATTTCCAGGGTGACCTGCTGCTCCCCATGCTGCCGGCAGGACTGGAATAAACGCTCAGATAGGATTCAACCCTGCCTCTGGGGTTTGGCCCGTGGTGTCCGGTTTCACTTTCCTTGGGACCTGGGCAAGGCAGGCCTGTGTCCACGGGACACGTCAGAGCAGGGCCCAGCTGTCCCTGGAGGACTCTGCCAAGGGCCTGGGGCAGAAGCCGAGCGGAGCCCTGGTGCACCAGGCACTGAGGCCAGTGTCCCTGGGGAGCCCCTCCCGGATGGACCAGGACCCTGGGGGGGGGGGGGGCAGCCTGTCCCTGGGCTTTGTGCTGGGCCACAGCAGGGACCTCAGGCGGAAGGCGGGAATGGCTTAGCGCAGCTCCCGAGTCATGCGTGAGCCCGCCTTTCTCCTCTCCCCGGTGCGCCCCTGGGTGTGTGTGTGTGTGTGGGGGGGGCGCAGACGGAGCAGGTGTGTCCGCTGCACTGCCACAGACCACACGCTCACTCCCGGGAGCACCGAGAGGTCCGACCATCACCCCCCGCAGGCCTGGAGCCCACAGGGGTTGTTTGCGGGAGGCATGAGCCTGGGCACGCGGTGCGGCTGCCCGGCTGCCCGGGTGGCCAGGCGGCGGGCGCGTCAGCTCTCGGGGCAGGCCCCACGCTCTGGTCCCTGCGGGCCGCCAGCCGTGGAGCTCCCGAGCCACGTCACCGCAGGTCCTGTAGGCCCCGTGCGGGCCGCTGTGAGGACTGAGGAGGGCTGATGTGAGTGCCGGTGGACCTGGGAGTAGGCTGCCTGTTACTGGCGACCGCCGCGGCTGCCCGGGGCCTGGGCAGGCCTGCCCGCCGGCTTGGGTCAGTTCGGAGGGCGCTGGGCACCACGCGAACCTCAGGGAAACAACATGCTTGGTGTTCCTAAAATTCCGCCTTTCGTCACAGCTTCCCTGGGGGTTACCTTGTGTTCTCAGGGGCCGCAGAGCAGCCGGGCAGCCAGGTGCTTCCTGGGGCGCCCGGCCCTCCGCTCGCACCCCTGCCTGCTCTGCGCCGCGCCCGCGGCCGGTACCCCTCGCCCGCGGCCGGTACCCCTCGCCCGCGGCCGGTACCCCTCGCCCGCCGGCCGGTACCCCTCGCCCTGCCTGCTCTGCGCCCGCCGGCCGGTACCCCTCGCCCTGCGGCCGGTACCCCTCGCCCGCGGCCGGTACCCCTCGCCCGCGGCCGGTACCCCTCGCCCGCGGCCGGTACCCCTCGCCCGCGGCCGGTACCCCTCGCCCCACAATCCAGGCCGCCGCTGGGCCGGACTCTCAGGCGGCGGTCCTCGCAGGCGGGCCCGGAGCTGCCCAGACGACTTGGCGCAGACGCAGGGGCTCCTCCCGCTTCTCCCTCTTGGGGTGCGAGGCCCCGGGCCCGGAGTGCCGACTGGAGGTGGGTGTCTGCAGGTGGCGAGGTTTGTGTGAGGTCAGGGCGGCGACCCCGCGCCCCTCCCCGCCAAAGCCGCCTCTGCAGCCCGGCTGCCCGAGCTGGGGCCTCTCCGCCCCAGGCCCGGAGGGAGGTCAGGGCCAGGTCCGGGCCCCTCGGAGCACCGCCCCCCAAACGCAGAGCGGCGCCCAGGTTGGAGGCCCTTTGTCACCACAGCCGCCCGCCGGCCCCGGGGGCTTCCCGGGCGGCCTCAGGCGGCCGCTGTGCTGCCCAGGTCACCAGCCAAAGCGGAGGGGCGGCGGCGCGTGTGCCCCGTGAGCCCCGTTTCAGCGGAGCTGTTCGGGTCCCAGCAAGGATTTCTCGTGCCTTTCCCCCTCAGGCCCTGTCTGGGTGATGCTGTTACTGAGAGATGAACAGAGGCCCGAGACCACGGGACACCAGGACACAGGCTTCATTGGCCATCACCCCGCGGCCGCCTTCCAGAGGGGGAAAGGGGGGGGAGAGAGAGAGAGGGAGAGGGGGAGAGAGAGGGAGAGAGAGAGAGAGAGAGAGAGAGAGAGAGAGAGAGAGAGAGAGAGAGAGAGAGAGAGAGAGAGAGAGAGAGAGAGAGAGAGAGAGAGAGAGAGAGAGAGAGAGAGAGAGAGAGAGAGAGAGAGAGAGAGAGAGAGAGAGAGAGAGAGAGAGAGAGAGAGAGAGAGAGAGAGAGAGAGAGAGAGAGAGAGAGAGAGAGAGAGAGAGAGAGAGAGAGAGAGAGAGAGAGAGAGAGAGAGAGAGAGAGAGAGAGAGAGAGAGAGAGAGAGAGAGAGAGAGAGAGAGAGAGAGAGAGAGAGAGAGAGAGAGAGAGAGAGAGAGAGAGAGAGAGAGAGAGAGAGAGAGAGAGAGAGAGAGAGAGAGAGAGAGAGAGAGAGAGAGAGAGAGAGAGAGAGAGAGAGAGAGGAGAGGAGAGAGAGAGAGAGAGAGAGAGAGAGGGAGAGAGAGAGAGAGGAGAGAGAGAGAGAGAGAGAGAGAGAGAGAGAGAGAGAGAGGAGAGAGAGAGAGAGAGAGAGAGAGAGAGAGAGAGAGAGAGAGAGAGAGAGAGAGAGAGGGAGAGAGAGAGAGAGAGAGAGAGAGGAGAGAGAGAGAGAGAGAGAGAGAGAGGAGAGAGAGAGAGAGAGAGAGGAGAGAGAGAGAGGAGAGAGAGAGAGAGAGAGAGAGAGAGAGAGAGAGAGAGAGTTGTTTTCTGAAAATATACAAACATATTCTTGACCAAAAGTTAATAAAGGAATATTTTCTATAAATTTGACTTGCGATCCTTTTTCATTTTTTGCCCAAACGATTTTCCTTTGGCTTGTTTTGACACCATGTATGTTTTACCTGGGTGACTTGCTGTTAGCATTACAAATGAAAGTTAATTTTCTAAAGTAAAAATTTTCTAGATGTAATTTATTTGCAGGATATTTTTCCTTACATGATATTCTTCTACTATCCCCCCTTTTTGGTTTAAATATTGGGAGGCTTTGGAAATTTTATGCTGTGATCTTGATAGCTTTTAAATTTTACTTTTTTGCACTAAAATGTGACTGCTTTAGGTTCATTATATATTATGCACTTTTACCATGAGATGAACTACCAATAAAAATTATAGTTAACACTTAGTAACAGCTTTTTTGTCCAGTACAATTGATTTTTCTAGAGTATTTGCTTATTTTGATTGGCCAATTTAAATTAGTCTGAAAACTTGACTACTATTTTAACAGTAACTGTCTTTAAATGGCAAGAAGAAATTCAAAACGTGTCCATATTCAAATAGACAGTTACAGCTGACCCTGTAATAGGGTCCCCCCTACTTGACTTGTCCTTAAACTATATATGGTCTCTGGGAGGGGTGACTCACCCTCTCAGAACGGACTAATGGAGCTTTATCCCTTCACAGGGTCTCACATGTCACAGGACCTCACAGGGTCTGTAATTCCTGTAACAGAGGGCTGGTGCTCACCACTTCACTACTTCCCTTTGTTCTAAATAGGCCTCCCCCAGTTTCCTAAAGTTGAGGTTTGTGCCACCCCTGACACGGGCATGGTCACACAGGCCTGCAAGGCAGTATACAGGCTGCCAACTGTCTCTCAATAGAGACCAAAACCAGATGGGTATTTTTTTTTTTTTGTCCATTTGGGTACCTGCCCTTTTGGCAACTGCATTTAAATCTGTAGGAGAATTAAAGATGAATATATTTACATAATGAAGTATAACATTGGCACTGTGGCCGCTTCTGACAGCTAAATCTTCTGCTACTAAACGTGACACATGGTTGGGCTATACGAAAATTTTGGGGAGGTAACTAAAGTCCATTTTTGACCTTCTCATACAAAGTAAAACTGTCCTTGTCTCTCTGGAGTCATGTCCATGAAGATGCAGGCAGTATTTAAGTCTATTATACAGTTTTCTGAAGGCCACTGTCAGGGCTGTGTATGGTGGCCAGGTTTTCTTAGCCACAAACACAGTCTGTCTAATTTCCCTAAAATGTATTCTGGCACGGGAGAAAGTTGTTTTGCTGTATATAGTCAGCTTAACCCCTGCACAACTGGGCTTGGACCTCTGCCCAGCAAACTGCAGTCTATAAGTTCAATATGCAGCCTCTGGTCCTCCTAACTCAGTGGTCGGCAAACTTATTCATCAACAGAGCCAAATATCAACAGTACAACGATTGAAATTTCTTTTGAGAGCCGAAAACCGACTTCTGCGCATGGGCCACGAAGTTTTAATCGCACTGTATGCGCGCACCCGCACGTGGTATTTTGTGGAAGAGCCACACTCAAGGGGCCAAAGAGCCGCATCTGGCTCGAGAGCTGCAGTTTGCTGACCACTGTCCTAACCCAACAGGGTCATGGCCAGTCCTTCAGTCAGACTCCTCCTCTCTGGGAGAGTCTGAAAGTTCTGAGCTGTTCTTAGCTCTTTTGTTTAGGGAGTGTGACTTCCCTTCACCCCGTTTATCAGTTACAGGGCCTTGCCATCCCTGTCTCTCATCACTGCTTGGTTCTTAATGGCAAGCCATACACAGTTGGGGCTGCAGGGGGAGACGGTTTGCACATAGCAAAGCGCTCCTGCAGTGGTGGCTTGGGCTCAGGCCCTTGCCTGCCCACCTGTCCTCTTTCCTGGCAGAGACTGCGGCCTTGATCTAGCACAACTCAGATAAGTGAGAAACCAAAGATGCAGCAGAGCGGCTTGCAGCCAGCAAAATCAACAAAAACCTATGTCTCCCTGCTCTCCCCACTGACGCCTCTCTGCATTAACCATTTACTCTGTAAGAACAGGGCATCTGCCTTCCCACCTCCTAACCAGGTGTCTTGGCTGACCCCTTAGTCTAAGGGGTTAAATCTTTTAGCTTCTCTGGGAGAGTTCAAGGCACTGGAAGGGGACATCAGCCACTCCTCTTCCAGCAGCAACAGGTACTGAACCCTTTCAGTACATTTGCAAATGGGAAACTTTACCAGCTTTATTCCCAGTTACTTTCACAGATCCCAGGGCCTGTTGCTTATCTCCCTTTCCTATTGTGAGTCAGAGGAAGACAATTCCTATGGAGGGGAGAAATAGAAACAGCGGGAGTTTCAGAGAAAACTACAGGCTGTCACTGTAGTAGTCCTCCCTCCCAGAGGCTAGGGTCTGACCTGTGGAGAAAAATGACTCTTAGTCGGCCTGGAAAGATAGCTGATGAGGATAAGGGTGTGTAGGGAGATTTCTTGTAGATCAGAATCCTGGAAGGTCCCCTGAAGGAAATGGTTTTCAATCCAATCACAGATACCATCAGGGGTGTAAGAATGGGGGTGGAACCAAGCTATGTCTTCTAGGAGGGCCCTAAAATGACTGAAAACCGCAAGTCAAACAAAACACACAACCACGAAGACAACAGACCGCACAAGACACATAACCAGGGTTAACGGGGTCCATTAATAGTTAATAATAACTCCAGCCTTAGTTCTGCCTCAGATGGCTCATGCAGGACTAGGATGTCACAGGCAGGGACAGGGCCTGTAAATCTCTCCGCCTTGCAGAGCTGTGAGCCCTGCCCTTGAAAGTCTCTGCCAGCAAAAGGAGAGGAGATAAGGGAGGGAGTCGTAAATAACAAGTTCTTTGTTCCTGGAAATTTTTATGACCCTGCTGTAAAAGACCCGACTGGAGAAAATTTTTCTCTTGCCTTTTCCACAAGCAATCTTGGAACTTAGCCTGTCGTTGTCTTAACCCTATACAGCATAACCCCAAATCAGCAAAAGCAAACCAAAGCCCTACTGTATATAGACAGAAACTTCATTAGTTAAACTGGCCGATTCCCTCCCTGACCGAAAGCAAAAATTCCAGAGAAAAGTAAAACAAATCTCGCAGCTGTGTGAGAATTTTTGCAATCCGCTAGAGCACTTAGCCTTAAATAAATCTAACGTTTTACAGAACTTCAAAATTTCAATTTAATACAGCAAATTCACAACTCAGGGAAGAGCAACCAATAGACAGAAATTTTTATTAGCTAAGTGGGCTGATTCCCTCCGTGATAGAGAGCAAACATCTCTGAGAAAAATAAGTCTCAGCAGCGCTGCTTGAGACTTTTGCAGATTATCATGGGTTCAGCTTTTAACAAATCAAACGTTTTAGCCAGACAAATCAACACAAATGCAGAATAAATCAAAGTAGCTTTCACTTTCACACAGACCAGTTAATGAGCAGATAATTACACCAAGACAGGAAAAAACATTCGTATTCACACTCTCTCAGTAGACTAGCCTGAAGGAGAGCTGAGCAGATAATTGAAATAATACCCAACTCCCCAAATGGACATGGGGGCATTCCCAGCACCCACGCCCCAAAATTTTCGACCAACGTCTTGGTGAGAACCTACCGGAGGAGTTAAGACTGCGTCCAGTCCCCTTTCTCGATAACTAAGTGGCTAGTTCCAAACAGCAGACAGCAAAATGAACTCAAAATTCCTTAATCGAATTTGAATTCACTCACCTCTGGAGGGTTTTTCTGATGATTCCAAAAGAATGCAGAGGCATGTCAGGTCTCCCTTCTCTGGCTGTCATGATCACAGAGAAGTGTCTCTGCGGCCCTGGAACTTCATCAGGTGGCACCTCCCCTAGAGATCCTCAGGGCCTGGCAGCCAGGCAGGGGAGGCCTCCATCCCAGGCGTCCGAGACTAGGTGCGGGTAGGCACCTGTCTCTGATCTCACTGGGGCCTCCAAATGTTGTATCACAAATCATCAAATGAGATACAAGACGCCTAATGAGCCAATTAATTAGGAGTCATTTATTCGAGTGCAGCCCAGAGGGAGTTGTCTTTTCCAAATCTCTGAGCAACCCTTTACAGGAAGTTTTTCTGTATTTATACTTTTTGAGCCTCTTTGTTTGCAGATATTACAAAGGGCTCTGTGTGAGTTATTGTTACAGTCAGTTGTAACCTTGAATACATAATGAGTTAGTACTTGGCATAAGAATATGGGAATTATCTATTACATTGGATGGCTTGCTCTCAAAGTCAGACAGTTAAACACTCGGTGTATGATCTAATGTTAAAGATGTGAGACATAAGACAAGGCAGTTTCTCAGGCAATGCGCTCTGGCTCCATTTTAAGGTGGCTCCATTTATTACTTTTTCTATTATTTGAACTAAAAAAAGTCATGTTACAGAATAACAGACTGTCTTAAAGTGACAGAGTTTATAATGACAGAGTTTACAGGCCTAGGGACTATCTAACAATAGCAGAGAATTCAAACAGCAGTTTTATACAAGATGGAGGTTACTATGCTTCAGGATGACACTCCAACCAACTGAGCACCCACCAGGGCTCAGCTTGTCTCCTGTTCCCCTGCCCTAAGAGCTTGCTCCCACCATCCGGGCCACTGCTGTCACTAAGGACACTCTGACTTCCCATCTCCCATCCCTTTTGCTCATGATTCCTCAGCCCAGAAACCTCACACACTCTACCTGTGGATCCCAGTTCAAGTTCCAGACTATAACAAAGTAATAAATGGAGCCACCTTAAAATGGAGCCAGAGTGCCATGCCTGAGAAACTGCCTTGTCTTATGTCTCACATCTTTTTTTTTTTTTTTTTTTATGTCTCACATCTTTAACATTAGATCATACACTGAGTGTTTATAGACTCCTGGGCTATGTGGATGAGAATCCATTCTGCATTCTCACCAGCCTGGCACAGTTCCTTATGCACAGTAAACATCTGAGCATTCTGGCAGTATAAGGATCCCTGGACTTCGTTTTCTTTAGTAAGTGATAATAATATAGTATGTCCTCTCAGAGGAAATAAAAGATGCTTCATTATGGTAGCTTTAATAGGAGGACGTTAGTTAGGAATAATAAAACAATAAGACACTTGAGGGAAAAAAGATGGCGACCGGCAAGAAGGTAGGGAGAGAGAGAGTGTGAGTGAGGAACCCATAGAGGAGAGTGTAGACGTGCAGACGTGTGTGGTGTGTGTGTGTGTGTATGAGCTAGGGTCAGTTAGATTCTGCAGGTCTTCCAAGGGGCTGCCTAACCGGGCAGTCCTAGACGGCAGAGCCCCGCGCACAAAGCGATCACTTCTCGGCGACTGGTGCGGACGCGGAGACTACACCATCTTGAGAAACAGAGCGGCCTGAGAATCGGATCCTGGCTTCTGACACAAACCAGGACCCTGCAGCCACTGGGGACAGAGAACTGCTATCACAGCTTCAGACGAAGAAACAACAAGAATTCAGACTTCCCGGCAGATTCCCGTGAGTCAAAGAGCCTATCCCCCTCCCCGCAGGCGCAAGCGGATAGTGCCATAGTAACTGATAGACACGCCCCTCGCCCAAGCTGCAGAGCTTTGCGCAGGGATGTGCTCTGCCTTAGGGAATTTGGCGCACGGGACAGAAGCAGCTCACCTTCCGGGAAATCTGTCAGTGCGCACAGAGGGCTCCCCTTCGGGGAATTGGGGGGAATTTGGCTTGCGGGTCACAGCTCCCCTTCGGGGAATCTTAGAGCGTGCACAGAGGGGCTTCCCTTTGGGGAATTTGGCGCCCAGGACAGACCCCGCCCCCCCTTCAGGGAATCTGGGAGAGTGCACAAAGGCAGCTCACCTTCAGGGATTTGAGAGTGTGCGCCCTAGCCGGTTTGGCTCAGTAGAGGGAGCACACACAGGATGCAGCTCCATTTCAGGGAATTTGGCATGCCGGACACAGCTGCCTGGGATCCCTGACTCACAGCGCATTCACACTAAGAGCCAGCGACCCCAATTGTTGGTGCATGCACACACAGGGACCCTGATTCTCAACGAGAAACCGCACAAGGCAACAGAGACTCTGACACTTGATTCTTGGTGCAGACACAGGGAAACTCTGACTCCTGGCACATGCTAAGGATCTCATCTTTGGCACATACCAACCGTGCGGTGCAGACAGGGCCCCTGATTCTAAGTGTGCACACGAGACCACACGGAACACTGGGGACACTGACCCTGGGCAAGTCTGGTTCCCACCAACCAAAGGCAGCCACACGTCCTAGTGTCAGAGCACTTCAGTGAAACTCGGGTGGAGCGAAGTCCCCACAGCACACGGCCCAGGTCCACGCAAACGGAAGCCTGAGCTTTCTGGTGATAGCCAGAATGGGGAAACGAAACAACTCACAGAGGAAAGAAAATGTGGAGTCACCAAGAAAGGAAATTAGTGAAACTGAAGCTTGCAACATGACCGAAAAGGAGTTCAGAGTAATGGTCGTGGAATTTATACATCGGATGGATGAGAAAATCAACAACTTATGCAAGAATCAGGAAGAAATGAAAAGTGATATAGCTACAATCAAAAACACCATGGAAAGTTTCAACAGTAGACTACAAGAAGCAGAGGACCGAATTAGTGAGTTAGAAGATCAGGTACAGAAACAAGCTCAATCTGAACAGCAACTGGAGAAAAAAATTAAAAAGCAGGAGGAAAGCCTAAGGGAGCTTCGGGACAACATGAAACGAAGTAACATGCGTATAATAGGGCTGCCAGAAGGACAAGAAGAGCAGCAGGGATTAGAAAATCTATTTGAAGAAATAATGACAGAAAACTTCCCGGATATGGGAAAGATAAAAGTTACGCAAGTACAGAGAGTCCCAAGCAGGATCAACCCCAAAAGACCCACACCAAGACATGTCATAATTTCAATGGCAAATATAAATGATAAAGAGAGAATCTTAAAGGCGGCAAGAGAGAGACAGAGTGTTACCTACAAAGGAACACCCATCAGATTGTCAAATGATTACTCAACAGAAACACAACAAGCTAGAAGTGAATGGAAGGAGGTATACAAAGTGTTGCAAAGCAAAGGACTGAATCCAAGAATACTATATCCGGCAAGACTATCAATCAAAATTGAAGGGGAAATCAGGAGCTTCGCAGACAAAAAAAAAGACCCAGGGAGTTTATCACCAGCAATGCAAGAATTGCTAAAGGGAATACTGTAAAAAGAAGAAATAAACAGGTAAGATGGAATACAGACACAAAAATAGATACAACTACAAACAAATACCTTTCAGTAATAACTTTAAATGTAAACGGACTAAATGCTCCAATCAAAAGACATCGAGTGGCTGAATGGATAAAAAAACATGACCCATATATATGCTGTCTACAAGAGACCCACCTCAGAACAAGAGACTCACACACAGATTGAAAGTGAAGGGATGGAAAAATATCTTTCAGGCAAATGGAAATGAAAAAAAAGCTGGGGTAGCAATACTTATATCTGACAAAATAGACCTCAAAGTAAATGCCATAACAAGAGATAAGGAAGGCCACTTCATAATACTAAAGGGAGAAATCCAACAAGAAGAAATAATTCTGGTAAAACATATACGCTCCCAATATAGGAGCACCCAAATACATAAAAAAAAAACTCCTGGAGGATATCAAGGGAGAGATTAATAGCAATACAATCATAGTAGGAGACTTTAATACCCCACTATCACCATTGGACAAATCCTCTAAACAAAAAATCAGCAAAGAAACAGCAATCCTAAATGACTCACTAGACCAGATGGAATTAATTGACATCTTCAGAACATTTCACCCCAAAGCCACAGAATATACATTCTTCTCAAGTGCACATGGGTCATTTTCAAAGATAGACCATATGCTGGGTCACAGGCAAAGTCTCTTCAAATTCAAGAAGATAGAAATTATATCAAGCATCTTCTCAGATCACAGTGGCATAAAACTGGAAATCAACTACAATAAATACAATCCAAAGAAATCAAACACATGGAGACTAAACAGCATGCTATTAAACAAGGACTGGGTCACCAGAGAGATCAAGGAAGAAATAAAAAACATCATGGCAACAAATGACAATGAAAACACAACAATCCAAAATCTATGGGACACAGCGAAAGCAGTCTTGAGAGGGAAGTTCATAGCTCTACAAGCCTATTGCAAAAAAACAAGAAACAATGGTAATAAATTACCTAACCCTACAACTCAAAGAGCTAGAAAAAGAGCAGCAAGAAAAGCCCAGTGTAACCAGAGGGAAGGAAATAACAAAGATCAGAGCGGAGATAAATGACATAGAGACCAAAGAAACAATACAAAAGATCAACAAAACCAAGAGCTGGTTCTTTGAAAGGATAAACAAGATTGATGGACCTCTAGCCAGGCTCACCAAGAAGCAAAGAGAGAGGACCCAAATAAACAAAATCAGAAATGAAAGAGGTGAAATAACAACAGACCCCGCTGAGATACAAAGGATTGTTACGAAATACTACAAACAACTCTATTCCAACCAACTGGACAACCTGGAGGAAATGGACATATTCCTAGAAAAATACAACCTTCCAAAAATCAATCAAGAAGAAACTCAACAGCTCAATAGGCCAATTACTACGGACGAAATTGAAGCAGTCATCAAAAAGCTTCCGGCAAACAAAAGCCCGGGGCCTGACGGCTTCACAGGAGAGTTTTACCAAACATTCAAGGAAGAACTAAAACCTATCCTCCTCAGACTATTCCAAAAAATTCAAGAGGAAGGAACACTTCCAAGCTCCTTCTATGAAGCCAGCATCACCCTAATACCAAAACCAGATAAAGACAACACAATGAAAGAGAATTACAGACCAATATCCCTCATGAACATAGATGCCAAAATCCTCAACAAAAATCTAGCAAATCGGCTCCAGCAGTACATCAGAAAGATCATATACCATGACCAAGTAGGATTTATCCCAGGAATGCAAGGATGGTACAATATCCGCAAATCAATAAACGTGATACATCACATAAACAAATTGAAAGATAAAAATCACATAGTCATATCAATTGATGCAGAAAAAGCATTTGACAAAATCCAACACCCTTTCTTGATAAAAACTCTCAACAAGGTGGGAATAGAAGGCTCATACCTCAACATAATAAAAGCTATATATGATAAACCCACAGCAAACATCATACTCCATGGACAAAAACTAAAAACATTTCCCCTAAGAACAGGAACAAGACAGGGATGCCCACTCTCACCACTCCTGTTTGACATAGTACTGGAAGTATTAGCCATTGCAATTAGACAAGAAGACGAAATAAAAGGCATACAAATTGGAAAAGAACAAGTAAAGCTGTCTTTATTTGCAGACGACATGATATTGTACATAAAAAATCCGAAAGACTCCGTCAAAAAACTATTAGACTTAATAAATGAATTCGGCAATGTAGCAGGATACAAAATTAACGCCAATAAATCTATGGATTTCTATACACCAATCGTGAACTTACAGACAGAGAGACTAAAAAGGCAACCCCATTTACCATCGCACCAAAAAAATTAAGATACCTAGGAATAAACTTAACTAAGGAGGTAAAAGACCTATACACGGTAAACTACAGGACACTGAAACAAGAGATAGAGGAAGACGTAAACAGATGGAAGAACATACCATGTTCATGGATTGGTAGAATCAACATCATTAAAATGTCCATACTACCCAAAGCAATCTATAGATTCAATGCACTCCCCATTAAAATACCAATGGCATATTTCACAGACCTTGAAAGAACTCTCCAAAAATTCATCTGGAATAAAAAAAAGACCCCGAATGGCCACAGCAATCCTGAGAAAGAAGAATAAAGTAGGAGGGATCTCAATACCAGATTTCAAGCTGTATTACAAAGCCACTGTTCTCAAAACAGCCTGGTACTGGCACAAGAACAGACATATAGATCAATGGAACAGAATAGAGAATCCAGATATTGACCCAAACCACTATGCTCAATTAATATTTGACAAAGGAGGCATGAACATACAATGGAATAAAGACAGTCTCTTCAATAAATGGTGTTGGGAAAATTGGACAGACACATGCAAAAAAATGAAGCTAGATCACCAACTTACGCCATACACAAAAATAAACTCAAAATGGATACAGGACTTAAACATAAGACGGGAAACCATAAAAATACTAGAGGAATCCACAGGCAGCAAAATCTCAGACATATGCCAAAAGAACTTCTTCACCGATACTGCCCCTAGGGCAATGGAAGCTAAAGAGAAAATAAACAAATGGGACTACATCAAAATAAAAAGCTTTTTTACAGCAAAAGCAACTATCAACAAAACAACAAGAAAGCCCACTGCATGGGAGAACATATTTGCAAATGGCATCACTGATAAAGGTTTAATCTCCAACATCTACAGGCAGCTTATACAACTTAATAAAAGGAAGATAAATGATCCAATAAAAAAATGGGCATGGACCTAAATAGAATCTTTTCCAAAGAAGACAGAAGGAAGGCCAAGAGACACATGAAAACATGCTCAAAGTCACTAATTATCCGAGAGATGCAAATCAAACCAACAATGCGCTATCATCTCACACCTGTCAGAATGGCTATCATCAACAAATCAACAAACGACAAGTGTTGGCGAGGATGCGGAGAAAAAGGAACCCTGGTGCACTGCTGGTGGGAATGCAGACTGGTGCAGCCACTGTGGAGAACAGTATGGAGTTTCCTCAAAAAACTGAAAATGGAACTCCCATTTGACCCAGTAATCCCACTCCTAGGAATATATCCTAAGAAACTGGGAACACCAATAAGAAAGGATATATGCACCCCTATGTTCATAGCAGCACAATTTACAATAGCTAAGATCTGGAAACAGCCTAGGTGCCCATCAGCAGATGACTGGATCAGAAAACTATGGTACATCTACACAATGGAATATTATGCTGCCATAAAAAAGAAGGAATTCTTACCACTTGCAGCAACCTGGATGGAATTGGAGAACATTATGTTAAGTGAAATAAGCCAGTCAATGAAAGAAAAATACCACATGATCTCACTCATTTATGGATAATAAAGAACATTAAAAACTTGAACAAAAAGATAGATACAGAGGCAGTAAAGCATCAAACAGTCTGTCAAATTACAGCAGGAAGGTTAGGGAGAGGTGGGGAAGTTAAGAGATCAAAGGACTTGTATGCATGCATATAAGCATAACCACATATAAGCACACACATTCGGGCGCACACACGCTCGGGCGCACACACGCTCGGGCGCACACAAGCTCGGCCTCAGCAGGTCCCTGGCTCTGCCCTGAGGTGGGATGCGACCTTCAGGACGCTCTGTCCTGAGGGCACCTGCTCTCAGACTTTCGCGTCTCCCACCCGCTCTTCCTCACCTGCCAGCAGCCGAACACCCGGCACTTCCCTTCGCTCCGGTGCAGCCTCGGCGCTGAGATGCTGTGCTCCTTTCACACCTGCTTCCGCCCTTAACGCCTCGCGCTCCCTCCGGCTGCGTCGGCCTGTTTTCTTGGCTGTTTTAACGCTGTTCCTGGGCAAACTCGGTGCCCGGGCTCAGGGCTCCCAAGCGCAGGGGTTCCATCCACGCCCCTGGGCTCTGGGTTTGCAGCAACTTCCCTGACGCAGGAAGACGACCTGCGCCCGCACACCGGAGGCCTGCTCCCGTCCACGCGTTTGGTAATGACGCCTGTGGTGTTTCTGTGGGTGAAGCCGCAGTTTGGCTTCTGCACTCTAAACGCCGAGGTCACAGATGGTTGGGCCTGAATATAATTCAAAGCAAAGCAAAGAAGGAAGCCCGGCAGCCACCCACACCGCCCCTGACGGCCCCTCCAGGTCCAGCTGCAGCCTCCGGCGCCTTCTCTAGCAGACCCAGTGCCTGGAGAGGCGTGGCCTGGACACCTGACTGGGCGCATGGCCAGATGCGGGCGATGCTGTTCTGACTAATGCTAAAAGGCTCGACTGCAAAAGGATGACCTTCCCAAAGCTGAGCACTTGACTCAGTGTTCGTCTGTCTAATTAGCATCTCTGTCTGGTGTCGGGAAGGGTCAATGTCTTCAGTCCCTCCAGGGGAGAGCAGGAAAAGATCAGGACTTTGGTTAGAAGGATAAGGGGCGGGGGGAGGGGGGTTTGCTGACTGGCCCCTGCATTACTCAGAGCGAGAAAGATACATTTACAAAACAGTCAAAGCAGCGAATCTGCAATGACCGCATGTGATAGCGTATTGGACGCGGGGCTGAGAGCAGCCCTGGGCCTGAGGAGGAGCAGCAGGCACATGGCGAGTAGAGGGAAGGGCACAGCAGACTGATGTGTGAAAGCGTGTACTAAGGCGCCCCGTGTCCCATTGCTTCTGCCAGTGTGTGCTGCTCTTCCTCACAGCCTGTAACTGCCCTCTCACCTCTGAAATCCAGCACCCCACCCCCACCTTTTCTCCTCTGTCCAGAAATGTCTTACAGACCCAGGGCTGCCTCACTGTCTGGAATTTCATGAGCGTGTATTAAACTTAGATTTTCTCCTGCCAAAAAAAAAAAAGACTTAAATAGAGCCTTTGCCCATTTGGGGAAGGTGGCGGGAAAGTGAACCTACACTGTTAGCTCTCAGGACCCAGGACTGCAGGCTCGGGGCCACCTCCTCTCCGCTGGGTTCTGGGGTTCAGATGGGGACAGCCGCTTTCGGGTCTGGGCGTCTTGGAGCCTGGGGGTGGGGGTGGGAAAGGGTCTCAGGGGACTGAGGTCGGGGGATGGGAGACAGATGAGCACAGAACACGCTCTAGAATCCATGTTCCTGCCGTGTGCCCAGCTGCTCTGGCACAGCCTGCCTGGTCACGTGACCCAAACAAAGTGCGGGCCGCCTCTCCGTTACAGGAGGTAGAAGGCGAGAGAGAATTTGGGACTAAAAATGCAAAGCCTCAGGTATGTTGCATGTCACATCTGCCAGTGTTAGCGTGTAACATGCAGAGTGGGAAGTAGCTTTGTTGCAACGCTGGTATTGCTTTTATTAGCTACAACTGACATGACTTCCTGACTATACTATTCTCAATTGTTGGTTCTTGTAAAACGTGTTTACTTTGTAACATGATATTGTTTGTCAAATGGATAAAACTGAAAAGAACGTTCCAGTTACATTTCATCCTCCTGTTTTTCACTCTCCTTGAATAAAGGTGACCATGTCTCTGTCACGCGTGTGCTGGGACTGGCCCGAGGCAGACGGCAAACTGGGCGGCTCGTCCCCTTGGCCAGGCCGCACTCCTGCTCAAATGGCCCGGCGGCTCCGAGAGCCAGGCCTCTCCCCGGAAAGGCCCCCAATCAAGTTCTGAATGGAAGTCTGTCCTGGTGTCAAGGGGAAGGAGAGTGTGGGGAGGACAGCGGCCCACCTGATGGGAGACCTCACCGAGGTGTCCACTGGTGACTTGCCTCGGTGACTCCCGGGACCCATCCCCAGGCCGCAGGTCCCAGCACTGGTTTTTATCAGTGGGCTTAAACCGGCAGTCATACATCCTCCAAGGGGTCCCGGATTGGAGAGGGTGCAGGCCAGGCTGAGGGACCCCCCAGCCCCCGTGCGTGAATTTTTGCACTGGGTCTCTAGTGTGCATATAAATTCTTTGCTTAACCTCTTCTTGGTCTCCCTCCCCCTTCCCTCTGAAATTTGTCAGTCTGTCCCATGTTTTAAAGCCTCTGGTTCTATTTTATTCATCATTTTATTTTGTTCATTAGATTCCTTGTTTGTTTATTTTGATTTTTAGATTCAATTGTTGATAGATAAGCATTTATTGCCATTTTATTTTTTATCTTTTATTCCTTCTCCTTCTCCTTCTTCTTCTTCGACTCTTTACCATTTCATATAATACTAGTTTGGTGGTGATGAACTCCTTTAGCTTTTCCTTGTCTGGGAAGCTCTTTTCTGCCCTTCAATTCTAAATTATAACTTTGTTGGGTAGAGAAATCTTGGTTGTAGGTCCTTGCTATTCATCACTTTGAATATTTCTTGCCACTCCCTTCTGGCCTGCATGGTTTCTGTTGAGAAATCAGCTGACAGTCATATGGGTGCTCCCTTGTAGGTAACAGTTTTTCTCTTGCTGCTTTTAAGATTCTCTCTTTGTCTTTAACCCTTGGCATTTTGATTATATGTGTCTTGGTGTGGGTCCCTTTGGGTTTCCTTGTTTGGGACTCTCTGTGCTTCCTGGACTTACAAGTCTATTTTTTTCACTAGGCAAGGGGAGTTTCTGTAATTATTTTTTCAAATAAGTTTTCAATTTCTTGCTCTCTCTGCTCCTTTCGGTACCCCCATGATGCAAATGTTGGTACACTTGAAATTGTTCCAGAGGCTCCTTACACTATCTTCGTTTGGATGAGCCTGCAAGTAGGGAAGGACAAGGTCTCAGGGAATCACCAGGGCAAGGAGAAAAGTGTGAGCCAGGCTGGAGATTCAGATATGGTGCAGCCTGTCACCTCTATGGCAGGAAAGGCTCAGCAAAGGAACAATGGCCTCTGCCAGCATATTGGTCTGGTAGAAAGCTGCCCATCCAGCTCTTGCCCTGATTCCAGACAAATTAGTTCTTTCCTGAATGACTCAAGTTTCTTTCAAGCTGCTGCCCCAGCACTGGAGCTCAGAGGGAGTGAGTCTGAGTAAGTCCATGCATGGGCCCTTTAAGAGGAACTGCCTGGGACATCATCAGCTTCTGTCTCACTCAGCCACATTCCCAGGTGATTTTCACAACCAGAAGTTGTGGGGACTTCTCTTCCTGGCACTGGAACTCCCCTTTCCTCTCTCTCCCCCCCCCCCCGCCCCTCCCTGTTGGAAGCCGCCCATTGTCTTCACTAGCAGAGAGGTGTGGACAAGGAACCCAGAAGGCTGGAGACCTTGAGCTCTGAAAGGTCAGAGCTCTGCACCCACTGTCTAGTTGAGACAATGGTAGCTGAAGCAACTTCCACCTTTTAGTTTTATGTAAATCCTTGCTGATGGGCTATTATTGGAATTGCCTGCCTAAGGGCTATGGGTGGATCCCAACCCTAAATAAAAGGGATAGCAAGGCCAGAGCAAAGCAGAGTCCTTCCTCTTGAGCTGGGCTCCCACCTGGCCCCCAATATTCCCAAATTAATATTTTCTTGTCTAGTCTCTTTCATTTGCATGCGGCCTCCTCCAGAGCCTGAACCCTGAATCTGAACCCTGAACCCCACATGGGACGTGGGGGGGTGGGTGGGTACACTACAAACTGGCGCTTTCGACATGGGACCTCTGGAGGGGATGATTTCGCCTAGAGTGAAGAAAGGAAGAATTCACTGAAAAGGTGGGGAAGAATTCACCATATAGGTGAGGGAAATTCACTGCACCCAAAGCCCACTGTCAGCTGCAAAAGTCGCGATCTGTAAGTAGGGTGGGAATGTCTTTTTCAGCCAAGCTAATGGGGGAGAATTAAGTTATAAAATAAACTTTATTATAGACTTTTGGTTTGCATGCTTAAGGACTGTGGTTTCTTGTTCAAATTAAAATCTTAATTTGTATTTGGAATCTAAAATCTGTAATAAGAAATGAACCTGGCTTCCGAAACCGCCTCTGGTGCGCAGAAATCCAAAGGTGGCAGGAGAGGGCAGGGCTATCCGCTCTTCTGCAATGAGATTACTTAAAGTTTTGTTTAAAAATTATAGAAGGACTCGCAGGGAAATGGAAATTTTGGCCAAGATAAGCTTAAGTTCCAGTAATTACTTTGGAAAGTGAAAAAGGAAAAAATTTAGGATCTGTCTTTATCTATTAAGCATGAAAAGAAATTCGGCCAGATCTGATACTGACTCTTCCCCCAAAGCAAGCAGGATGTGGGGGAAGGGAGACACGTGGCAATCCAATATGGACACCCACTCTCCCAGTATGCTGATTTAAGTCTCCTTTCTCTCCATAAAAATTTAGAAATGTGTCTGGGATTTCTGTGCTCGTGGGGAGAGAAACTAGTTTGAAACAAATGCATGCAACTGTCCAATTTTTGGACATATTAGATAGGGTTTTCAGCTGGAATCTCTCTGCAAAAGCTACAGAAATGAAAAACCCAGAACTGTTTTTTGTTTGTTTGTTTTTTTCCCCTAAGAAATATGGCATAAAGGAACCAAAAAGAAAAAAATTCTGGCTGGGTTCAAACAGCAGCAAGATTTGCATTTCCATAGTAAAGAGTAGTTTTTGAAATGCTAATGAACCATGTTAAAAAGTTAAAATTAGAGTCTTTAAGAAAATCAGTAAATTGTCTTTGTTACAAAAATTGCCAAAGAAAATGCCTTAAAATAATTAGAATTGGATTTGAATTTCAAAAATTGTTGAAAAATATATTGCAAAGATCTAAGTAGCCCAGGTAAAGACTGGCTATGCCCTTTGTTAATGGAGGAAGGAGTGGTCACCCTTCCCCCAGCAGACAGGTAAATCAGCTTCCCGCCAGGAGCCATTCTTTAAGGACAATTTTGCATTTGAATACCTGCAAGCTTGCTACTCAATTTCCCCGGGCAGAAAAAACATGGTTGGTTTAAAGTTAATTCTTGTATTTTTGAAATTTATTCTTGAAAATATAAAAGTGTTAATAATCAAAGAAATGCTAAATATTTGACTTGCCAGCTCTAAAAGTTCAAGATTCAAATTAAATTGGGAGAAAATATAGTTGTGGTAATTAAATGCCTAAAGTATAGAAACTTATTTTTGAAGAAAATAAAATGTTGTGTTTTCTCTGATAATTAGGAATTCAAAATATGTTTATTAGTCTAATTAAATAAGAAGAATTAATTCTGTGATCCCAACCAAATTTTTAATGCAAAAACCAGTTTAAATTTAATTGATATCTTAAGATAATTATAAAAAGTATTATAATCTTTCAATTATATATATATATATATAATTATATATATATATATATATATAAATATTATATATATAATGTTTGATGTTTTTTCCAAGTTAAAATTTCAAGGCTGTAACAGAGGGATAATTTTAAGACATTTTCACGGGCCCTGAAATGTTTTCAAGAAGTTATTCTCTCTTCTTAAAGGAAATATTTTTGAAATTTAATCGATCTAATATACTTGAAATCGCCTGGAAAGCTTTATCAAATAAAAATTAATAACTATATTTTACTTATAAATGTTACGAAGGTTTTGGCCTCTAAAAAGGGCAAAATAAGTAACTAAATATTTCTTAAAATCCAACAGCAAAATTTTAAGATGGAATTTGAAAGACAAAAAGCCCATAGCCACCTGCATTTTAAATAGGCTAGAGTTGGGGCAGCTGTTTGTGCCTTGTGAATCAGATGTAAACATTTACTAAATTTGATATAAATTTATATGAAAAGCTAATATTTTTATAAACAATTTAATTCTAATAATGCCACCAGAAACAGCTAGTGAGATTTCTGTTTGTCTGCAATATAATTTTGATTGTCTATCTTTTAGGAATTTTGGTTTGCTCTTCCCTTGTTTATTGTGAGAATAAACAAACCATCTTTTCTGTCAAAGAACAGTTTAGACAGCCGCCATGCTGGCCACATGGCTTGCAGCTCCCTTGGGGGCCGCCATCCTGAAACAGCAAAGGCCAACCCCTCCCTTTGAATAAGCCAATGTATTTGTAAGCAATTTGATTAAGTCTTCTAAGAAAGTTTCTGAGAATTCCCATGACCCCTCTGTATATGCAAATAAGCCTAAGGAGATACTCTTTAAAAACATAATTCTAAATTTAATAAAAAGGAGAAATTCTAAAATTTTGAATTCTCTTTCACTGATATTTACAGTGTAAACTAAGATTGTTGTCAAAGTATTAAATCTGACAGTAAAATAGTAGTCAACTTTATGTAAAGTTACTTGTAATATAGCTAGCTATTCGGCTATAGGCTTGAGCTCCAAGCAGCAGCCCTATAGGTTGCTCGGTGTAAAGAAAGACAAAGGTTTTTAAATGAAACTCTCTGTAGCCTGGTAATTATTTTGGAAGGAAATAAAGAAAGGATTCCTTCAAATGTCTTAAGGACTATAATTGAAAGTCAATATATTTGGCCTCTTAAACAATTTGGCCTTGTAAATAATTTGTGTTTTTGCCTCCTAACAAAGTTTATGTTAAGTTACTCAAAGAGTAATTGCAGAAGTTTAATTAATGTCATTTATTGTCCATAACCTAGGACAAGTCAAGTTAAAAAATAAAGTTTATTTCAGATTAATTTAAATTGCTAATTGAAATAAGTGAGTATTCAGGAAATCTTAGAACCTGTTCCTGAAGTATTAACTAAAATTTTTATTGATAGTTCATCTCATAGTAAAATTGCTTAACATGCAATGAGTCTAAAGCAGTCATAATTCTGTGCAAAAATTAAAATTTAAAAGTTATCAAGACTGCATTGTAAAATTTACAAAAGCCTCCTAAAATTTAAATAAAAAAGGGGGGGGTAATAGAATCATATCCTGTAAGTAAATTACATCAAGAAATTTTTTACTTTGAAAATTAATTTTCATTTGTAATGCTAATAGCAAGACACCCATGAAAAATCACATGGTGTCAAAATAAGACAAAGGAAAATTGTTTGGGCAAAAAAATGAAAAAGGATCCCAAGTCAAATTTATAGAAAAGATTTCTTTATTAACCTTTGGTCGAGAATATGTTTGTATATTTCCAGAAAACTCCTCCAAGACCATGTGGATTCCTGCAACAACAGATCCCAGAGAGGAACTGACAGGACTGCTCCAGCCACTAAGACAAGAGGAGAAACAGTCCAGAGATGGAAGATGGTGAAGACGCCTTGCCATGCTATCAGTCAGCAGCTGTGCGTTGCTGCAGGTTGCCCAGGACCAAGCCAGAGAAAGTTGGACCTGCATTGCCACCGTTTGTCTACCATCCAGAACTGAAATATCATTGCTGACATATACACATAAGGGACTGTTGGGCATTGAAATTGGGACTCAAAACTATTGGACATTGAAATTGGGTCTCAAAACTATTGGACATTGAAATTGGGACTCAAAACTATTGGACATTGAAATTGGGACTCAAAAAACTGTTGGCCCAGAAAGAAACTTACTACAGACTGATACATTTGCCTCTCAGCATAACCAAAATTGCTCGTCTCATTTTTGTTCTCATATGTTTATTTCTAGTCTGCAGAAGCAGAATGAAGAGTCTTAAAGGACTCGAACCCTTTTTAGGTGGCATTCCCTTTTCAAGATTTTTTAAGGAAAAGAAATGGGGGAGATGTTGGAAGCTGCCCATTGTCCTCACTAGCAGAGAGGTGTGGACAGGGAACCCGGAAGGCTGGAGACCAGAGCTCTGAAAGGTCAGAGCTCTGCACCCACTGTTTAGTTGAGACAATGGTAGCTGAAGCAACTTCCACCTTTTAGTTTTATGTACATCCTTGCTGATTGGCTATTATTGGGATTGCCTGCCTAAGGGCTATGGGTGTATCCCAAAGCCTGAATAAAAGGGATAGCAAGGCCAGAGCAAAAGGGAGTCCTTCCTCTTGAGCTAGGCTCCTGCCTGGCCCCCAATTCCCAAATTAGTATTTTCTAGTCTCTTTCATTAGTGTGCGGCCTCCTCCAGAACCCAAACCCTGAACCTGAACCCTGATCCCCACGCAGGACATAGGGGGGTACACTTCACCTCCCTCCCTTCCTCCCACCTCTCCTTCCTTCCTTTCTTCCTACCTTCTTTCCTTCCTTCCTTCATCTCTTCCTTCTTTCCTTCCTTTCCACCTTCCTCCATTATTTTATGCTTGTGCTCTTAGTATCATATCAAAGAAGGCTTTGCCTAAACCAAGGTTGTGAAGCTTCTTTGTTTTCTTCTAGATTATTTTTAAAGTTTTACCTCTTGGCTCCTACATTTGGTCTATATGTATGTGGAGTTAACTTTTGTGTATGGGTTAGGGAAGTGTTGCAATTTAATTCTTTCACATGTGGCTGCCTAGTTGTCATAACAGCATTTGATGAAATGAAATGATATTTCCTTTTCCAGGGCATTTGATGAAATGAAATGATATTTCCTTTTCCAGGGCAGGAGAGATCACATACATTTGATGAGCTCAAAAGAGAAGCTGGCAGTGCTCCACAGACATCTGAACAGTGACTTAAGAATAACTGATGACATTATGAAAGAGCACTCTCTAGTCAACAAATAATTAAATTCCTTATATTTCAGTTAACTGTTGCTGAACATTTACTTTGCATCAACAAACTGTGTGGCAGATGCTATGGGTTGGTTAGTTAAACCTCATCCCACTCTCTCTTGGCATTTGGCACCTTGGGGAGCCCTTGGGGGCACAGTCTCCACTTCCTTCTCGGCCATGTCAGTAGCTATATTTGCATGAGACTCTGGTTTAGAAATGAACCGAGTAGGAAGAGATTTGGGGCAGGTCATGGCAGAGACTGTTCAGTGCTAGAACCCACAGCTGAAGGTGCCATTTCAGAGAGGAAAGAAGAGGGAGAGAGATAGAAACATCAATGATGAGAGAATCATTGATCCGCTTCCTCCTGCACACCCCACACTGGGGATCAACCACTGAACCACACCAGCTGGGCCTGTTTTTAAGGTCTCTTCCTGAGAGAGTGGTTTCCTGAGAATGGAGATGGGATAGGCCACCCAGCTATTGGCAGACGCTTCACTTTAGCTCATGTGACCGCTGGAATAGTAAGACGGGTCCAGGCAATTCAATGAAGTGCTCTCTTTCCGCCAAAACGGTCACCAGAGCAACAGCCACACTCATGGATAGGAGAGAGACAGACATCACACTCTTGAGTGGTTCAGAGTTGACGATTTCTTTTGCAACCACATTTAACACAAGAGTCTGTCTATCTAGAAGAGATGTGGATTTCAAAATTGATGGCGAATTACCTTAAGCCTAACCCTACGCCAGGGTAAGAGCTATTCAGTGTGGTCATTTTACAGAAGAAGCCAGCATGGCTCCTGGTCCCACATGAATTACTATCCTAGGAACTGCCCCCACCCCTCCCATAAACAGTGAACATCAGAGGCAGTCTTCTGTAATCTGGAAGGCGTGGGCCTTGGTCTTCTTACTCGCCCAGAGAAATTCTCAAAACAAAATTAATTCCAGTTCACTGAGGTTAAAAAAATACAAGAGCACCCAACAATGCTGAACAAATTTGTAAACAAATGTACAAATCAAACTCCCAATGCTCTTACAGAATAGGAATCATTTCCCAGAAAACTAGAATGGTTTTTTGGAGATTTTAGGGTAGATTCTTTTTCATCATGAAATAAAGTATTATAGATCCACAATACTTATATCTGCCACTTCAACATCTAAAATCTCTGAAAACCAAAAGCTTTAGGCAAAGCAGCCCTGACTGGCATAGCATGTGGATAAACTATAGTGTGAGCTTTCATTTGTTTGATTGCTGAAGTATGAGTGTGTTTGACTACAGGGCTCCCCAAGTTCAACCAAGAGTGTTAGGCAATGCACAGTATGTGCATATAGGTACTTTTCCGAAATCCCCAAAATTCTGAGTTCCAAACACATCTGTCCTAAAGGCTACACATAAGGTTCTGTAGTCCTACATACAAGATGGTAGACTGAGTGATGACCCTAAAACCAATGGTTTCCCCATGATCATCATTAAAACAGATTTTTACTCCCAGTGAACCATCACCATGTGTCTCTACCACTCTAATGAACTTGTTAATCTCTGTTTGGTATTACAGTTCTTGGTTCTTGTGTATCATCCTCTGGGCTACCTCCCTCAGCAACATGACAATAGGACCACAATGTACAACGTTAAAAGATTATTCACAAGCCTTCTCATCTTACACATAGTACAGGAACAACAAACAAACTCTAGAGCAGCAATAACTCTCAGTGATTCTGTTTTTGTTTATGGCTACACAACACCTAGCACAATGCTTTAGGTAGGTGCTCAGTAAAAACTTAGCGGATCAAATACTCTTACTGCCTTGAATTGAATTGGGTTGAACACTGCCATCTGCTGGCCACAGGTAAAATTTGCATTCCATGGACTACTATGATCAGTTGTTGGGATTTTGATATAACGCAACACTGAAGTCGAGGATTTGTTATTTTCACAGAATTTGATGCTTTACAGCTTTAATTAAGATGGTGCCATCAAAGTATCCAGGCCCTGAGGAATAACTCACACTGAACACACTGTTACAAGATCCAGAGACTCACTCACCTCATTAATTAGGCAGTTTACAGTCCATTCAATTGAGATCTATGCACACAGTAAACTCAAACAGAAGCAGTTACATTACAAAAAGGTCCTTCACTTTGAAAAATGTTTGCTGCTCAACTCTGGGTTCAGTTCCATAAGGAACTCTTAGAGAGGAGAAAATGGCAGCTGGATAGACAGACCTGCCAGGTGGCTCGTCCCCGGGCCAGGCTGGAAATACAACTAAACTGGAGGACATTCACCGGAATTCCCAGCTGAGGTCCAGCTGCGGAGGAGGCTTACAACAGGGAGGAGCAGGAGGCACCTGGGGATGGGAAGGAAGGACAGATCACAGGAGGGGGTGGCTTGGAGAGGAGGATGCTGAGCTACCGGGAGAACTGTTCTGGGAGCACTCACACCTATCTGTGGTGACGTGACCCACAGTGTCCGTATCATCCAAGCAGCTATGAAAGATGGCAAGACTGGTGGGAGCAGAGTCTAGACCCGGCAGACAGAGCCAATGGTGTGTGGGGGGAGAGCCACAGTTTTGATTGCCTTTTTTTTCCCCAACCCCTAAACCCAGAGCACAGAAGTTTTCATTTGCAACTACACACCCAAGGCTTTGGTGCAGGGAGGGAGGCACAGACTTGAGGTGCCTGAGGAGAGGCTGGGGTGGGAAGCAGGGCAGGGAGATGTAGAAAAGCAGTAGTAGGAGTCCTGCACTGGGTCGTTCATGTGCATCCAAACCAAAATTGCTATTTTCCCTGGGAGGAGCTACCTGGGGGAAAAACCTGCCCCAGGTGACACAGCCTGCCACACCTGCACTGTGAGCTTTACTGAGGAAACAAAGGCAGAGGCCAAGCTTACAGGTCTGAACAGTCCCAAGGAGCCCTCAGAGACCTGAGTGGAGGAGGGGCCATCTGCCCTGCTATTCTAGGAACCAGACTGATAAAAACTCCAGGGTCCCAGCTGACACCATTGGTCTCATACAAGGACCTCTGTCCATCCAAGAGCCGAGTACTATTTTGGGCCACTCATAGAGGAGTAGCTCTGGGACAGGAAAAAACATCCATCATTGTCCCTGGAAGCTAAATAGCATCTAAAGCCCTGTTAGAAACAGACTCTTGGGTGATTAAGATTGACAGCTGGCAGACAGGCAAAAGGGCAGATTGGTCCCTCCTGCTTGCAGCCAAGGCCTGTGGAGACAGACACAAGCAGTGGACCAGTGGATTGCTCGGAGATTCAAGCAGGGTGCTAAAAGCCACTTCATTTTTTAATTTAATTTAAATTTTTGCACCTTTTTATTCCTTTTTTCTCTTTTTGCCTCCTGTTGTTCTTTCACTTTCTCCTTTTTAGTTTTTCTCTATCCTTTCTATACCCTTCTTTTAAAAAATTGATCTTCCTTATCTATCTGCTTTATTGATTTGTCATTATTAGTCTCTGTTGTCTTGTTCATATATCTAATTTCCTCTTCCTTGCTCCTACTCAATTTTCCTTGCTCTTTTCTTTTTTGTCACTACTTTATTTATTTCCTCTCTTCTCTTTCTCTTTTCTTCTCCAAATTTCTTAACTTATTTCACTTCCTAAACTTAAGACTATCTGTTCTCTCCTCTATTCTCCTTTTCACATTTGTCTTCTTCATTCTTGTCTTTTCATTTCTTTTCTCTCTCCTTTATTCTACTTTCTCTATTCCTCTAATCTTTTAACATTATTTTCTTTATGTAAGCTCTCCATCGACAGATTCTGTTCCCCTTTTTTTCTGGGTGTTTTTTTTGTTTTATTTTCTCCCCATTTTTTCTTTCCTTTTTATATTATTCTTGCTCTCTCTCCTATTTCATAATTATATTTTCTCTGGTAGTCACTTTTGTTGGGGCTACAGGGGTCCTGTGTACATTTGTGTTCTGTTCCTTCTGTGTCATATCTTGTCTTGTTGTATTTTGTGCTGTTCAGTCAGCACAATGGCTGGCACAATGTAGTAGGGAGCAAGCCACATAATCAGACACCCCGAGAGGAGACTCCATTCACAAATGGGATGGCAACATTCAAGACCCAACTATATCAGGAGAACCCTAATATCTCAAGTAGGGGACCTCCCTAGAACACCCAGCCCAGGAGATCCAAGAGACTGCACCACTGGGTCCCACAAATCATCTGCTACATATGACCAACCCCAAAAATCTGGATGGCATAGCAGTTTGATAGAAACAAATACAAAGGAACAGCAAAAAATGGGGAGACAAAGAAACAACCCCCAAATGAAAAAAAGGAGCAATCAGTATTTCTAATAGCACATGATCTCACTCATCTAGGGGAAATAATGAACAACATAGACTGATGAACAAGAACAGACCCAAAAACAAGGAGGCATGGATCAGACTGTAGGGCCTCAGAGGGAGGGTAGGAAAGGGTGGGGGTAAAGGGGAGAGATCAACCAAAGGACTTGTGTGCAAGCATATGAGCCTAACCAGCAGTTAAGGACAACAGGAGGGTGGGGGCATGTGTGGGGAGGGGTGTGGGATGGGAATGGGGGGATGAGGACAAATATGTGATACCTTAATCAATAAAGAAATTAAAAAAAGAAAAGAAAAAAAAAAAAGAAAAAAAGGAGCAATCACCAGAAAAGGAACTAAATGAAATGGAGGCAAGTAATTTATCAGAGAAAGAATTCAGAGTAATAGTTATAAGAATGCTCCAATGTCTGAATGAGAATTACATGCAACTCAATGAGAATTATAAAGAGCTGAATGAGAAATACACCAACATGAGTAAGAATCAAGAGGAAATGAAGAACACAATGGGAATAGAAGACTTGCTGGAGAGAACCCTGATACCCAAGGACCAAAAGTGGAAACCACATAGCGACTGGTAGGAGGGGAAGAGCTGTGCAAGGGCTGGTCAGGCACTCACAGGCAGCAGCCAAAATTCTGAAGAGCTATCTCAGCTGTAGGGGGTTGTCACTGAGGACTCTGAGATATAATCCCCAAGCTGCCCCCTCACCCCCAGAAAAGAGAACGAGAACTGAGAAGGACACCCACATAACATAAGGCTGTGAAAAGCAGCAGGGTTGCTGTCTGCCAGGGAACAATGGCTGGAAAGTAAGGCATCCTCTTTAAGAGCCAACACACAAAATTCCCTGTGGAGCTGCCACCTTGTGCTCTATCAGAGGGAGGGCAGATTGGACTGGAGTTGTGTGAGCAGAAGCCAGAATTGGGGACTTATGGATTAGAGCTCAGAAGGCAGATAGCCTCAGTTTCCTGTGCTGGGTCATTCCATCACACTGCAGAGGACATCTTTCCCACACAGACATTTGCCTTACCTGGGGAGGGGGGGCAGTTGACCCACCCTATTGGAAAATACCTTGCCTTGAGGCCACTTAAGAGACTAAAAATAACGATTAGCTTCCAGGAAGAAGCGACTGCCCTACACTGTTGAGAAAAAAACTTGCCACACCTGAAGACGATTGCCTTGGGAAAATTCAAGTTGGAATCCTATCAGTCTGTAGGCAGAGGTGGTCTTTGGAGGCTTTGAGTCTTTGTCTGATCTAATTAGTCAGAAACAGCATTTGACACTGTCCTACACTAGAGATTGAGAGGCACAGAAGATCTACTTAATATATAGTCACAAACCCAAAGAGACAACCAAAATGAGGAGACAAAGGAACAGCCCCAAAATGAAAGAACATAGCATTCTCCATAGGAAGAGATAAATGAAGCAGAGATAAGAAATTTATCTGAATCAGAGTTCAGGGTAATGATGGTAAAAATGCTCAACAGCAGGGAAAGATATAGTAACTATGAAAAAAGAACAGCTGGAAATAAAGAATTACATAGCACAAATAAAGAACACATTGGAAGGAATACACAGCAGATTAGGGGAAGCTGAGGATTGAATCAGGGAATTAGAAGACAGGGTTGAAAACAAAATCACTCAATCAGAGAACCAAATAGAAAAAAAACAATTCAAAGACAAGATAGATTAAGAGAGCTATGGGGAAATGTGAAAGGTAACAATATTAGAATATCAGGTGTGCCAGAAAAAGCAGAAAGGGAGAAAAGGATAGAGAACATGTTTGAAGAAATAATGGCAGAAAACTACCCTAATGTGGTAAAGGAAAAAGTTACACAGTTCAGGAGGCACAGAGAACCCCAAGCAAGAAGAACCCAAACAGGCACATGCACACACATCATAATTAAAATACCAAAAATTAAAGACAAAGGGAGAATTTTAAAGGAAGCAATATACAAGCAAACTGTTGCCTACAAAAGAACTCCCATAAGGCTGGCACTTAATTTCTCATCTGAAACTCTACAGGCCAGAAGGGAATGGCATGAAGTACTCAAGGTAATGGAAAGCAAGGATCTGAACCCAAGATTACTATATCCAGCAAGGCCATCATTCAAAACAGACAGTAAAATAAAGAGCTTCCCAGACAATAAGAGGCTAAAGGGTACAACCCCACCAAGCCAGCATTACAAGAAATGCTAAAGGGACTGTTATAAAGAGAAGAAGAAACATGGAGAGAAACCTAGCCATACAGAATTAAAATGGCAATAAATATCTATCAATAATAACCCTAAATGTAAATGGATTAAATGCTCCAATGAAAAGGCATAGGATAGCTGAATGGATGCAAAAAATGGACCCAACTATATGCTATCTATAAAAGACCCACTGCAAAACAAAAGACACACATAAGATGAGAGTGAAGAGATGGGAAAAAATTTTTTCCATGCAAATGGAAAGGAAAAAAAACAAAACGGGAGTAGCAATACTCATATCTAACAAATTAGACTTCAAAATGAAGGCCATCACAAGAGACAACAAAGCTCACTATATAATACTAAAGGGATTGATCCAACACGAGGATATAACCCTGGTAAACATATATACACCCAATATAGGAGCACCCAAATATATAAAAAACTTCTAGAGGAATTTAATGGGGAGATCAACAAAAATACAGTCATAGTAGGGGACTTTAACACCCTACTGACTTCACTGGATAGATCTTCCAGACCAAACCTTAACAAGGAAACAGTGACTCTTGAGGACACACTGGATCAGAGGGATTTAATTGACATTTAGAGAACATTTTACCCCAACACAGCAGAATATACATTCTTCTCAAGTGCACATGGGTCATTCACAAAGACAGACCACATGTTAGGACACAAAACAAGTCTCTACAAGTTCAAGAAGATTGAAATCATATCAAGCATCTTCTCAGATCACAGTGGAATGAAATTAGAAATCATCTACAGTAAAAACACCCAAAAACATTCAAACACATGGAGCTAAATAGCATGTTATTAAACAATGAATGGGTTATAAATGAGATCAAGAAAGAAATCAAAAACTTCCTGGAAACAAATGAAAATGAACACACAACCCCAAATCTCTGGGACACAGCAAAAGCAGTGCTTAGAGGAAAGTTCATAGCACTACAGGCATACTTCAAAACACAAGAAAAATCAGCAATAAACTATTTAACCTTACACCTTAAAGAACTAGAAAGAGAACAACAAGAAAAGCCCAGAGTAAGTAGAAGGAAGGAAATAATAAAGATTAGAGCAGAAATAAATAACATAGAGACTAAAAACAAAAACAAAACAAAACAACAACAACAAAAGAATACAACAAAAAAAAAATCAATGAAACCAAGAGCTGGTTCTTTGAAAGGATAAACAAAATTGATAAACCATTAGCCAGACTCATCAAGAAACAAAGAGAGAGGACCCAAATAAATAAAATCAGAAATGAAAGTGGAAAAGTAATCAATGACACCATAGAAATGCAAAGGATTGTAAGAAAATACTATGAACAACTATATGATAACAAGCTGAACAATGTGGATGAAACTGACAAATTCCTAGAAAAGTACAATTTCCCAGATCTGAATCAGGAGAAATCAGAAAACCTGAATAGAATAAATAGAAACAATAATAATAATAAAAAAACTCCCAGCAAACAAAAGCCTAGGACTGAATGGCTTCACAGGGGAGTTTCACCAAACATTCAAAGAAGAAATAACACCTATATTCCTCAAACTATTTAAAAAAATCCAAGAAGAAGGAACACTTCCAAACTCCTTTTATGAGGCCAGAATTATCCTAATTCCAAAACCAGATAAAGACACTACAAAGAAAGAGAATTACAGACCAATATCCCTGATGAATATAGATGCTAAAATCCTCAACAAAATAGCAAATCTGATCCAGCAATATATTAAAAATATCATACACCATGACCAAGTGAAATTTATTCCAGGAATGCAAGGATGGTACAATATTCATAAATCAATAAACGTGATACATCACATAAACAAATTGAAAGCCAAAAAGCATATGATCATATCAATAGATGCAGAAAAAGCATTAGACAAAATCCATCACCCATTTTTTAATAAATACTTTGAGCAAAGTGGGAATTGAGGTAGCATATCTCAACATGAGAAAGGCCATATATGACAAAGCTACAGCCAACATCATGCTCATGGGGCAAAAACTAAAACCATTTTCCCTGAGAACAGGAACAAGACAGGGATGCCCTCTTTCATCACTCTCGTTTAACATAGTACTGGAAGTCTTAGTGATAAGCGATGAGACAAGAAGAAGAAATAAAAGACATCCAATTGGAAAGGAGGAAATAAAACTGTCATTATTCGCAGATGACATGATATGGTATATAGAAAACCCTAAGACTCCATCAAAAAACTACTAGATTTAATACATGAATTTGGCAATGTAGCAGGATACAAAATTAACACCCAAAAATCCATAGCATTTTTATACACCAATAACGAATTCTCAGAAAGAGAAACTAAAAAAACCCCCAAACATCCCATTTACCATTACAACAAAAATTAAGATACTTAGGAATAAACTTAACCAAGGAGGTAAAAGACCTGTACTCTGAAAACTACAGGACATTGGAAAAAGAGATAGAGGAAGACATAAACAAGTGGAAGAATATGCCATGTTCATGGGTTGATACAATCAACATCATTAAAATGTCCATACTACCCATAGCAATCGACCGATTCAATGCAATGTCTATTAAAATACCAACGGCATATTTCACAAACCTAGAACAAACTCTCCAAAAATTTATATGGAACCAAAAAAGACCCTGAATAGCCACAGGAACCTTGAGAAAGAAGAGCAAAGTTGGAGGGATCACAATACCAGATATGAAGTTATACTATAACACCACTGCACTCGAAACAGCCTGGTACTGGCACAAGAACAGACATATAGATAAATGGAACAGAACAGCGACCCCAGTAACCAACCCAGGCCACTATGCTCAATTAATATTTGACAAAGAAGGCAAGAGCATACATTGGAGCAGAAACAATCCTACCTAATAAAAGAGTAATATGCTAATTGACCATATCTTCACTACGCCCACAGCCAATCAGGGGTGCCACGCAAATTAACCCAGCAAAGATGGCAGGGGGAGGGGGCAGCACCCGCTGTAGCCATTGGGACCCAAGCCCCGATCGTGGACCGGGGCAGGCAGGGCATGGGTCAGTGCCCGCCGCTGCCGGCGGGTGCTGACCCAAGCCCTGATTGCTGACCCAAGCCCTGATC
This sequence comes from Ia io, assembly GCA_025583905.1. NCBI lineage: Eukaryota > Metazoa > Chordata > Mammalia > Chiroptera > Vespertilionidae > Ia > Ia io. Next base: position 5,334,350 of record JAJQQW010000011.1, on the reverse strand, counting down.
ATGCCCAAGGCCTTGGGGATGAGTGGGGAGCCTGCGATGGATTGCAGGGAACTGGGGGTCTGCTCTTGCGAGGGGGTCTGCTCCTGTGGTGGATTGCAGGGAGCTGGGGTCCCCCTGCCCAATGGGCGATGTCTGCGATTACAGGGAGCTGGGGTCCCCTGCCCAGTGGGCGGTGTCTGCAATCAAAGGGAGCTGGAGGTCCCCTGCCCAGGCCTAAAGCTTTGGCTAGAGGCTTTAGGCCTGGGCAGGGCACAGCCCGTGATTGGTGTGAACTATAGAGGAAACACCTTTTCTGACTGCACATTGGCTAAGCTTCCTGTATGCCACTGGTAATATTCTTAGTAACTTGGGTAATAAGAATCCAAAGAGGTGGTCTAGGGTTTTTCCACCACACTTCTGGAGAAAAAAACGAAGGTCTGCAGCTGGAGGGCTAAGAAATGTCATATCCTGCCCTAGCTGGTTTGGCTCAGTGGATAATGCCTCAGCCTGCCCACAGCAGGGTCTGGGTTGATTCTGATCAAGGGCATTTACCTAGGTTGCAGGCTCCTCCCTGGCCGGGGCCCAGATCGGGGCTCATGAAGGAGGCAACCAATCAAAGTGTTCCTCTCACTTTGATGTTTCTCTCTGTCTTTCCCTTTCTCTTCCACATTCTCTAAAAGTCATGGAAACATATCCTCAGGTGAGGATAAAAAAAAAAAAAAAAAAAGAAATGTCATATCCTATGAGACACATCTTGAAAATGCCTAAAGAAAGTTGTCATTTTTTCTTGGTGAAGGGACTGGAGTCGTGTTGATGAAAACACCTTGGTGGCTGTGGTGACTGGCAGTGGCTGCAGCAGCGGGGTGATGGAGCTGGTGCCTTCCCCTGATCAGCCCGGTTGCCTCCCACAAAGGGAGGCCAGACTGCGGCTTACGCCCACTTCCCGTGGGGATCGGGCCTGAGCCATCAGTAGGACATTCCCTGAGGGCTCCCAGTATGTGAGAGGGGGCAGGTTGGGCTGAGGTACCCCCCACCCCCAGTGCATGAATTTCGTGCACCAGGTCCGCAGTCTTTTCAATAAATGGTGTTGGGAAAATTGGACAGGCACATGCCAAAGAATGAAACTAGACCACCAACTTACATCATACACAAGAATAAACTCAAAATGTAAGACATGAAACCACAAATATTCTAAAAGAAACCATAGGCAGACATCTCTCATAGCAATATGTTTACAGGTACATCTCCCAGCACAATGGAAACTAAGGAGAAAATAAACAAGTGGGACTACATTAGAATAAAAAGCTCTGCACTGCAAAATAAGCAAGCAACAAAATAATAAGAGAGCCCACTGCATAGCAGAACGTATTTGCCAATGATACATCCGATAAGGGGTTAATCTCCAAAATATATAGGGAACTCACACAACTTAATAAAAGGAAGACAAACAATCCACTTAAAAAATGGTCAAAGGGAGCCTCTGCCTCCCACAGGCTGGAGCTGGTGACTCGCAGGCTGTGGGGCCTGAGGGGGTTAGAGTGATAAGTGTGCCTCGCGGGCCAAGTGGCCTTCGAACCCCAGGAAAAAAGGAGCGAAGGCTGAGGAACTGAGATTTTTCGAACTCCAGTCATGCAAAAGGGGACCTCAAATAGAGGAAGGAAGAGGGATAGAAAGTTAGAAACATCGATGAAAGAGAAACATTCATCAGCTGCCTCCTGCACACCTCCTACTGCGGATGTGCCTGCAACCAAGCTGAGGTACGAAGGTGTCTGACTCCTGCCTCCTGCCACCAAAGAGTCTCCCTCATTAGTCACTTGCCGGGCGATGCCACAAGCTGCTTCATTGACTTTCTGCCCCTAAAATGGAGGAACCAAGATGGTGGCAAAGGTAAACAACTAAGCTGCCGCCTCGCACAACAACTTCAAAACTACAACTAAAAGACAAAACGTCTATCACCCAGAACCACGGGAAAGCTGGCTGAGCGGAAGTTTTACAGCTGAGGGGGAAAGAGAAAGGAGCACAAACACTGAGAACCTGAGGTGCGGAGGTGCGCAAATCAGGCTGGTGGCGGACGACGGGGCGCATGGCTTTTTTTCCAACCCGAAGGGAGACAGGCTCCCAATCTCTCTGAGGTCCTGTTTCTGGGGAATGTGGGGGACCCAGACGCCTACGGGGAGAAGCTGGGCTGTCGGCCATCGGGTCGGAAGGTGAAAGTGACTTTTTTGCAGAGGCGCGCCAAGTAATCATTGTTTGCTGCTCTGGAGTGCGGGACGCGGGGACTTGGAAACACAGAAAGGCAGAGACGGCTGATGACAGCCATCGGAGTTTGCCACGCCCTAGCTTAGTGACGCCCTGAGACCCCGCCCTGCCCCACCCTGAGACCCCGCCCCGCACATTCTACAAACCCTCCCAGGCTCCACACAGTGGCTTTTGCATATAAATGGCTTGCCCTGTGGCAGCGTAACCAAATAAACTGCAGCTCCACTCAGACTGCTCCAAAAGCACCAAACCCCAAGCAAAGAGGAGAAAACTGCAGTTCTTGCTGTAGCTCCTGCTGGGTGGCCTCAGACAGTAGCTGACCTGCACCCCATTGGAGATCCAAAAACTAGTGTATCTAGTGGTCTGTGTGAGACAACACCAGATTTCAACCACTCTCATAAGGGACACATTCAAGAGGCAGACTCAGGGAGCACGAAAGCCCTACTGGAACAAGTCCTGCCCCATAAACGTGTCTCCAGCACAGCAATTCTTCCATTATAGACACAGCAAGTCCTCACAGCCAATTGGCCTGGAGGTCAATTCCTCCCAGTGACACCAACAACAATCAAGACTTAACTACAACAAGGCTGTACACACAGTCCACAAAGGGGTGCACCAAGAGTGTCCACCTCAGGTAACTGGGAGGCTGACCCATTGAATAGGACACCTAGTACACAAAGCCACCCTACCAACTAAGGGAAGCAGCGAAAATGAGGAGACAAGGAAACAGATCACAAACCAAAGAAATGGAGGAGAACAAACGACTGGACATAGAATTCAAAACCACAGTTATAAGATTTTTCAAGAATTTCCTGGAAAAGGCCGATAAATTTAATGAGACCCTTGAGGATATGAAAAAGGACCAACTAGAAATTAAACATACACTGACTGAAATAAAAAAATATTATACAGAGACCCAACAGCAGACCAGAGGAACGTAAGAATCAAGTCAAAGATTTGGAATACAAAGAGGCAAAGGACACTCTTCCAGAGAAACAAGGAGAGAAGAGAATTCAGAAAGTTGAAGATAGTGTAAGAAGCCTCTGGGACAACTTTAAGTGTACCAACATCAGAATTATGGGGGTGCCAGAAGAAGAGAGAGCAAGACACTGAAAACCTATTTGAAGAAATAATAACAGAAAACTTCCCCCACCTGGTGAAAGAAATAGACTTACAAGTCCAGGAGGCGCACAGAACCCCAAACAAAAGGAATCCAAAGAGGACCACACCAAGACACATCATAATTAAAATGCCAAGGGCAAAAGACAAAGAGAGAATCTTACAAGCAGCAAGAGAAAAACAGTTAGTTGCCTACAAGGGAGTACCCATACAACTGTCAGCTGATTTCTCAACAGAAACTATGCAGGCCAGACGGGAGTGGCAAGAAATATTCAAAGTGATGAATAGCAAGAACCTACAACCAAGACTACTCTACCCAGAAAAGCTATCATTCAGAATTGAAGGTCAGATAAAGAGCTTCACAGATAAGAAAAAGCTAAAGGAGTTCATCACCACCAAACCAGTATTATATGAAATGCTGAAAGGTATTCTTTAAAAAGAGGAAAAAGAAGAAAAAAGTAAGGATAAAAATTATGAACAACAAATACATATCTATCAACAAGTGAATCTAAAAGTCAAGTGAATTAAAAATCTGAGGAACAGAATAAACTGGTGAATATAATAGAATCAGGGGCATAGAATGGGATTGGATTGATAATTCTCAGGGGGAAAGGGGTGTCTGTGTGGGGGGTACGGGAAGAGACTGAACAAAAATCATACACCTATGGATGAGGACAGCGGTAGGGGGGAGGTAAGGGCAGGGGGTGGGGTGGGAACCGGGTGGAGGGGAGATATGGGGGGAATAAAGGAGAAACAATTGTAATAATCTGAACAATAAAGATTTATTAAATTAAAAAATTAAAAAAATAAAAATAAATTGGTCAAAGGACCTAAATAGACATTTCTCCAAAGTGGACATACAGAAAGCCAAGAGACATATGAAAAAAATGCTCAAAGTCACTGATAATCAGAGAGATGCAAATCAAAACAACCATGAGAGCTTGTTTGGAGGTTCTAGCAGGGGAGCGCAGCTACTCGTATACCCTTGACCGAAGACCGGTCCTCTCCTCTGGGGGGAAGGTCGTCCTCTTCGACCGAGCACGCAGCTTCGGGAGGGACGCACATGGATCGGTGAGGGAGGAGGGGGACACCCGCCTAGCCAGCCAGATCAGCCGAATCAACCCTGGCGATCAATGGGGTGACAGATGTCGCAGCCAGATCGCCCTCACATCCAAATCAAAACAACCATGAGATTTCACTTCACACCTGTCAGAATGGCTATCATCAGCAAATCAACAAACAAGTATTGGCGAGGATGTGGAGAAAAGGGAACCCTAGTACATGTCTGGTGGGAATGCAGACTGGTGCAACCATTATGGAAAACAGTATGGAGTTTCCTAAAAAAATTAAAAATGGAACTTCCACTTGACCCAGTGATTGCACTTCTAGGAATATATCCTAAGGAACTCAAAGCACCAATCAGAAAGAACATATGCACCCCTATGTTCATAGCAGCACAATTTACAATAGATAAGATTTGGAAACAGCCCAAGTGCCCATCAGCAGATGAGTGGATAAAAACGCTGTGGTACATTTACACATTGGAATACTATGCAGCAATAAAAAAGAAAAAATGCGTACCATTTGCAACAGCATGGATGGACCTGGAGAATATTATGCTAAGTGAAATAAGTCAGCAGAGAAAGATATGTATTGCATGATCTCACTCAGATGTAGAATCTAATGAACAACATAAACTGATGAACAAAAATAGACCCAGAGACATAGAAGCATGAAAGGACCTCAGAGGGTAGGCAGGGGAGGGTGGATGGGAAGAGATCAAGCAATGAACTTGTATGCATATATGCATAACCGTGGACACAGACAATGGGGTGGTGAGGGCCTGGGATGGGGCACCCGATCAGGCTGAAAGAGGTTAATGGGGGGAAAGGAGGACCTAAGTAATACTTTCAACAATAATGATTTAAAACAAGTAGAGATTCAAGTGTATGTAACAACTTTATATTCCTCATAGATCTGCTGATGTATTTGACTTGTATGCACCTACACATTGAACCAACAAACTCATAAACATGCTGGTGAATTCTGGTGAAAAGGTTGCCCACTAATTTTATCAAGACATATTAGGTCCTACTAACAAATGCTGCTGGCAGGTCTGCCTGATTGCTCCTAACTGTGATGGGACACTGGTTTCCATTGATCTCCCTGAAGGAAGCAGTTGCGTATCACTACTCAAACCAGGTTGCTGACATTAACATTATCATTCTCCACATAAATCTCTACACATTTTGTAACAAATATATAGGTGGTATTTACAGTGGGGAATTGTCACGCACCCCACCATTCTTGTGACTGTCTCTGTGAATGCTGACTCTGACTAATATGTAGCTTGTAGATGAACAGTACGTTTGTGTAAGAATCCTAGGAACTAACTTCAGAAGATGCAGACTCTGACCTCAGTCATCCCATTTTTGGAAGATTTGTGGACCCTCAATGTAGAACCAGGATGATGCACACCAGATCAGTTTCAAGGTCCTTATTGGGATGGACTGTGCTGGTCTGTACATAGAGAACTTTTCAACTCCTCCTCTTTATTTCTTTGTTCTGCTTTCCTTCTCCCTCCTTATAAAAACCTCTGCCTGCACTGAGATGTTGCAATGGGTTTTGTGACAAGAGTTCCCCATCTTCTCAGGTGTCTAGCAGTTGAATAAACCACTTTCCTTTTCCACCAGCACATCTCACAAATTTGGCTTTCATGGCAGCAGGTGGTCAAATCTTAGTTCCAGTTACACTATTTATCTCTCACCTGCTCCTTTTGAATTCTGAACAGCCTTACCATTCAATAGTGGAGTGTATTATACAGTACAAGGACACACTGTCGCCCAAACCAAGAACATAAAATAACTGGGACACCAGGTGCATGTGAAACAGCTGTCAGCTGGATTTTGTGTGTGATAGTGGTGCTTGTTAGGATGACTGATCACATTTAGAGCAAAGGCATTCATAAACCACTTTCTTAAATAAACAACAACAACAAACAGCCATGGGTTTTGGAGGGCGAACACAGAAGACTTGTCCGTCAGAGTAGCAAAACCTGTCAGTGCTCTCATGAGTTAGGTGAGAAAGAAACAGAAACTCAGGGCTCTAGTCACCAAAAAGGCAAAGAGGGAATTAAGAGTAACTACCTACCCAGCATCTCAACACCCAGCATTCACAGGTAGTGTTCCAAAGAATGGAAAAATAATTTAATGGTGGACAAAACAAAAGCTATTTCAAAAGTGGTAGAAACATTCAAGAGCAGTCTGGAACAAAACTAACCACTAAGCCACTACATCATAACCCTAGCATTCCCCCCCAACAGAGCAACAGTTAGCTTACAGAAGGACGCAGGAACGCTACAGCGGTCAGGATCAATGTGAAGTCAGGAACCCAATTTCAAAACTATAAGCTCGCTGAGGGACAGAATAGTAACCACAGAGACATACAGGGGAGGAGGGAGAATGAGGGGTGGGCACAGACATTGTCCACAGGGACATGCAGGGGAGGAGAGAGAGGAGGCACAGACAGTGTCCCACAGAGACATGCAAGGGAGGAGGGAGGTGGACACAGACAGTGTCCCACAGAGACATGCAGGGGAGAAGGAAGAGGGGACACAGACAGTGTGTACAGAGACATGCAGGGGAGGAGGGGAGAGGAGGCACAGACAGTGTCCACAGAGACAGGCAGGGGAGGAGGGAGAGGGGACAAAGATAGTGTCCACAGAGACATGCAGGGGAGGAGGGAGAGGGGACACAGACAGTGTCCACAGAGAAATGCAGGGGAGGAGGGAGAGGGGACACAGACAGTGTCCACAGAGACATGCAGGGGAGGAGGGAGAGGAGACACAGACAGTGTCCACAGAGACATGCAGGGGAGGAGGGAGAGGGGACACAGACAGTGCCCACAGCGCGCTCGGCCTTGCAGGGCAGTGAGCAATGTATGGCTGTCGTCTCAATCCATTTGTCATACTTTTGTCCTCAACGTGGCCGTTTTCTTCAACCCGACCCTTTCTTATGTCCTTGCTCTGGTCTGCCACTTCACTGACAATGACTTGTTTTCTCCTGATCAGTGCTGGGGCCCCGCCAGAAGGCGAGGGGATCCCAAGGCAGGGGCTGGGCATGGAGGCCACGGGGGCGTAGGCTACCAAGGAGACAGAACTGAATCTCACATCATCCTGCTTGGCCCCGGAGGATGGCTGGTTAGCCAGAGACGGGTAAGATTCCTCAAGGAAGGAACAACCTAAGACAGGCACATTCTCAGAGGGGCCATCAGGAGAGAACTTGGGGGTCAACAGAGGAGGGGCACAGACCCTCACCCCCCCAACATTGCAGGGGCCTGAACCCTCACCCCTTCTGAGGGAGGTCTCCTGCCCCCATGGCTGCTTAGTTTCCCATGCCCAGCTCAGATTGGGACCCGGGTAACAGACAGAGACTTGGCCGACAGCTGCTGCCCTCTCACTGCAACAAGACTTGTTTGAGTTGTCTTGTACCCATGGTGTGGGGAAGTGGGTTTTTGATATCTAAACCCAGCCTAGCACCAGGAATGTTCAGGGCCTACTCAAGAAGGCAAATAATCCTTTTCACTAATATTTACAGGGTAAAATAAGATTGTTGTTGGAGTATTAAATTTGACAGTAAAATAGTAGTCAAGTTTTCAGGCTAATTTAAATTGGCTAATTGAAATAAGCGAATATTCTAGAAAAATTAATTGTACTGGACAAAAAGCTGTTCTAAAGTGTTAACTAAAATTTTTTTTTTTTAAATATATTTTATTGATTTTTTACAGAGAGGAAGGGAGAAGGATAGAGAGAAACATCGATGAGAGAGAAACATCAATCAGCTGCCTCCTGCACACCTCCCACTGGGGATGTGCCTGCAACCAAAGTACACGCCCCTGACCGGAATCAAACCTGGGACCCTTCAGTCCACAGCCCGACGCTCTATCCACTGAGCCAAACAGGCTAGGGCGAAAGTGTTAACTAAAATTTTTATTGGTAGTTCATCTCATGGTAAAATTGTGTAACGTGTAATGAACCTAAAGCAGTCATATTTTAGTGCAAAAAATTAAAATTTCAAAGCTATCAAGACTACACCATAAAATTTCCAAAAGCCCCCAATATTTAAATCAGAAAAGGGGGGATAGTAGAAGAATATCATGTAAGGAAAAATATCCTGTAAGTAAATTACATCTAGAAAATTTTTACTTTAGAAAATTAACTTCCATTTGTAATGCTAACAGCAAGACACCCATGAAAAACACACATGGTGTCAACACAAGCCAAAGGAAAATCGTTTGGGCAAAAAAATGAAAAAGGATCACAAGTCAAATTTATAGAAAAGAATCCTTTATTAACTTTTGGTCGAGAATATGTTTGTATATTTTCAGAAAACAACTCCGAGACATGTGGATTCCTGCACAGAGAAGAATTGACAGGACTGCTCCAGCCATGAAGGCAGAAGAGAAACAGTCCAGAGATGGAAGACGCTGACAACGCCTTGCCATACTAGCAGTCAGCAGCTGTGCGTCACTGCAGGTTGCCCAGGACCAAACCAGAGAGGGTCGGACCTGCGTTACCACCATTTGTCCACCATCCAGAACTGAAATATCATTGTTGACATGTACACATAAGGAACTGTTTGACATTGAAATTGGGACTCAAAAGAACTGTTGGCCCAGAAAGAAACTCACTACAGACTGATTCATTTGCCTCTCAGCATAACCATTATTGCTTGTCTCATTTTCGGTTCTTATAAGTGTATTTCTAGTATCACATGATCTCACTCATCTAGGGGAAATGATGAACAACATAGACTGATGAGCAAGAACAGACCTGGAGACAAGGGAGCATAGATCAGACTGTCAAACCTCAGAGGGAGGGTAGGGGAGGGTAGGGATAAGGGAGAAAGATCAACCAAAGGACTTGTATGCATACATATGAGCCTAACCAGTGGTCACGGACAACAGGGGTGTGGGGGCATGCGTGGGGAGGGGTTTGGGATGGGAATGGGGGGATGAGGACAAATAGGTGATACCTTAATCAATAAAGAAATTAAAAAAAATAAAATAAGTAAAATAAATTGCAGGTTCTCAAAAAAAAAAAAAAAAAAGAAAAGAACTCAAGCTCCGGTCTGAGGGATTGGGCGTAGTCCACGCTCCGCCCTGCTCAGTGTGGGCCTCAGCTGAGTTGTCTCCGTCTCCTTGTTGGAGCTGGAGAAACAGCACCATGGACTTGTTCTGAGAACGAGTCGAGGTTGGCACAGAAGCAGTTTACGCCCCCCCCTCCCGGCCCCCATGCACATGGTAACCACTCAGTAAATGCCAGTTGCTGTCATCATTATCTTTTTATTATTATTTAACTAGAGGCCCGGTGCATGAAATTCGTGCACGGAGGGGGGTTGTCCCTCAGCCCAGCCTGTACCCTCTCCAATCTGGGATCCCTCTCACAATCCAGGACTGCTGACTCCCAACTGCTTGCCTGCATGCCTTCCTGATTGCCCCTAACAGCCTCTGCATGCCAGCCTGATCACCCCCTAACCACTCTGCTGCCAGTCTGTTTGCCCCCAACTTCCCTCCTCTGCTGGCCTGGTCACCCCTAACTGCCCTCTCCTACAGGGTTGATCACCTCCAACTGCCCTCCCTTGCAGGCCTGGTCCCTCTCAACTGACCTCCCTTGCAGGCCGGGTGCCTCCCAACTGCCCTCTCCTGCTGGCCATCTTGTGGTGGCCATTCTGTGTCCACATGGGGGCAGGATCTTTGACCACATAGGGGCAGCTATATTGTGTGTTGCAGTGATGATCAATCTGCATATTACTCTTTTATTAGATAGGATAGAGGCCTGGTACAGGGGTGGGGGACAGCTGGTTTGCCCTGAAGGGCATCCTGGATCAAGTGGGGGCTCCCTTGGGGTGTGGGGCGGCCTGAGCGAGGGGCCTGTGGTGGTTTGCAGGCCGGCCACGCCCCCTGGCAACCCAAGCAGAGGCCCTGGTATCTGGAATTTATTTTCCTTCTACAATTGAAACTTTGTAGCCTGGAGTGGAGCCAAGCCTGGGGCTCCCTCTGCAGGCTGCCATTTGTGTTGGGGTTATAACTGAAACTTTGTTGCCTTAAGCGGGTGGGCCCGGCCAGGGTGTGCGGAAAGCTTTGCTTCCCCTGTTGCTGGCGGCAACCCTGGCCTGCTCTCTCAAGCTCCATTCTGCCGCCATTTGTTTGAATTTGTTTACCTTCTATAATTGAAACTTTGTAGCTTGAGTGGAGGCTTAGGCCTGGCAAGGGCAGGCGGAAAGTTTGGCTTCCTCTGTTACCTAGGAAACCTTACTCTCTGTGGCTATAGCCATCTTGGTTTGGGTTAATTTGCATACTCGCTCTGATTGGATGGTGGGCGTGGCTTGTGGGCGTGCCTTGTGGGTGTGTCGGAGGTATGGTCAATTTGCATATTTGTCTATTATTAGATAGGATTGTACTTCTCTTCTAGTCCATTAGCGACAGTTCTTCACTTCTTATCAGGATTCTGTGAGCTGTCCCAGGGAACTGGCATACATAAGAGCGAGGGAGAAGTCCAGGCCTGCTCTCTCACGTGATCAGCTTTCTGGCCTAAACTAGTGCCTGGCTAATCGGCCCCTTACACCGTGGCTGGAGAATGCACACTGCAGACATAACTTGGGAACAGCAGGAAGCGGCCCTGACCGGCGACCACGGCCGGTGGGACTTGTGCCGAAGGACCGAAAACCACAGGGATGAGTTAGGAAACGGGTCCTAGGTGGCGAGCTCGAGTTCAGTTTTTAGAAAACTCGGGCAGGGATTGGCACGAAGTCATTGTACTGGATGGCATGGGATCATACAGCGGAGGCCAGACCAGCCTGTCACCTGGGGGCAGAGGGCATCAGCCGAGCAGGGACAGAGCTGCTGGGTAAGGGTGTCGTGGGCGATGGGAATGGTGCCCCAGGGGTTGCAACGTGAGACTGGCAAAAGCGCAGATCCAAGCAGGTGCTTCCTGGGGCCGTTGGTGCGGGAACCCTGGCCACGCCCTGCAGGGCTGGCTGGCCTAGCACCCTCTGCCTCCCCCAGCATAGCGCTGATGCTGCAATGGAATCGCCCTTTGCATGTCCGCACCCCCTCAGGTTTAAGTTCCTTGGGGACGGGGATTGCACAGGCCTGGCCTTGTGTGTGAATGTCGTGGCCAGCACAGGATTCAGCATTTAGAAGCATGAATACTCAGTGTGGGGTGGGCGGTCAGATGGTGGATAGTCAGAGAATTAGCAAAGTAATGAGGGAGGAACTTAAATGCAAAGCCTAGGAACTTAGTATGAAATGGTGGGAAATAGGAAACCCTCATAGGCTCTTGAACTGGGGGAAAAATAGTGAGTACTACTTAGGTATAGATTTTTCCTTAAGGTGAATTGCAGAATTCTGATATTAATATGGAGTAGAAGTGGCTGTGGGAATGGTCAAAAACTGGATTCAAGAATACAGATGAGTAAATCTGCTAATAAAAAACTGCAATAGTGACCTAATGCAGTCATTGCCTGTCCCCGTGGGAGGCGAGTGTGACCGTGAAGTCAGCCCACTGTAACAGACGCGCATTTCAACAGGTCTGGTTTGGCTGTTTCCGTGGAGTGAAGTCAGTGTCCAGAGTACAAAGAGCGGCCTGCGATTGGGTGAGAACCGTGCCCCTTTGGGGAAGACCGACTGTGCGGTGCAGGAGGCGAGCCTCGGGCCGGGGCGCGTGGAGGGCGAGAAGGCCCGCAGGCCCTGGGCGGGAGGGCGCGGCCGCGCTGCGGCGCCTGCAGAGCCTGGTGTTCTCGGAGATGCGGGACGTGTTTCTGGTGCGCTTGCTGATGGCCCTGGCGGTCATGCTGTACTACAGTAACTTTGTCTTGGCCTTGGAGGAGCGTTTCGGGGTGCGGCCCAAGGTGACGGGCTACCTCATCAGCTACGGCAGCGCCCTGGGGGCCCTGGCCGGCCTGGTCCTGGGGCCGCTCCTGCGGCTGTACAGGCACAACTCCCCCCGGCTGCTGCTGCACTCCAGCGCCCTCACCTGCCTGCTGCTGCTGCTGCTCTTCTCCACGGCCCCCACCCTGGGCGCCGCCGTCGTCCCCTCCATGCTGCTGTCCTTCTCCACAGCCGTGGGCAGGACGTGCATCACGGACCTCCAGCTGGCTGCCGGCGGGGCCCAGGCCAGGGGCACCCTCATAGGCGTGGGGCAGTCCGTGACGGCCGTGGGCCGGGTCATTGCCCCCCTCCTCTCCGGAGTTGCCCAGGAGTTCAGCCCTTGTGGCCCCCCCAGTCTGGGGGCTGCGTTAGCGTTGGTGGCTGTTTTCATAATGCTGCTGAACAAACCTCGCTATGGTGGGGACGGGAGCGGCAGATTAAAAAGTGAATAGAGTGGATTTGGACAACACAAGCAAAACCCGAGGGTGTGAGAGGGGACAGAGGCCAGGCGAGAGGGTGCGCTGGGAAGGAAGGGTGAGTGTCTACGAGACATTTCCACGCGGGTTCCTCCAGGCCAGCCTCCGGCGCCGCACCCAGGCCTGTGGCATGATCAGAGCCCATCAGGGGATAGGAAAACAGGGATGGGATAAGAACCCGTGCAAGAAGGCAGAGACCCAAGGGTTCCCTCCTCAATAAAAGCAGACTGCGGTCAGCTGGGACACCATGCCTGTTCTTTGTGTGAGCGAAGAGGGCTTTTCTACTGTCGGACCCTGGAGGTCGAAGGAGCTGCTGAAAGCCGGTCTGTCACGTCCTCAAGTCACAACAAGGCCACGGGTGCTGGTTCCACCTGGGACCTGGTTAAGTCAGATGCCAGCCTCAGCCCTAGAGACTGATCCGCGGGCCCCGGTGAGGCCAGACATCTGTCGCATTTGGTAAGTACCACGTGCAGTTCCTCGTGGAGGCAGAGAACGGAGCTGAGACAGGCTGGTTTTGATTAGAGGAAAACCCAGAGAGACGTGCTGCCTTTATTAGGCGCCAGCTCTCCCCTTTATTGGACTGGACTTCTCCAGCTGGGCACTGCAGCCCCTAACACTGCAGAATCAGTGTCAGGCGTCACGCCTTCTCGGGGACTTAGTTCTGCAGTGTCTGGTGTTGAAGGTCATTTCCTTTATTTTGCTGTCACACCTGTGAACGGAAGAGCTGTTTTTCTCCAGGGACACGGTTTGGTGAGCCTTTTCCGGGGCCTAGACAGCTGCCATTCCAAGATCAGTGCCCAGGGGGGCTCGCATGGCTTGGAGCAAGGCACTTGTGGGCACTGACTGCTTGGATGACAGCCGTCACTAATGGAAGTCATGTAGGGGCTCCCTCTCTTTCCTCACACAAACACCCCAAGTCCACCTTCTCAACCAGCCCACTAGGGTAAAGTCCTGCTTTCGCGCCCACGCACAGAGAATTGTGAATAAGGTTCTAGCACACTTATTTTTATGGCTTTATTACTCATTATAGGCAAAGCGGAAAAGTATTTCTGTAGGTTTAGAACTTGGATGTGGGGAAACTCAAATTTTTATGACAAAGAATCAGTTGGAGTGTGAGGATCGTCCTCTCTCCTGTCTAGCTGCAAGGGAAAGGTGGGCATTTACTAAGCGTCGTCATGCTGACCCGCTCTGCAGTGCCCAGTGCCGTGGGGAGAGAGCGCACTAGGATGTACAGTGGCCTCCCCTGGAGTGACCAGCTCGCCACGCGGGCTAGACGGGAAGGCAGCGACCAGCCAAGCGCTCTGTAATGAAGGAGAATTTCTCTGGATTGTCTTTTCTCCTCTCAGAAGTAGCAGGTTTCTTAGAAGCTTAAAGGTAGCCTCGCTGTTACTATAAAACCACAGCACTTTATTTTGAAGTTAAATGCAAGCCTCTAAATTAATGAGGCTTTACAGTTACTCGGATACATAGAAACACTGAAAACCAGAGACGGCCCTGGAGAGAGAGACACTGCTGCCCTGGGGATTCAGTTCTCGTCCACACGGTGATTTTTAGATAAACATTTACTTACAGCTCCTCTTAAGCGGTCCAATGTGCTGCTGCTGTGCGGGTGTGTCCTGGGGCCCAATGTCCAATGTGCTGCTGCTGTGCGGGTGTGTTCTGGGGCCCGGCAGTGCCAGGACCCCCTGGAACGTGCCCGCCTCCGACCTGCGGGGCCTTCGGCGGCCCCCACCGCTCTGTGCTCTGTGAAAACACAGCTGGGACGGACAGGGTTTGGATTCTAGATGGAAAACAAACTCAGGGAAATTAAACCTGCTCAGTTACAGTCCGTGCTGATTTGGTGTTGAAATCCTTTGGAGTAACATCTGTAACCCTTTTCACGGAATCGTGCTGCAGCGGCCTGGGCCCTGCAGGGTTTGTAAAGGCAGCGGCGCCGCTTCAACCCGCAGCCACAGTTGGTAGGTGCGGGGAACAGCCGGGGCGGCCCGAAGGCCGGCCTTGCCCGCAGAGGGGAGGGAAGGCGGGCGCGGCCCTGGTGCCCAGAGGCCTGAGCGACATCCAGAGGGAGCACGAAGCCTGGCCGCCAGGGTGCCCAGCGCGCGCGCTCCCATCGCGGCGCAGGCCTCCCGGACCAGTGCGGCCTGGCAGGTTAGGCCTGGGGCAGACGGAGGGCGGAGTCGGTGGTCTCTGCCCGCTGCGTTTAGTCCCGGGCGCCCAGGCCCGCCCGGCCCGGGGGACGGGCGCTGAGGGCCGTGTCGGTAAGGCACGCGGCTGGAGAACGGCGGGCGGGCCTCAAGGGCCCCCTCCTCAGCCCGAGCGGCTCTGACGGGTGAGGGAGGGCCCCCGAGGGTCCTGCCGGCCGCTCCGTGGGCGGTGATGTTGGAGAGCTGCTCTGGCTGCAGCGGCAGGTGTGGAGGCCGCGAGGGAGCAGCCCTGTGGAGCAGGACCCGGAGGAGGGCGCGGGGGTGGGGGTCCTGGCCCTGGGAGAGGGAAGGGGGCGCGGTCCGGGAGGCAGGTGGCTCAGGGGCGGCCTCCGGGGGGTCTGGAAGGGGCGTGAGTGGCACCCAGGCGCCGGTCCGGGCACAGCTCGGGGAGGCTGGAGGGGCCTCGGGAGCGGGAGCGGCCCGGCCGGCCCGCCCGAGGGCAGCGGCAGGGGGTGCGGGGCGCTGGGCTCTCTGGGGCCCAGAGCCCTCAAGAGTCTCTCCTGGGCACCCGCCCCTGGGACGCGAGGGCCGTGGGCGGCTGGGAGGGGAGCGGCGCGGGGGCGCAGCGGGCGCGCGGCCCCCCTGGGCCCCGGGGCCTCTCCACGCGGACGGCGCCGCCCCGCAGGAGAGCGTGTGAGCAGCGCGGAGCTGGGAGCCGCGGGGCAGGGCCTGCGGGGGTGCACCACGCTGAGAATCTGGTTAGATCTGGAAAACACAACAAAACAAAAATAAACCCCTCTCAGTCCTAAATTTCTTTTCCCTGAGGAATTTGCCGATTACATGGGAATCATTTTCTTTCTTTTTCTTTTTTCCAATTTTTTTATTAAGGTATTATATGTGTACATATCTTACCATTGCCCCCCCCCACCCCACTCCCAAACATGCCCTCACCCCCCAGAGTTTTGTGTCCATTGGTTATGCTTATATGCATGCATACAAGTCCTTTGATTGATCTCTTATCTCCCCCACCTCTCCCTAACCTTCCCCCTGTAATTTGACAGACTGATGCTTTACTGCCTCTGTATCTATCTTTTTGTTCAAGTTTTTAATGTTCTTTATTATCCATAAATGAGTGAGATCATGTGGTATTTTTCTTTCATTGACTGGCTTATTTCACTTAACATAATGTTCTCCAATTCCATCCAGGTTGCTGTAAATGGTAAGAATTCCTTCTTTTTTTTATGGCAGCATAATATTCCATTGTGTAGATGTACCATAGTTTTCTGATCCAGTCATCTGCTGACAGGCACCTAGGCTGTTTCCAGATCTTAGCTATTGTAAATTGTGCTGCTATGAACATAGGGGTGCGTATATCCTTTCTGATTGGTGTTTCTAGTTTCTTCGGATATATTCCCAGGAGTGGGATTACTGGGTCAAATGGGAGTTCCATTTTCAGTTTTTTGAGGAAACTCCATACTGTTCTCCACAGTGGCTGCACCAGTCCGCATTCCCACCAGCAGTGCATGAGGGTTCCTTTTTCTCCGCATCCTCGCCAACACTTGTCGTTTGTTGATTTGTTGATGATAGCCATTCTGACAGGTGTGAGATGATAGCGCATTGTTGTTTTGATTTGCATCTCTCGGATAATTAGTGACTTTGAGCATGTTTTCATGTGTCTCTTGGCCTTCCTTCTGTCTTCTTTGGAAAAGATTCTATTTAGGTCCGTTGCCCATTTTTTTATTGGATCATTTATCTTCCTTTTATTAAGTTGTATAAGCTGCCTGTAGATGTTGGAGATTAAACCTTTATCAGTGATGCCATTTGCAAATATGTTCTCCCATGCAGTGGGCTTTCTTGTTGTTTTGTTGATAGTTTCTTTTGCTGTGAAAAAGCTTTTTATTTTGATGTAGTCCCATTTGTTTATTTTCTCTTTAGCTTCCATTGCCCTAGGGGCAGTATCGGTGAAGAAGTTCTTTTGACATATGTCTGAGATTTTGCTGCCTGTGGATTCCTCTAGTATTTTTATGGTTTCCCGTCTTATGTTTAAGTCCTGTATCCATTTTGAGTTTATTTTTGTGTATGGCGTAAGTTGGTGATCTAGCTTCATTTTTTTGCATGTGTCTGTCCAATTTTCCCAACACCATTTATTGAAGAGACTGTCTTTATTCCATTGTATGTTCATGCCTCCTTTGTCAAATATTAATTGAGCATAGTGGTTTGGGTCAATATCTGGATTCTCTATTCTGTTCCATTGATCTATATGTCTGTTCTTGTGCCAGTACCAGGCTGTTTTGAGAACAGTGGCTTTGTAATACAGCTTGAAATCTGGTATTGAGATCCCTCCTACTTTATTCTTCTTTCTCAGGATTGCTGTGGCCATTCGGGGTCTTTTTTTTATTCCAGATGAATTTTTGGAGAGTTCTTTCAAGGTCTGTGAAATATGCCATTGGTATTTTAATGGGGAGTGCATTGAATCTATAGATTGCTTTGGGTAGTATGGACATTTTAATGATGTTGATTCTACCAATCCATGAACATGGTATGTTCTTCCATCTGTTTACGTCTTCCTCTATCTCTTGTTTCAGTGTCCTGTAGTTTTACCATGTATAGGTCTTTTACCTCCTTAGTTAAGTTTATTCCTAGGTATCTTAATTTTTTTGGTGCGATGGTAAATGGGGTTGCCTTTTTAGTCTCTCTGTCTGTAAGTTCACTATTGGTGTATAGAAAGGCCATAGATTTATTGGCGTTAATTTTGTATCCTGCTACATTGCCGAATTCATTTATTAAGTCTATTAGTTTTTTGACGGAGTCTTTCGGATTTTTTATGTACAATATCATGTCGTCTGCAAATAAAGACAGCTTTACTTGTTCTTTTCCAATTTGTATGCCTTTTATTTCGTCTTCTTGTCTAATTGCAATGGCTAATACTTCCAGTACTATGTCAAACAGGAGTGGTGAGAGTGGGCATCCCTGTCTTGTTCCTGTTCTTAGGGGAAATGTTTTTAGTTTTTGTCCATGGAGTATGATGTTTGCTGTGGGTTTATCATATATAGCTTTTATTATGTTGAGGTATGAGCCTTCTATTCCCACCTTGTTGAGAGTTTTTATCAAGAAAGGGTGTTGGATTTTGTCAAATGCTTTTTCTGCATCAATTGATATGACTATGTGATTTTTATCTTTCAATTTGTTTATGTGATGTATCACGTTTATTGATTTGCGGATATTGTACCATCCTTGCATTCCTGGGATAAATCCTACTTGGTCATGGTATATGATCTTTCTGATGTACTGCTGGAGCCGATTTGCTAGATTTTTGTTGAGGATTTTGGCATCTATGTTCATGAGGGATATTGGTCTGTAATTCTCTTTCATTGTGTTGTCTTTATCTGGTTTTGGTATTAGGGTGATGCTGGCTTCATAGAAGGAGCTTGGAAGTGTTCCTTCCTCTTGAATTTTTTGGAATAGTCTGAGGAGGATAGGTTTTAGTTCTTCCTTGAATGTTTGGTAAAACTCTCCTGTGAAGCCGTCAGGCCCCGGGCTTTTGTTTGCCGGAAGCTTTTTGATGACTGCTTCAATTTCGTCCGTAGTAATTGGCCTATTGAGCTGTTGAGTTTCTTCTTGATTGATTT
Source organism: Ia io (assembly GCA_025583905.1). Taxonomy (NCBI): domain Eukaryota; kingdom Metazoa; phylum Chordata; class Mammalia; order Chiroptera; family Vespertilionidae; genus Ia; species Ia io. The sequence goes on along the minus strand of JAJQQW010000011.1, from coordinate 5,315,816 downwards.
TTGGAAGGTTGTATTTTTCTAGGAATATGTCCATTTCCTCCAGGTTGTCCAGTTGGTTGGAATAGAGTTGTTTGTAGTATTTCGTAACAATCCTTTGTATCTCAGCGGGGTCTGTTGTTATTTCACCTCTTTCATTTCTGATTTTGTTTATTTTGGGTCCTCTCTCTTTGCTTCTTGGTGAGCCTGGCTAGAGGTCCATCAATCTTGTTTATCCTTTCAAAGAACCAGCTCTTGGTTTTGTTGATCTTTTGTATTGTTTCTTTGGTCTCTATGTCCATTTATCTCCGCTCTGATCTTTGTTATTTCCTTCCCTCTGGTTACACTGGGCTTTTCTTGCTGCTCTTTTTCTAGCTCTTTGAGTTGTAGGGTTAGGTAATTTATTACCATTGTTTCTTGTTTTTTTGCAATAGGCTTGTAGAGCTATGAACTTCCCTCTCAAGACTGCTTTCGCTGTGTCCCATAGATTTTGGATTGTTGTGTTTTCATTGTCATTTGTTGCCATGATGTTTTTTATTTCTTCCTTGATCTCTCTGGTGACCCAGTCCTTGTTTAATAGCATGCTGTTTAGTCTCCATGTGTTTGATTTCTTTGGATTGTATTTATTGTAGTTGATTTCCAGTTTTTATGCCACTGTGATCTGAGAAGATGCTTGATATAATTTCTATCTTCTTGAATTTGAAGAGACTTTGCCTGTGACCCAGCATATGGTCTATCTTTGAAAATGACCCATGTGCACTTGAGAAGAATGTATATTCTGTGGCTTTGGGGTGAAATGTTCTGAAGATGTCAATTAATTCCATCTGGTCTAGTGAGTCATTTAGGATTGCTGTTTCTTTGCTGATTTTTTGTTTAGAGGATTTGTCCAATGGTGATAGTGGGGTATTAAAGTCTCCTACTATGATTGTATTGCTATTAATCTCTCCCTTGATATCCTCCAGGAGTTTTTTTTTATGTATTTGGGTGCTCCTATATTGGGAGCGTATATGTTTACCAGAATTATTTCTTCTTGTTGGATTTCTCCCTTTAGTATTATGAAGTGGCCTTCCTTATCTCTTGTTATGGCATTTACTTTGAGGTCTATTTTGTCAGATATAAGTATTGCTACCCCAGCTTTTTTTTCATTTCCATTTGCCTGAAAGATATTTTTCCATCCCTTCACTTTCAATCTGTGTGAGTCTCTTGTTCTGAGGTGGGTCTCTTGTAGACAGCATATATATGGGTCATGTTTTTTTATCCATTCAGCCACTCGATGTCTTTTGATTGGAGCATTTAGTCCGTTTACATTTAAAGTTATTACTGAAAGGTATTTGCTTGTAGTCGTATCTATTTTTGTGTCTGTATTCCATCTTACCTGTTTATTTCTTCTTTTTACAGTATTCCCTTTAGCAATTCTTGCATTGCTGGTGATAAACTCCCTGGGTCTTTTTTTTTGTCTGCGAAGCTCCTGATTTCCCCTTCAATTTTGATTGATAGTCTTGCTGGATATAGTATTCTTGGATTCAGTCCTTTGCTTTGCAACACTTTGTATACCTCCTTCCATTCACTTCTAGCTTGTTGTGTTTCTGTTGAGTAATCATTTGACAATCTGATGGGTGTTCCTTTGTAGGTAACTCTCTGTCTCTCTCTTGCCGCCTTTAAGATTCTCTCTTTATCATTTATATTTGCCATTGAAATTATGACATGTCTTGGTGTGGGTCTTTTGGGGTTGATCCTGCTTGGGACTCTCTGTACTTGCGTAACTTTTATCTTTCCCATATCCGGGAAGTTCTCTGTCATTATTTCTTCAAATAGATTTTCTAATCCCTGCTGCTCTTCTTGTCCTTCTGGCAGCCCTATTATACGCATGTTACTTCGTTTCATGTTGTCCCGAAGCTCCCTTAGGCTTTCCTCCTGCTTTTTAATTTTTTTCTCCAGTTGCTGTTCAGATTGAGCTTGTTTCTGTACCTGATCTTCTAACTCACTAATTCGGTCCTCTGCTTCTTGTAGTCTACTGTTGAAACTTTCCATGGTGTTTTTGATTGTAGCTATATCACTTTTCATTTCTTCCTGATTCTTGCATAAGTTGTTGATTTTCTCATCCATCCGATGTATAAATTCCACGACCATTACTCTGAACTCCTTTTCGGTCATGTTGCAAGCTTCAGTTTCACTAATTTCCTTTCTTGGTGACTCCACATTTTCTTTCCTCTGTGAGTTGTTTCGTTTCCCCATTCTGGCTATCACCAGAAAGCTCAGGCTTCCGTTTGCATGGACCTGGGCCGTGTGCTGTGGGGACTTCGCTCCACCCGAGTTTCACTGAAGTGCTCTGACACTAGGACGTGTGGCTGCCTTTGGTTGGTGGGAACCAGACTTGCCCAGGGTCAGTGTCCCCAGTGTTCCGTGTGGTCTCGTGTGCACACTTAGAATCAGGGGCCCTGTCTGCACCGCACGGTTGGTATGTGCCGAAGATGAGATCCTTAGCATGTGCCAGGAGTCAGAGTTTCCCTGTGTCTGCACCAAGAATCAAGTGTCAGAGTCTCTGTTGCCTTGTGCAGTTTCTCGTTGAGAATCAGGGTCCCTGTGTGTGCATGCACCAACAATTGGGGTCGCTGGCTCTTAGTGTGAATGCGCTGTGAGTCAGGGATCCCAGGCAGCTGTGTCCGGCGTGCCAAATTCCCTGAAATGGAGCTGCATCCTGTGTGTGCTCCCTCTACTGAGCCAAACCGGCTAGGGCGCACACTCTCAAATCCCTGAAGGTGAGCTGCCTTTGTGCACTCTCCCAGATTCCCCGAAGGGGGGGGGCGGGGTCTGTCCTGGGCGCCAAATTCCGCAAAGGGAAGCCCCTCTGTGCACGCTCTAGGATTCCCAGAAGGGGAGCTGTGACCCGCAAGCCAAATTCCCCCCAATTCCCTGAAGGGGAGCCCTCTGTGCGCACTGACAGATTTCCCCGAAGGTGAGCTGCTTCTGTCCCGCGCTCCAAATTCCCTAAGGGGGAGCGTGTCCCTGCGCAAAGCTCTGCAGCTTGGGCGAGGGGCGGGCCTATCAGTTACTTTGGCGCTATCGCGAGGCTGAGGGCGCTCTGCAGCTTGGGCGAGGGGTGGGTCTATTAGTTACTCTGGTGCTATCCGCGTGCCTGCTAGTAGGGGGATAGGCTCTTTGACTCACGGAAATCTGCTGGGAAGTCTGGATTCTTGTTGTTTGTTGGTCTGAAGCTGTGATAGCAGTTCTCTGTCCCCAGTGGCTGCAGGGTCCTGGTTTGTGTCAGAAGCCAGGATGCGAGTCTCAGGCAGCTCTGTTTCTCAGGATGGCCTGGTCTCCGCATCCATACCAGCCGCCGAGAAGTGTCCGCTTTGTGCGCAGGGCTCCGCCATCTAGGACTGCCCGGTTAGGCAGCCCCTTGGAAGACCTGCAGAATCTAACTGACCCTAGCTCATACACACACACACACCACACACGTCTACACTCTCCTCTATGGGTTCCTCACTCACACTCTCTCTCTCCCTACCTTCCTGCCAGTCGCCATCTTTTCCTATTTGATTTTGAATCATTTTATTTCTTAAAATCCCCTTAAAATGGTAATGAAACGTCATTCATTCTAACTGTTACTTCTTAGAAGCCATTCTTTTGTATTCTGTGTGTTTTAAAGCAGAATCCTGAAGGGCTTGAAAATTCCAACCCCCAGCACACAGCTCAGAGGTAAACCACAAGCCCAGTCTTCAAGGGCCGGGTGCTAGAGCCAGACGGATCCACAACCTGAAGTGCGGTCTACACTGCCGGCCAGCATATGGGCTCAAGGTCACCCGGCATTTCACACTAGGATTTGTTTCTAATTAATCAGGCACACAGATACTGACTGACTTTAAAACATTACTTTAGATGTCTTGTTTTTCCCAAGCATATGGTCTAAACTCACCCTTTTATAGATAGTGTCTGTGAAAACAGTCACAGAATTTCCAGTGTGTCCTGCTTCACCACATTGTAGGAAATAGTGCCAATTCTTATTTTGAAACGGCTGCTGTCAGCTTGTTCCTGGGGGAAGAGATCATAGAAGCACGAGAGAAGGCGTGTTCCTACTGCTAACTCAGTGGCATGGAAGTGGACTGTGAGGATCTTGTTACAGCAAAGCCCTGTATTTTGATCACCCTGGATTTAAAACATGCTACATATCCTATATAATAAAAGGGTAATAAGCAAATTGACCCTATGGCAGAATGACCAGAACGACCACTGACCCAGTTACTATGAGGCACACTGACCACCTCTCGGTCCCTTCCCCTGGCCATCAGGCACCCATCACCCTATGGTGAACTGGGAACTGGGGGTGGGTGGCGGTGGGAGGAGGGGCCGGCTGCAGGCAGCGGGGGAGGACGGCCCTGATCGCAGGCCAGGACTAGGGACCGTACCTGCACACGAATTTTGTGCGACAGGCCTCTAGTTAATAAATAAAAACCCATTTTCCAAATCATACACTGCAGAGGACAAAAAAAAAAAAAAAAAAAAGGAATTAAAATACCTAGTAATAGTTTAAATTTACCATATGGGATGAGAGATGATCTTTCTTCCGGCTTAGCAAGGAGTCTGTTGTGTTTTGAATAGCTGACTCAGGTTTGTATGCAGACAGAATGACCTTTCCTGTGATAGCTCACCACCAAACCTACCCCGATTTGCTCAAGGTAACGGAAACCACGTGAAATCTCCAAAATGAACCTAATGCAGTAAGTGTGCTGCTGCGGACTGGGCCTGGCCTGTGGGTTTGCATTTGGCGGGCTGGCGCTGTGCTTGCCTTCCTCTGCTGGCACGGAGGCCCAGGCCAGGGCATCCTGAAGGCCGACTTCTGACAGTGCCCACTGGTGATGTCACGGCCAGGGCGAGTGGACTGTTGAACCTCAGAGGAAAGGCAGGGGACGTGGGTGGGTGGGAAGAGATCAAGCAAAGAATTTGTATGCATATATGCCAAACCCATGGGCACAGACAATGGGGTGGTGGAGGCCTGGGGTGAGGGGTGGGTGTGCGATAGAAGAGATTCATGGGTGAAAAAAGGACACACGTAATACTTTCCACAATAAAGCTAAAACAAAAAAGACTTTGGAAACAGACCAGGTAGGTGCTTTGTCTGCACCTGTGGTGGCTGGCCCTTCTGAGGATGGCAGCCACAGCGCACGGGAAGTGGATGGCGTTGGAAAAGCATTTGCAGGGAAGCGTCATTTCCCTTGGACAAAGGGGTGTGGTCACTGCCAGGCAGCAGTTACCCAAACGAAGCCTTGCTTGCCTTACAAGTGAGTTGAGGAAAGGGCCTGGTTAAAATGTGGGGTATAAAGTTCCAGCAAGCTACATGTTTTGTCCCCAAAAAATAACCCATACCCCCAGATCACCAGGCTTCTGAGGCCTGACATTCCTGTTCCAGGTTGAGGATGAAATCAACATGTGCTCAGGCCTCGGCAGATCATGCCACAGCCCTTCAGCCGCACAGGGGCTCTGTAATCACTCACTCAAGAGTAAAGCCGTGTGTACTGTGAAGTAACGAAATACTACCGTTCTCACCATGAATTATGGAATACCAGCTTTACCATAAACATGATTCAGGCAGTGCCACGAATGCAGACCATGCTGAGACATGGAATGAATAGCTGTGCTTCTTTAGGATTTTATATAAACACCCCTTCCCCGGTAGAATGGTGCACCCCACCACAAAGTGTAGCACAACCAAAGGGCATGTCAGCCAGGTGTCGGATTCGCAGGCCAATTTCTGGTTGTTTGCAGCTGGCTTTACTGTCCCGCCACAGGCCCAGGCCCTTCTGCAGTCACACTGGTGGGACCGGCGCTCCGAGGAAGGAGGCATTACCTAAGTTGGGGGTGTTCCTGCATCGCTGACATGTACGTTGCTACCATATTTGGTTAAAGGGTTTCCACTCCATACTCTCTGCTTAGTGTATATATAGAATTTGATAATGAGTGTATAGAATTCAATAATTTTATTAAAAAGAAGAAAATATAGAGAAAAAGCTAAATGAAGTAAAATTTATTTATTATTTTTTATCATCCAACAAATAGGGAAAAATTTATACTGATAATAAAGATAAGTGACAATCCATTTTTCAAAATTTACACAATGTCATGAAATTTCTTTATCTAACTTTTAATAAGGGAAAGCTGAATTTGGTTTACCAACTTAAGAAGTAGTGTTATAAAAAATTTCATTTTATTCTCCTTCAGTTCCAGAGAGTTCCACTCTTTATAATATTTATTAATAACACCAGGAAAAATCAGGAAATTTCTTTTTAAGGTCATTTTCTATTTCAACCTTCCTTTTCAAGTTTCATAAACGAACTACTTAAAATTCACTCTTGGCAGTCTCAAAAATACACATCACATCTCTTGAATCATATTCCTATAATAAAATTCCAAAGTAAATCAGTTTTAACTTATTTTCAGCAGATGTAACACATATTTTATAGACACATTTTCATTTAAAATTCAGATGTTTGGCACAGAATCCCAAGCCTGTAGCTTTCAAATGGAGTCTCCACTGCTTTCCACCGAGCAGCTAGGGAGCGTTGGGAAGGACACCATGCTCTCAATGGCCTGTACCCTGTGTGTGTGAACACTCCCCTCCGCCTCCCACCTGCACCCTGCAGTGTTCCCAGCCTCGGAGCATGAGAAGGAAGGCGAGAATAGTTACTTCTGCGCGTCGGTGGGGGAAGAAGATGGGGAGAGAAAGCCACTGCCAAGGGTTTCTAAGTGCTGTGTCTTTTTAAATGTATGCATGTCTTCCGTCAGTAACACTGTGGCCACGCGCACCCTTTGCTGTACCTCCAAGTGTGGCTTAATTTCATGTCCAAAGCCAGACATTTAGAATCTTGTTCCAGTCACGTTTTAAAGGGGGTTGTTTTTTTCCAGAAAGAAAGTCAGTCCAATAAAATCTGCAGTGTGAGAGACAGAAACTCAAGTCATCTTTAATGCTTATGTCCACCGCTTGCTCTTCCTGCTGTGCTTTTAAAAGCACTCAGGTGAGAAGAATCAATTTTTATTGACGAATTGAGTTACCACTTTATTTGGGGAGGCAGGGGGTAAAACACTAGTGCAAAATAACAGATCTCCCACATTCTCTAAAGTGCTTCCTGCCTGAATAAAATTCAAACCTGAAGTCTAACCAACTTGTTAAACACTGGAATACTGTTAATATAAACTTTCAGTCTTGTCTGCTAAAGCCTCTGGATTCAAAGTTCTCCAATGCTCTACAGAAAAATTCCGAAGCGGATGGTGATAGGTGGGCGTGAAGGGGGCTCGCTTGCCTCCTCCTCCTCCCAGCCGCTCCCACTGTAACCTGCCCACGTGTTTCAGCAGGTGCTGCCCTGCTCCCCACTCGCCAGAGGCCCCATAGTGTAGCTTCATGGAAGCTGCCACCCTGTCAACCCACAAACTGGTGTCACCCACAGCCCTTCTCTTTGCACCATTGACACACGAAGAGGTGATGGAATCCATATGTCACCCCAACACACGTAGAATGAGGAACAAATAAAAACCAGCTGATTTTCATTCTTCCTGGGCGGGGCTCGGAGCCAGTCCCCAGCTGCTCGTGAGCTCAGGATGGAGCCGGGAGGCCGAGCTCTGCATGATGGCTACAGGAGCCCCGGCCACCAGGAGCCCCCGGCCACCAGGAGCCCCGGCCACCAGGAGCCCCGGCCACCGGGAGCTGCCGCTGAGCCTCGGGAAGATCTTCAGAGTACTTTTAGGGCCATTCACTTAAAAACTGACCACAGATAAACATTTTTTCATAAATAAAATTTGAGGCATGTGCATATATTAAAATTTTCACCAACAAGGGTGAGCTAAAAATGTCAAATTCAGTCATTCAAGTTCAATGAAGGCACACATTTTTTTACTCAACTCTGCAAAGACTACAACTGCTCGCAACTCATAAAAGACATGTCATGGGCTTTTTCTCGTTGGCTTTCCTCTTCTTGGGATAAGCAATCGTCCCGTTAAGGGCGTGATGCCACCCCCCAGGAGGGGGTGAGGTCTGCAGGGGGGACCTGGGTCCCTGCGTCTGCTGGGAGCAGTGACAGCGATGCTGGTTGCCTGGGCCTTTCCTGCTAGGGCCGCTCACTCCCCCAGCGAGCCTTGTGGCCTCCAGGCTCCGAGGCCCTTCGCACCAGCCTGGGGGGCGGCCTGGGTCGCTGGTTCTCAGTCATGGGGCCCTCCCGCTCCGGGCCTAGCTGGCCGTGGGGGAGCAGGGGCTGCCGCAGCGCGCCGGGGGTCTGCGTGGCCCCCTCCCTGCGGTGGGGCGCCGGGGTGCAGGGCTGCCCGGCCGCATCGATGTCCACCTCGTTCTTCCACTCCATCCTGCAGGCCTGGGGCGCTTTCTGTGAGAACTGCTCCGGCAAGAAGCACCTCGCGCGGGGCTTCAAGTTGAGGACAGTGGTCCCGGCATCTGCATCCGAGTCACTGCTGTTGCCACCTGCACGGAGCAGAAGGTCAGAGGGCGCTTCAGAGGAGGGTTTGGACGGCAGTGCTGAGGGGTCTGCGGTAGGGCCGCAGTGCGAGGCAGGCTCCCTTCCAACTCCCACTGAAAACTGGGCACCTGCCTGACCCCCAGCCCTCGGGCCACCCTGGGCATTCCGCAGATGGTGAGGAGCTCTGGCACTGACCTCAGCTCGAGCTACACCCACCTATGAACCTCGCTTTCACCCATCTCAGATGACGGGACTGAGGCTCGGGTGTCAGTGTGGTGGAGCCTGTTGGCACTGAGAGCGGCCGGGGCTGTGCACCACCTGCCCGGGACCTGCCCTTGGACCTGCCCTGGGACCTACCCTGGGACCTACCCCAGGACCTGCCCTGAGACCTGCCCCAAACCACCCCAGGACATACCCCAGGACCTGCCCCAACCCGCCCCAGGGACCTTCCCGGGGACCTGCTCCAGGACCTGCCCCAGGGGGCTCCGCCCCGTGCAGGGAGACACCGAGAGTTAGCTGCTATCAGAAAGATCTTGCCTTGACCTGATCTCATGTACAGCCTTGTTTATTCTCTTCATATTTTTACAAAAGGGTCAAAACAGAGGGAGGCCTTTCCCACTAGGGCTGCTCACTCCCCAGCCAGCCTTGTGGCCTCCAGCCTCCGAGGCCCTTCGGACCAGTCTGGGGGACAGCCTGGGCCACTGGTTCTCACTTTCGTGGGGCCCACTTTCCAAACAGAGGGAGGAGTTAAGATTAGAACCAGCTCTGTCAAAACTGGGGTCCTGGACTACTGGGGTTTTCCACTCCCGGGGTCCTGGACTCCCGGGATCCTGGACTCCTGTGGGGAGGAGGGGCTGGGACACTGGGAGCTGAGAGTCTTGGAAACAGCGTTTCTGCTGGACATCGGTGGTCCCGTGGCCACTGTCCTGCATGCCCAGCGTTCCCTGCCCCGCCTTCCCTCTCATTTCCCACCTCAGCCTCCACACACAGGCCAACCTTAGACTTTCCTCTTCTTGGTTAAATAAATAAACAGGGAAAAAAGGTGGAATATTGTTGTTACGTCTACATTTTAAGAACAACATGATATCCTAACATATTTCTTCTGGGGTTTCACAGAAAATGGCTCGGAATCTACATAAAGATATAAAATAAAGAGATATCAGGCTTTATGTCAAAGTTTAAATAATTACAGAAATAAAATATATGGTTGCTTTATGAAAATATATTACAACTAGAGGCCTGGTGCACGAAATTCGTGCACAGGGTGGGGGGGGTGTCCCTCAGCCCAGCCTACACCCTCTCCAATCTGGGACCCCTTGAGGGATGTCCGACTGCCCAACTCCAAATGGGGAGTCGGACATCCCTCTCACAATCCAGGACTGCTGGCTCCCAACTGCTCACCTGCCTGCCTTCCTGATAGCCCCTAACCGCTTCTGCCTGCCAGCCTGATCACCCCCTAACCACTCCCCTTCCAGCCTGGTTGATGCCTAACTACTCCCCTGCCAGCCTGTTTTCCCCTAACTGCCCTCCCCTGCCATCCTGGTCACCCCTAACTGCCTTCCCCTGAAGGCCTGATCCCCCCAACTGCTCTCCCCTGCAAGCCTGGGTCCCCCCTAACTGCCCACCCCTGCAGGCTTGATCACCCCCAACTGCCCTCCCTTGCAGGCCTGGTCCCTCCCAACTGCCCTCTCCTGCTGGCCATCTTGTGGTGGCCATCTTGTGTCCACATGGGGGCAGGATCTTTGACCACATGGGGGCAGCCATCTTGTGTGTTGGAGTGATGGTCAATCTGCATATTACTCTTTTATTAGATAGGATAGAGGCCTGGTGCACGGGTGGGGGCTGGCTGGTTTGCCCTGAAGGGTATTACAGATCAGTGTGGGGGTTCCCTTGGGGTGTAGGGCGGCCTGGGCAAGGGGTCCGTGGTGGTTTGCAGGCTGGCCACGCCCCCCAGTGACCCAATCGGAGGCCCTGGTATCTGGAATTTATTTATCTTCTGCAATTGAAACTTTGTAGCCTGGAGTGGAGTCAAGCCTCCTGCTCGCTCCGAGGCGGCAGCCATTTCTGTTGGGATTTATTTATCTTCTATAATTGAAACTTTGTAGCCTGGAGTGGAGGCCTCAGCCAGCCAGGGCAGGTGGAAAGCTCGGATTCCTCCATCGCCGGGGAAACCCAAGCCTCCCTCCTGCTCTCAGTGGCTGCAGCCATTTTGGTTGGGGTTAATTTGCATACTCATTCATGATTGGCTGGTGGGCGTGGCTTGTGGGTATAGTGGAGTGATGGTTAATTTGCATATTACTCTTTTATTAGATAGGATTACCTTAAAAATTAAACATATCTTTGCACATTTACAGCTTTTCTGTTTACCTGTTCACTAACCACATGGTAATAGTATTTGCTTTTGCTATATCAAATAGAATCATTATGAAAAGTAACTGATTGAATTCTGGAATGTGCACATAACTCCATTAAAAAAGGCTGCAATGCTAATAAAGGCCACTGTGTTGTTACTTTAGATTTGCTAACTATTGAGCTCATTGTGCGTAATGAAGCAGAATAGAAACATCTTCCTCTGCTCCAGCTGTGCTGCATTAGGAACATTACCTGCATTAGGAACATTCCTCTTCTTCTGCAGCTTCTCTGGCAGCTTTGTGTTTTTGGGTAAGGACAGGTAACGGGAGGCTGACGTGGAAGCCTGTACAAGAAACAGAAAACCTTAGACTATGCAGATGGCATTCATTAGAAGTTTAAAATCTTATGACAATCTTTATTAAAGTGTAACATGTTTGTTCTCAATGCCAAAATCACTTTGTGAGTGGCTTTAGGGATGGGGAAGAAAATTCCTAGCAATAATTATTTAATTTAAAATCACTAAAACTCTTCTAAAATATAGAAGAAGCCAGGAGGAAAAAAAAAAAAAGGAAATAAAGTGGGGTGGGACCATTTGGAACAAGACGTGAAAATCACTGTGTTTTCTTAAGGAAAAGAGACCAAACTACCTATTTATGACAATATTAGTGAAAAAGCCTCAGGACTGATAGGTATGCAGGAGAAGATAGATTAAAAATTGTAGCATATTTTAGTTTTATTTACTTGAATGCCTTGAAAATGATAGAACAAAAAGCATTACTATAGCTATTTTGCTGACATTTTCATTGCCATTGTCTTTAATTTTTAATCAATACTGCCACATTGAACACAAAGATAAAGATAATTTTGTTCAAACATAAAATTTTTATCTCTGATAACCAAATACAGAATATTATAAAAAAACTAGAGGCCTGGTGCATGAAATTCATGCACAGAGGGGGGGGTCCCTCAGCCCAGCCTGTACCCCTCTCCAATCTGGGACCCTTCAAGTGATGTCGGACATCCCTCTCACAATCCAGGACTCCTGGCTCCCAACCGCTCGCCTGCCTGCCTGCCTGCCTGCCTGATTGCCCCTAACTGCTTCTGCCTGCCAGCCTGATCACCCCCTAACCACTCCCCTGCCAGCCTGATGGATGCCTAACTGCTCCCCTGCAGGCCTGGTTGCCCCCAACTGCCCTCCCCTACAGGCCTGGTCACCTCCAACTGCCCTCCCTTGCCAGCCTGGTCCCCCCACAACTGCCCTCCCCTCCTGGCCTGGTCTCCCCCAACTGCCCTCCCCTGCAGGCCTGGTCACTCCCAATTGCCCTCCCCTGCAGGCCTGATCCCCCCCAACTGCCTTCCCCTGCTGGCTTGATTGCCCACAAATGCCCTGCCCTGCTGGCCATCTTGTGGCAGCCATCTTGTGTCCACATGGGGGTGGCCATCTTTGACCACATGCGGGCAGCCATCTTGTGTGTTGAGTGATGGTCAATTTGCATATTAGACTTTTATTATATAGGATAAGACCTGGCTGGCACGGTGGTTGAGCATTGATCTATGAACCAGGAGGTCACAGTTTGATTCCCGGTCAGGGCACATGCCCGGTTGTGGGCTCGATCCCCAGTGTGGGTTGTGCAGGAGGCAGCTGATCAATGATTCTCTCTCATCATTGATTTCTCTCTCTCTCCCTTCTGTTTGGAAATAAATAACATATATCTCTATATATAAAAAGGGAGCTACCGTAACGGCCATAACAACCTAACAACCAGTTGCTATGACACCCACTGTGGCCAGTGAACTGGCTCGATCAGGGGTTGGGGCTGGTGGACAACCTCGCAGACCCTTCCCCCTGCCAGCCTGCCCCTGATTGGACTCTCCCACCCCGATCAAGAGCAGGGCCTGCTGGCCACAGGCCCCCTCTCTTCCCCCCTGGTCAGCCGCACCCCCAATCAGCCCACCCTGATAGGCCTGCAGCCCCTCCTCCTGGCCAACCCACCTCTAATTGCACCCCCCACCCCAATAGGGGGTGGGGCTGAGTGGCCAACATCCTGCAGCCCCTCCCACTGGCCAGCCATGCCCCCAATGGGCCCCCACCACCCTGGTCAGCCCACAGCTCCTCCCCCTGGCCAGCACCACCCCTAATTACCACTCCTCCTCAATAGGGGGTGGGGCTGGCTGGCCAATCTCCTGAAGCCACTCCCCCCTCCCAGTCCCACCCCAGATCAGCCCCCCACCCTGATCAGGGGCAGGGCTGGCCAGCCAACCACTCATGGCCTCTCCCCCTGGCTGCTGGCCCTTGATCGGCACCCGCACTCACTCCCTTCGGGGGCAGGGCCAGCTGGCCCACAGCCCACAGCCTCTACCCATGGCTGGCCCCACACCCAATCAGCCTCCCAACCCCAATCAGGGTTGGGGCCCACCAGCCAATCGCCCATGGCCCCTTCCCCCAGCTGGCCTGGCCCTGATCCAGGGCCCTGATTGGGCCCCGATCTGGGTGGGCTGGCCGGCCAACCTCTCACCATCCTCCTGACAGGCCCAGCCCTGATCCACCCTGATTGGGGCCAGGCCAGCCAGATGCCACCCATGCACAAATTTGTACACTGGGCCTCTAGTCCTATCTAATAAAGAGGAAATGTGCTAATTCTGTGATCAGCGAACTGCGGCTCATGAGCCACATGCAGCTCTCTGGCCCCTTGAGTGTGGCTCTTCCACAAAATACCACAGCCTGGGTGAGTCTATTTTGAAGAAGTGGCAGTAGAAGAAGTTTAATTTTAAAAAATTTGGCTCTCAAAAGAAATTTTAATCATTGTACTGTTGATATTTGGCTCTGTTGACTAATGAGTTTGCCGACCACTGTGCTAATTGATCCTCACGCTGTTGCAAAGATGTTGGCGCCCATAGCCAATAAGGAGGAATATGCTAATTGACTGCCCCGCCCTCAAAGATGGCAGTGCTCAGTCCCCTCAGCCCTGCTGGGGCAGCAGGCATGTGGCAAGGCCGGGCCCACCCCTAGGTGGGCCCAGCTACTCTGTGCACCTGCCTCCGAAGTCCCCCAGTCCCCTCAGCTGGCCTGAGGTGCAGGCAAGCCTTGGATGGTGGCTGCCCAGCTGCCCAGGGCTGTGCGAAGCTCAGGTAACCAGGGCTGGCTGAGGCTTGCGCTGCCAGCAGTGGCAGCAGCAGAGGTGTGATGGGGCATTGCCTTCTCCTGATCACCGGATCACCTCCCACCCCTGAGGGCTCCTGGACTGTGAGAGGGGGCAAGCTGGGCTGCGGGATCTCTCCCCCCAGTGCATGAATTTTAATTCACTGGGCCTCTAGTCCTATATAATAAAGGGGTAATATGCAAATTGACCCTCACACCCTCGCACAAGATGGCCGTCCCCATGTGGTCAAAGATGGCCACCAAAAGATGGCCGTCAGGGGAGGGTAGTTGTGGGCGATCAGGCCAGCAGGAGAGGGCAGTTAGAGGTGATCAGGCTGGCAGGGGAGGGCAGTTGGGGGTGATCGGGACGGCAGGGGAGCAGTTAGGTGTCGATCAGGCTGGCAGGGGAGTGGTTAGGGGGTGATCTGGCTGGCAGTCAGGCGAGTGGTTGGGAGCTAGTGGTCCCGGATTGTGAGACTACGGGCCTAAACTGGCAGTTGGACATCCTCCAAGGGGTCCCAGATTGGAAAGGGTGCAGGCTGGGCTGAGGGACCCCCCCACCCCCCCAGTGCAGGAATTTCATGCACCGGGTCTCTAGTATATATATAAAATAAGATGCATGCCTGCTGTGTTAAATTAAGCAATCATGATAAAATGGCTTTTCCAATCTATTGACAATGCACTGGACCCATTAAAACGTTGAGCCAACTGTGCTGTGAACTTACTCCCAGCCACTGGCCTTCTCAGTCAGCATGCGGGCTGCCACCTTCCCCTACAGCCTCTCCCTGGAAGCTCAAATATTACCTCCCAAATGAAGCCTGGCCACCATGCTGTTTAAAATTGTAACATGTGTGACCTTCCCAACTTCATTCTTTGGCCATTTTTAATTTTTCCATAGCACTTGACTTCTTTATAACATAACATAACATCATAACATAACATAACATAACATAACATAACATAACACATAACATATAACATAACCTCTTTATAACATGAATTTGTGCACCTTGAAAGGAACTGTGGGCCTTGAGGCTGCAGTGGGCACAGGGGCAGGTCTTGGCCCATCCTCCATGACCCTGCCCTGCTCCTCTGCCACGGCCCCTGGTTCCCTGTCTGCTGGCAGCCCCACTCCTGCCGCTGCTGCTGCGCCCATGCACTGATGGTGCTGGCCCCGCAGAGCGATTGGGGCCAGCGCCTGCAGCAGGTGCAAGCGGGGCTGGTACTGTCAGGGGGTGGAGTGGCAGCTGCTGCCCTAATCACCCCTCAGGAGCAGGGGGAGGTGGAGAAGCCCTCAGGGGAAATTGGGGCTGGCAGCTGCCGCTTGCACCTGCTGACGGCACTGAGCGATCGGGACTGGCATTGGGCGCCGGCAGCGGGTGCGAGCACCGGGTGGGACTGTGGCACGTGGGAGCAAAGAACTTTCAGTAACCACTAGAAGCTCTCCCCGATGACAGCGACAGGTGCCCCACCTTGGTCTGGCGCCTCCGCTAACCTCCTCCACCATACCGCCACAGCTGGTGCCTGCCATGTTCCGCATTTTGCCGCCTGCTGCCGATGCCCGCCATGTTCCATGTGCACTCCTGGTGACTAGCGCATGTCATAGCAACCAGTTGTTTGATTGTTCTGCCGTTCAGTCTATTTGCATATTAGCCTTTTTTATATAGGATTTGCTTATTCTGTCTGTTGGTGACCACATTCCCCCTGAGGAGAATATGAATTCTACAAGCATAGGAATCTTTCCATTTTGTTTACCAATGTATCCCCAGTGCCTAGAACCGTGTGCGAAACACAACAGGTGCTCACGAAACCTCTAAAAGACTTTTAAATTCTCTCTCTCCCAGAATTCCTGTGAATCAACCCTCAGCAGAGCTTCCAGAGCCCCGACGCCCTTACCCTGCGCTCCCGACTCAAGCTGCTGTCTTTGCGAATGCTCTCTCGCAAACTGTGCCTTCGGCGGATCAGAATCTCCTTGGCTTGTCTTTCACTCGTGTCAGCCGTCAGGTTGTGTCTGTTGTATGACAAAGTCTGGAATAAAAACACAAGCAACACTTCACAAAAACAACAACAACAAAAAACTGATCACTGCCCCAGAAATTCCAAAACTTTACTACGTTTCTTTGGCACATCATCTCAGCGAGGTACTTAACAACAAATGTGCAGAGAGAAAAAAGTATGAAAGGTAACATTCTTTCACATTTTGAAGTAATTTGTCTTCTAATAAAGCCGAGAAAAATGATTGAATTTATTAAGTGCCTTTGTCTACCTTGAAGGACCTTGTATGTATTTACCCATCATTATCAGCTGGGGAAAGAAAAAATACAAGCCCGCTTTATCCATCCTCAGTGGAATAAAAACAAACCACTTTGAGCCACTTGGTGGGGCCATGTCCTCTGATTAATCAATGGAGGCACAGTTCTTTCCAGCAGCTGAAGGCTGAGCAAACTGCTGCTACCGCCTGCAATACTCATGACCTTGTCTTTGAAGCTGTGAAATGTCTCAAGGTGGGCTGTCCATGGCAGACATTTTAGTTTATAAGCTATATAGAAATCTGTTTCTAAAACAAACAGTAATTGGTAATTAGGCTCACTTTCTGATAGAATTAATGTATACTTCTTGGGAATATTCCTGTGTCCAGGCTGTATTAGACCTAGTGGAAATGTGCAGAAGTAATATAGAACAGGGCTCAATTCCTGCCTTGGGAAATGTGCCATTGAAGGCTAACAAAATAATACAATCATGAAATTAAGTACTAAACGTATGTGGTACAGCACACGCTCATTTAAAAATAAGGTTGGGGAACCTTAAAAATGGAAGAATATGGATCAATGGAGCTGATAGGAAGCAGCAGTGGAGACAGGGAAGACAGCCCCCCAGGCTAGGAAGGAAGACAGAACCTGTACTCCGTGAGGGTTTGGGGTGGGTGCTGGAGGGAGGGAGGCTTGGAAATAAGGATGGAAAAAGTGAAACCTGGGAATAGAGATCCCAGGTTCTGAAAAAACAGGTTAGCCTGGAAGCCACAATTGTTTTGTTTCATTTTTGAATGCTGGGCACTTCCAAGCCCAATACAAAGAGGAGGAATCTGCAGATCTTTCTGTAGCTCCTGCCAGGTGGCCCTAGGCAGTGGCTGACTTTGAACCTCCCTGGAGACCCAAGAGCCAGTGTACCCAGTGGTCAGTGTCAGACCATACCAGATTACAACTCTATACATCCACAAGCAACACACTCAAGGGGCAGACTCAGTGATCTCCAAAGCCCCACTGAAGCAAGTCCTGCTCCACAGGGGAGTCTCCTATACAGCAGCTCTCCCACTGTAGTCACAGCTGGTCCTCACAGCCAGTTGGCCTGGAGATCAAGTCCTCCCAGTGAGGCCAATAGCAATCAAGGCTCAACTACAAGAAGGTTGTGCTCTCAGCCCACAAAGGGGTGCACTTAGAGAGTGCCCAGCTCAGGTGACTGGGAGCCTGAGCCACTGGGCCCTGTAGGACACCTACCACACAAGGCCATTCTACCAACTCAAAGAGACATAGCAGCTCTACTTTATACATAGAAACAAACACAGGGAAGCAGCCAAAATGCAGAGCAAAGAAACACATCACAAAAGAAAGAAAATTAATGGATACAGAGTTCAAAACCATGGCTATAAGGTTACTAAAAGATCTTCATGACACCTTCAAGGGACTTAGTGATTTTCAAGGATCTTAGTGAGAATACCAAATGGATCAGTCAGAAATTAAGCATACACTAATTGAAATAAAGAATAATTTACAGGGATTCAACAGTAGAGAATTCTGAGAATCAAGTCAACAGTTTGAAATATGAAGCAAAAAATACCCAATCAGAACAGCAAAAAGAAAAAGGAATCCAAAAATATGAAGATAGTGTAAGGAGCCTCTGGGACATCTTCAAGCATACCAACAGTCACATTATAGGGGTTCCAGAAGAGAGAGAGTGAGCAAGATATTGAAAACCTATTTGAAGAAATAATGACAGAAAACCTCCCCTACCTGGTGAAAGAAATAGACTTACAAGTCCAGGAAGCACAGAGAGTCCCAAAAAAGAATACAAAGAGGACCACACCAAGACACATCATAATTAAAATTCCAAGAGAAAAAGACAAAGAGAATCTTAAAAGCAGAAAGAGAAAAGTAGTTAGTTACCTACAAGGGAGTGCTCATACAACTGTCAGCTGATTTCTCAACAGAAACTATGCAGGTCAGAAGGGAGTGGAAAGAAATATTCAAACTGATGAATAGCAGAGACCTACAACCAAGATTACCCAGCAAAGCTCTCATTCAGAATTGAGGGTGAGATACGCCCCCTCAACTCTAGCCTGTGCTCCCTCTGCTATCACCATCTCTCCTTGGAAACTTTGCAAGGTTCACGTTTATCATGCTTCTCATCAGAATCCAGCAAAGGCTCTCTGATCTCTGCCAGAGAAGTTCAGGGTCTTGCCATGGCCTGAAAGGTCCCTAACAGCTTCTTTCTCTTGGTTTTCTGCCCTTGTTCCCTCAGTTCTGCCAACACTCAGCCCCCAGCCGTGCCTGCCTCAGCCCTTGGCTCCCTGCCCTCTGTTCCTTCAGGGCTTGTTGAGGAGCCCTTGTCTGAGACCACATCCCTCTCTGGTGCGGCTTGGCCAGGACCCTTGTGTGGGCGTCACACAGAGGAGGCAGCTGCTCACTCTGTGCTGTGGCCTCAAGGCCCACTCAGCACTCTGACTGAAGGGCTGTCTATGTGATCACAGAAGTATCTTTTCCCTCTTGTTGGCTCTAACTCCTCGTGTAACTCTTCTTGTTCTCCTTGCACCAAGGGCAGTGCTGGCACAGGATAGGTGCTCGGCTGGTGCTGCCTGCTGGGAGGCCACCTCTGCCAGATGGGAAGCCCCTGGTGATACTTGCCCAGTTCCAGGCTCCAGCAACGGCTCTGTGGTGTGAGCATACAGGCAGCTGATGGCCTTCCCTCCTCCCAACACAGGCCTGTGCTGTCTCCAGGGCACCATGAACGCCATCGTCGCCCTCTGCCACTTCTGTGAGCTCCATGGCCCCCACACTCCTTTTGCACAGAGCTTCTGCACGCCCCTCTTCCAAAGGGGGCTGGGGACAGCCCTGGTCAGGGGGAGCAGGCCGAGGAGGAGGAGGGCGGCATCCAGATGAGCAGTGGGATCTGCACACACAGCCCAGTGGAAGGGGCCAGAACAGAGTCCAGCCACCAGGGACCCAAGAAGTCGGACATGTGTCTGGTCTGCCCTGGCCGTGAAGGCCCTATCTTCTTTTGGGACGAGCAACATGGGTTTGTGTTCAGCCACAACTTCTTCATCAAAGACAGCCTGGCCCGGGGCTTCCAGTGCTGGTACAGCATCACCACCATCATGATGGACCCATCTACCTCATCAACTCCTGGCTCTTCCTGCTGGGGAAGATCCATGGGAGCATCGATGAACTCCAGGGCAAGGCGCTCAAGAGCAAGAGGCTTGAGGGGCTTCAGGTTCAGCTTTCTCTTGGCGAGAGCACATGACAGCTCTGCTCTGAAGCTCCTGAAGGCGTGCGGCAGCTGCTGACAGAGAAGCTCCTCCGGGGGACATTTCCCCCCGCCTCCCACCGCCAGGACACCTTGGTCCATATGGAGAAGCTCACGAATTTAGAAGAGGCATCAGAAAGCTGGGACAACTCTGAGGCTGAAGAGCAAAAAGCTTCTTTCTGTCTTGCCAGAGGGTGTGGAAGGGCGGGAGCTGACCAAATGCCCCACAGGTTCCTCGCTCTCAGACTGTGAGAGCTGGTGGCCCCAAAAGCTGTCCCTTTAAGTCCCTTCAGCACATGAAACAGCAAAGTGAAGGTCCTTTTCAAATTCACCAAGGTGGACAGTCAGCCCAAGGAGGACACGCAGAAGCTCCTGAGTACCCTCGGAGCGTCCGAGGAGGACAATGTCAAACTGCTCAAGTTCTGGATGACAGGCTTGAGCAAAACCTACAAGTCCCACCTCATGTCCAGAGTCTGGAGCCCCCCAGCCACAGATCCTCATAATTGGTCCACCATGGAAGTCTGTCTGGGATGCCTTCTGGGAAGTGGTGATGGCCATCCTTGCCATTGCACTCAGAGATTGGTTGTCTGGTGGCTGTCATAGGCTGTCCCATCCTGCACTGCTCGCATGGAGCTGTGTCCTAGCTGAGAATGTGAACTGTTGGGGGTGAACTATGCCTGTGTGTGGGATTTGGGTGTGGTGAGTTCTTGGGATCACCCCACCAGCTGTTTCCATTGCTCTGGCCTGAAGAGGACCGTGGGAGACTTGTGACAAGGACAGGCCCCTGCAGCAGTGCACCCTGTGAGAGAAGACTAAGGAAGCTGTGTCTCCTATCTCATGGACTTAGATCTCACCTTTTATAGGAAGACATGTCAGGCCAGTCCTGACCTGGGTATTTTAGCCTCAGTATCATATTTTCTCTTGAGATTAACATTCAAAACTTTCTGTTCTAAAATGCAGCAAGAGTTGTCCAGGTATTAAATGCACGCATGTACTATTGCTACAGTTGTGAATTTTCAAGACAGGTGCTGATCCTTAGTCATTTTTAGTAACCTGGTTTTGAGTTAGGGCTCTGGGACAGGCTTTCAGAGTAAAAGGAGGTGTTCCTCATTGGTGGATCCTTGGGAACTCATGTTCTAAAGTCATGTGACTACAAAGTCTTCTGGCCATGCTCTCCTGGTATTGCTTTGAAATTAGCCTATAGTTTGAGGTCAAGCCCCTGATCTTTGTTACACAAAGATGACACTTTGCCGAAATGTTCAGTGGAGCCATTTGACTTGCCTAGCTCACTGTACGATTCCATGTCACTTTGCTTTTATTGCTTCTTTACACATCCACATTTGGATGCAGTTAACCTTCAGAGCATGGTGATTTAAGTTAAGATCATTTCATCCTCTCAGTGTGCATTTTTTTTTTTTTTTTTTTTTTTTTTTTTTTTTTTATATTTTATTGATTTTTTACGGAGAGGAAGAGAGAGGGATAGAGAGTCAGAAACATCGATGAGAGAGAAACATCGATCAGCTGCCTCCTGCACACCCCCTACTGGGGGTGTGCCCGCAACCAAGGTACATGCCCTTGACCGGAATCGAACCCGGGACCCTTGAGTCCGCAGGCCGACGCTCTATCCACTGAGCCAAACCGGTTTCGGCTCAGTGTGCATTTTTGATAAGGGTTCATGGTTGGAAGGATTTTCCAGCAGTGTTGCTGATTTGTTTATTTTTTTTGTTCCTTTATATTTACCATGAAGACTAAGTATATGACTAGGTATCTGTATTATGTAAGAATATTGAAACTATATATCTGTATTTTTATAAATAAAAAAAAGAATTGAGGGTCAGATAAAGAGCTTCACAGACAAGAAAAAGCTGAAGGAGTTCACCACCGCCAAACCAGGATTACATGGAATGCTGAAGGGTATTCTTTAAAAAGAGGAAGAAGAAGAAAAAGATAAAAGAAAATGAATAAAAAAGGCAATAAATACATATCTATCAATAATCCTATATAATAAAAGTGTAATATGCAAGTCGACTGAATGGCAGAATGACCGGTCGCTATGATGCACACTGACCACCAGGGGGCAGAGGCTCAATTCAGAAGCTGCCCATGGTGGTCAGTGTGCTCCCACGGGGGTGGGGGGGGGCACCACTCAACCAGAAGCCAGGCTCATGGCTGGCAAGTGCAGTGGCAGTGGTGGGAACCTCTACCACCTCTGTGGTAGTTGGACATCCCCTGAGGGCTCACAGACTGCAAGAGGGCACAGGCCAGGCCAAGGGACCCCACTGGTGCATTATCGGGGCCGGGGAGGGATATGGGAGGTTGTCCAGCCGGGGAGGGACCGTAGGAGGGCTCTAGGGCATGTCCGGCCCATCTCATTCAGTCCCGATTGGCCGAACCCCAGCAGCAAGCTAACCTACCAGTCGGACTGTCTGCCCCTTGGTGGTCAGTGCACGTCACAGTGAGCGGTTGAGCAGCCTTAGCATATTATTAGCATATTACACTTTGATTGGTTGAATAGCTGACTGGATGATGGGACACTTAGCATATTAGGCTTTTATTATATAGGATATGCATTACTGATGTACACAGACAATAGGTGGCAAAGGCCTGGGGTAGGGCAGGAATTGGGTGGAGGAGGGAAATGGGGGGAAAGAGAGGGACATCTGTAATAATCTCAACAAATAAAGATTTAAGAATTTTTAAAAAAAGGTGCTTTAGGGAAGAGGTGGAGGAATGAGGAGTAATGTAGGGTGGATTGGGGGCAGTCTTTGGGGAGAACAGCTAGGAAGCTCCAGAGATGACCCAGCAGGAGTGAAGAGGACTCCTAACAAGCAGTGTGGCCCTTGGACCACTTCACCTCCCTGTGCCTCAATTTCTTCATCTATAAAATGGAGACAATAGTAACACCGTTAATTGTAGGATTAAATGAGTTAATGCATACAGTGTGCTGAAATGGGGCTTGGCCAATTGTATGCATTCACTAAGTGTTAGCTATATTATTAGCAAATTATGAGAATGAGGTGTTCACAATGGAAATGCAGTTTAAAAAGCGACTCAGATGACACATGAAAAGAAGAAACTTTATGAATAACTATCCAATAGTGCATTTAAGGAAGGTTAAATACATTTTAAAAGTCTTATAAGCCATAAAGGTAGTTCATTAAAAAATAAAAAGAAGGCAATCAATTATTATCTTCACAATTATTGTATACACACACACACATATATGTGTATATTTCTTTAATTAATTAATCTAATTTTATTTTATTTTTTTGTTAATCCTCACTCGAGGATATTTTTTCCATGATTTTTAGAGAGAGTGGAAGGGAGGGGGAGAAAGAGAGAGAGAGAAAAACATTGATGTGAGAGAGACACATTGATTGGTTGCCTCCTGCACACACCTTGACCTGAGCCAAGAATTGAGCCTGCAACCCCGGTACGCGCCCTTGACTGGAATTGAACCCGTGACCCATCATCATTCCATGGGCCAATGCTCCAATCACTGAGCCAAACTGTCTAGGGCCACATGTGTATATTTTAAGTCTCCAAGCTCAGAGAGGCAGAACTCCCTGAAGGCTCCCCATGGTGCCTGGAGGGCAGTGCACTGTGGAATGGGGTCTGAGAGAGAGAAGATGCCTGGGGTGGGACTCAGGATTAGTGTAATGGTGGGACCATATGCACTATAATTGGGTAGTACAAAATCAGAAAGCATATTTTTAGTTAAAAGCAAGTAAATATTTTGTTAAATAAATTATTCTCACTCGCTGGCGGATTTGATAGAGATTTCTTGATAATATTTCTCGTATTTCATCCATTTCACCAGGTGTAAGCTTCCTTATTTTTTCTTCATGACAGTCACTGAAAGTTTAGAAAAAGAATGATTTACTGTTCAAAAAATAGTCTTTCTTAAAGACATAATATCATTATCCTAATATGTAAAAAGCCAAGGGCCATCACGACCAAAACAACCAGACAGATGACTGAACAGCAGGCTACGTGGGGCAACGAGGCTGGCAGGGGGGTTAGTGAGGGATGACTAAATAATTAAACAGCAGGCTGCATGGGGCAACCAGGCCAGCAGGGGGGTTCGTGAGGGACAACCAAACGACTGAATAGCAGACTGCGTGGGGCGACCAAGCTGGCAGAAGGGGGCAGTTGGAGTGACCTGGCCAGTGGGGGGGGGGCAGTTAGAGGTGATCAGGCTGGCAGGCAGAGGTGGCTAGGGGCGATCAGGCTGTCAGGGGGGCATTTAGGGGTGATCAAGCAGGCAGGCAGGTGAGCAGTTAGGAGTCAGCGGTCTCCAATTGTGAGAGGGATGTCCGACTGCCAGTTTGGCCTAAACTGGCAGTTGGACATCCCCCGAGGGGTCCCGGATTGGAGAGGGTGCAGGCTGGGCTGAGAGGACCCTCCCCCACCCATGCACAAATTTTGTGCACTGGGCCTCTAGTTTAAGAATACTCTTAATTAAGAATGACACTTAGGAATAATTAAACATTTTAAAATAATTTAAAATTCTGAAGTTTTATCTCAGTGCAAGATCACTGAGGACAGGTTTAGTCCTGCACAGACTTCCCCAGTCTGCTCGTGTGATTGTTTTTTAAGGAAGTTAGACTATAGTGGCTTATAATGCTATCGCTTTATTATTTCTAATCTGTCATAAAAAAGGAACACAGGATTGTTTTTTCCAACAGAAACTTAATTAGTGTATTTTCCTATCCTGGCCTGCACTTTAAAAACATGTCATTAGATATGGTTGCAAAAAGACCATTGATAATATCCATGTGTGTACAGTCCATCCTCATTACTCAGGGGTGCCAACAGAGTCACCTGGTGGTAAAATGCACTTGGTAAGCACACTGTCATGCTGGGCACCTGCCCAGTCACGGGGGGACTGTGCGAAGTGGAGAGACATTTGCATGGATTGATGTGCAGGTTCCCACATGAGTGTGAGATAGCCACGCTCTGCTTTCTGGTTTTAGCTCTGTGCTGTCAAAACGGCCCTTCTCGTGGTCTATTTAGTGACAAGTTTTCACAGTTCTGCGTTTTGTGTTGGTGGTTTTGCTGTTTTAAATGGCCCCCAAGCGTAGTTCTGAAGCGGGGCGTGTCCCATGTGCACGGGGCTGTGATGGGCCTTCTGAGAAAAGCCGCGCTCCGAAGGCTTCCTTACAGCATGAGCTGCGGTGCCGTTGGCCGCAAGTTCAATGGTAATGAAATCACAGTATATTTCATAAGGCATTTTCAAATGGAACAAAGTCATGCATTGATTGGCTGATTAAAGCATTCTGACCTGAGGCGCCCAGGAATCTAACCCTGTTTTTTTCCCCAGAAGCAATGGTTCAATGTTTGCAAATCAGCATCCAAGGGCGACTTGACAGAACCGTAAGTACTGCGAACAATGGGAATGACTATGTTTATATAGTTTTACTCTAACTCCCTTAATAAATTAAGAAAATAAAGCTGGTCAGTTAATATACATAAACGCACACAAAAGATGAGCCGAGGGCACACAAAATAAAGAAGGCAGTTCTCATATTATTTTAAATGCTGCTACTGTAAACTCAGAATAATGGTAATTACTGGGGTACAAAGCTGTGCCCAATGGTAATGGATATGCACAAAGGAATGAACAAAGAAATTCAAGGCTTCATCAAACTTTCCTATATTTAGACAATTCATTATTGCCTCCTTTGCTTAGAGGATTTTTTAAGAAGCATCTTTTCAGAAAGACATTGGTTAGACAGATGTTCAACTTTCTAGTTTAATTTAATTTAATTAACATAATTTTAAAGTTGAACAAATAAGGTCAATAAATAACAATCTTTTTGGTGTCTGATTTTCTTTTTCTTTTTGTTAATCCTCACTTGACAATATTTCTTTCATTGATTTCTAGGCAGAGAGGAAGGGAGGGGCAGAGACACAGAGAAAGAAACATTGATGTGAGAGAGACACATCGATTGGTTGCCTCCTGCTCAGCCCTGACCAGCACTGGGGAATGAGCCTGCAACAAAGGTACACGCCCTTGACGAGAATCAAACCCGGGGCCCTTCAGGCCGTGGGCTGGTGCTCTAACCATTGAGCAGCTAGGCTAGGGATGGTGTCTAATTTTCTTGTATGATGTTCCCACCAAGTTTTAAATAACATATGTTTGCATAAATCTAGTGACAAGAGCACAACTACCTCCCTTGTTTACACTTAAAACACCCAGCACAATTCTGAATTTGTGTATTTTACTTGTGGTTCTGTCAAGTTTTGGTTCATATATTTGAGGCTGTCATATTTGTGTGCTAATTTAGACTTGCTATGCCTTCTTATAGATTTGAAACTTTGTCATTATAAAATGTATTTATTTATAGCAATATTTTTGCATAATGTTCACATTTTATGGTAATGTGATTATACAAACTTTCTTTTGTTTAGTGCTTTAATGGTATAACTTTTTCAACCTTTTATTTCTAGCCATCCTCTATCCTTACATATAAGTAGTATCTTTTTAAACAACATCTAGTGAGTAGTGTATTTTTATACATTCTAATCATCTCTCCCTTTTAAATGGAGTAAGTTCATATTTCATATAATTTGTTTTTAAGATTATTTTCTTACTATTTGCATTCTGTTTGTCCTATATGTTCTATGATTGTTTATTCTAGTTTGTTGCCCTCTTAGAATTTATTTTATTTTGTTATTTCATTTCTCTTCTATGTTGGCTTGTTACCTTCTTTAACTATTTTTTTAGTGGTTATTTGAGATTATAATATTAATTGTTGACTTATTAAAGTCCAAAATACATTTTTATTTTTACCACTTACTGAACAATGCAGGGATCAATAATACCATTTACCTCCCTCTCAATTTATATGCTATTATTGTTGTTAGTTTTAAGTCTGTATAGATTTAAAACCCCACAGACATTATTATTTTATGCAATTAATACTCATTAAATTTTACAGATATTTTCCATTCCCATTGCTTTAATTCCTCCTTCATCTGCAAGCTTTTCTATGAAACCCTTTATCATTGACTTCAATATGATGGTTTTCGTCTGAAAATGTTTTAACCTACTTTTTTGAAGGGTGTTATAGCACGATATGAAACTATGTTATAAGTTACTTTCTTTCAAAAATTTTAAGATAACAATGGTTTCCACTGTATTTGTTGAAAAATAATTGTCAGTTTTTTCTTTTAAAGAAATAGGTCTCTTTTTCTCTGAGTATGTTTAAATTTTCTCTTTGTGCTTTTGATCTTCAGCAGTTTTTACTATCATATGCCTGCATTTGGTTTTCTTCGTATCTAATCTGCTTGGGGTTTGTCACATTTTATGTCTTTTATCTGTTTGGGGAAATTATTAGTCATTTTGTCTTAAAATATTGCTTTTACCAATTTTTCTCTCATTTCCTTTTGGAACTTTTTTTAAAAAAATTCTTTATTGATTACGGTGTTACATATGTGTCCTTACCTTTTGGAACTTTTGACTATCTTCCATATGTTTCTTACTTTCTTTTCCACATTTTCATCCTTTCCTTCCCCCACTTTGTGCTTCATTCTGATTTTCTTTTCTCCTATCTCCCAATTTATCAATTATCTTTTCAGCTGTATCTAACCTGTGTTTACACCTATCAAATGAGATCCTAAATTTAGTTGCTTTATTTTTAGCTCAAATATTCCACTAAGATGGTTTTATTCATGTAATCTCCATGACAATGCCAAAAATGCCAATGTCTTTTTCTTTTTTAG
This sequence comes from Ia io, assembly GCA_025583905.1. Lineage (NCBI taxonomy): Eukaryota > Metazoa > Chordata > Mammalia > Chiroptera > Vespertilionidae > Ia > Ia io. The sequence goes on along the minus strand of JAJQQW010000011.1, from coordinate 5,288,648 downwards.
GCTTATTATATTTCATTTTAAAGCCCATGCTTTTTAAATAAATTTTTATTTATATCAGAGAGGAAGGGAGAGGGAGAGATAGAAACATCAATGATGAGAATCATGGATTGGCTGCCTCCTGCACGCCCCCTCCTGGGGATCGAGCCTGCAACCTGGGCATGAGCCCTGACCGGAATCAAACCCAGGACCCTTCAGTCTGCAGGCAGATGCTCTATCCACTGAGCCAAGCCAAGAAGGGCTAAAGGCCATGTTGGTAACTCAATTATCTGAATCCCCCATTTACCTGTTACTATTCTGTTTTTATCTTTTTCTCAATGTTTTCAGTCACATTTCATTGTCTATTCATTTTCTTTTGATTGGTTGCTAAACATTAAATATGAAAAATCATAGAGACAGTTTAAGGCTTTTTATGCTCTTATTTTCTTCCAGAGAATAGTTACATTTCCTTCCCTAAAGCAACTGGGATAGGGGGAATATCACGCTCAGGTGACAAACAGCCGTGGATTAAGAGGATCTTAGACTGGGCTTCTTTGATTGGAGGGTTAAGGTGCAGGCTGTGAGGTAACACCTACGGCTGGATACCAGCGCTCCTCCCTCTTGTGGGCCCTGAGTTCCTGTTTTATCTCTATGACCCATCAGTCTGTCAAACCTCTGCTCTAACCTTTTGGACTCAGACACCTTCTCTGTGACCCAGGAGGGAGCAGGACCTCGGTTCCCTTTTCTCCTGACTCTTGGCTGAACCCTCCCTCCCCCCATGCTGGTACTTCCCTGCTTACAAGCAGGTTTTAAAAATATGTTTTGTCCTTTTTTCTAGTTATTCTCAGAAGCTGGTTTGGTCTGTAGCACTCAGTCCATTATTATTAGAAATACTGGTGGACTGGTGCATGAAATTCGTGCACATTAAAAGGCAATTAATTAGAGGAAATATTTTAATATTGTGATCTGCCCTTTCTCTATAATAGAAGTGTCAGAGATGAAAGAAAATTAGTAAAATGTATATGAAAATCTTCCTTCTGTCAGAGTCTGGGGTGTGCCATGGGACCCAGAGTCAAGTCCCTGCCCACCCGCACATGCCTCAAAATCACGCGAGACCCAGACCCGGCTGACCCCACCCCCACTGGGCGAGATCCAGACCTGGCCAGCCCTACCCCCGTCAAACCCTGCTGGGTTGGGGGGCGCAGCCTGAGGTTCCCAGTCAATCCCCACTGGGCAGGGGGGTGTAGCCTCAGGTCCCCCATCCCAGCCCGGCTTCACGCAGCCTCAGGTTCCTGCTGATAGCTCGTTATGGGAACCCCACCTCTGCTGTGGGCGCAGCCATCTTGTGTTACAGGAACCCTGCCTCCGCTGTGGGCACAGCCATCTTGTAACAGTGTGATGGTTAATTTGCATATTACCTCTATTATAATGTACGATTCCTTATTATCTCCCCTTTTGCTTCTCCTCTCCTCTAGATAAAACATTTTGGTTGAGGTGGAGTGGTTCATAAGGCACTCATTCAGCCAACTATGCAGCAGCCATTCATTCTGTTTCCGAGTTCCCTAGTCCTAAACACTTGCCTTTACCTACTACCAACAGCAAAATGAACTGTGAACAGAGAGTAGAACTGAGAATTCTCTCTTCTGTGATCACAGAAACAATGGCTCTCCTTTGAGAAGCTGGCTAATTGACTCATCCTTTGTTTCAGCTGCAAATGGAATGGTGTGTAAGAAAGATCTTGAAATTGTAAAGCTAGAGGGAAACTTAAGGATCAGTGTAGCTCTGTTTTCTACATGGAAAGCTCAATCTCAGGGCAATAAATGGACCAATGTAAGGGCACACAGAGCATTCTCTGCTGAGTGCAACTATACATCAATCATTCTGCTCAGTTCACTACCGTTTATGACACAACATGATGCCTTGACCTCCAAGCCATCCTGGTCACTGTTTCTTTTCATTCTGGCTTGCATAAACTCCCATAATTTTCATAGGAGACTTGGAGTCCTAGTAAAATCATGGTTTATGTGATTGGGTGTGATTTGATGCTTCCTCTCTCATGTAAACACTCCCACTGTTAGAATTTTTAGATGACATTTAGTTTAAATGAGCTTCAAGCTCATCAGTGAAAGCAGTAGAGCCTATCATTCTGTTCTGCTATAATTCTGCTGTAAGATTTTGGGTTTTATATGTAAATCACTTCACAATTCTGAGTATTCATTTCTTCTGTTTTATTTTATTTTATTTATTTTTAAAATATATTTTTATTGATTTCAGAGAGGAAGGGAGAGGGAGAGAAATCAAGCTAAAGGAGTGTGAATGTAAACTGTAGGCTTATCAAAGGTTCAAAAGAGGTCTGTGTTTACCACCATTTAAAGAAAACAAACCAAGAAAGAGATCAAAGGTCAAAACACCCTCTCTTGGACTGGGAGTGAGAGAGTTCCTGTATCTGTCCAAGAGGGTCATCTGCAGTGTGAAAAGTCAGGGTTTGGCAACAGGGGGCATTTTCTTCCTCTCAGGGATCATGAAAAGCATCCATGACAGTAAGGGAGTGGGTGCTGTTATTGAAAAGCCAAGGCGAGCAGGGAGAGCTATGCCATTTAAAGGCATACCCTATCCGCTTTTCCTTTCACAGCATCCTACACTGGAGATCGAGCTGGAAACCTGGGCATGTGCCCTGACCGGGAATCGAACCCTAACCTCCCGGTTCCTAGGTTGATGCTCAACCACTGAGCCATGCTGGCTGGGCTCCTCTGTTTTAAAATTAAGGAGACACACTAGGTCAGTGGATCTCAGTCCCGCTTAAATTAAAAACATCTGAAGGGCTTATAAAGCCACCTGTCCCTGGTCCTTGGCCCCAGAGATCCTGATCCTGTTGGTCTGGGTGGGCCTGGTAGCTCTGGGAGTTCCTCCTTCCAAGCTGTTTCTAACAGGCGCCTGGGTTGAGAAACACTGCAGCAGAAATCACCAAACTAATGTCCTTTCTGGCCTTAAACTATGACACTGTGCCATCTCCAAGGAAATCTATCCTATATAATAAAAGGCTAATATGCAAATCGATCGAACAGCAGAACAACCAGTTGCTATTCGGGCACTGACTACCAGGCGGCAGATGCTCAAAGCAGGAGCTGCCACCTGGTGGTCAGTGCACTCCCACAGGGGGAGCGTCGCTCAGCCAGAAGCTGGGCTCACGGCTGGTGAGCGCAGCGGCAATGGCAGGAGCCTCTCCAGCCTCCACAGCAGTTCTAAGGATGTCCAACTGACAACTTAAGCCCACTCCCCAAGAGCAGGCCTAAGTTGTCAGTTGGACATCCCCTGAGGGCTCCCAGACTGTGAGACGGCGCAGGCCATGCACTGGGCCTCTAGTATATAAAAGCCTAGGTGACCGGCCCATTGGCTGACTGGCCAGTAGCTATGATGCACACTGACCACCAGGGGGCAGATGCTCAACGTAGAAGCTGCCGAGCTGCAGTGACTTGGTAGCTGTGGTTCTCGGGTGACGTACCCAGAACCAGAGAGGAGGGAGCTTGATTCTGGTTGCCAAGAACCAACCTCTCGCAATCCGGGACCCCTTGGGGGATGTCCGAGAGCTGGTTTCAGCCCAATCCCTGCAGGCCAGGTGTGCACCGGGCCTTTAGTTGCTAAATAACTTCCTGCAAATAGAACACACCTTAAAGTATTCCACTGCAGAATGCCTGCTGAAGAGACTTTAACTTACTTTCCAAAGCATCGAATTTCCCAGAGCACAGCCACCCTACACATGAAGAGGCATCCCCTGACTACCTGATTTTAAAATAACAGACGTGATGAGACGTGACATGACCTGACGTAATACAGCATAAGACACATGTCTACACTTTTCACTTTTTAGCAGAATCGCATTTTCCTGTGAGATCTGAAGGTATCTTTCTAGGACACAGGGCAAATTCATTATTATTACTGGCTTCAGAAACCCTAAAACTAACTTTAACGACACACTCGGCGATGCCAGCTTTTATCTGTGAGTGGTGCTTACTTCAGAGACGCAAACGAAGGCCCCGCGCTCCTCAGCCCGGTCTCCGCCATCTCGATGGCGTGCTTTATCTCCAGCTTTTTGTATAAGGACACAATGCTCGACTTGGGCTGGTTTTCCCGAATCAAAAGCTTCCGCAGGTATTTGTCATCAAACTTTTTAAACCTGGAAATAAGGAAAATTAAAGCTTTGATTAACTAATGCTACCTACACCAAGCATGTCAAGCTTTCGGGCCACATCCGCAGGGGGCCCACAATGAATATTTTTGCAGCCCAGCCAATGTAACGGATGTAAGAAACGTTTTAATAAATATTTCATAACTTAATTTTTACAATATCCTGTTACACATAATTATTAATAACGAACTACAATGACTGGTTACTATAATCGTGTTGCATTCATTTCCCTTACGCGCAGGTGCATCATTTCTCTCCACTAATACCAGCAGTGAACATTTTAGCGGCCAATGGCCCCGTCATTAGTCCTGGACTGACTTGTTTGGTGAACGCAACAGGAAATATTTTGCTTTTGGAGAAAAGAAGAGTAGATTTATTTGCATTACGCTTATTAATTTGTGCAGTTATTTAGTGTCTGGTAAGTTAATGTTCAAGAAAAAATATTAATTTTATTAAAATGTTTTATTATTTTATGTTCATGATGACTCATTTATTTCAGCCCTTTGTATTCAGCATTTCTCTTATCAAAATAAACCTATGTTTCTATGAAAATTGAGACTTGTTTTTTTGCGGCCCATATAAACTTACACCTTGTTTATTTGGCCCGTGTTAGCCTTTGAGTGTGAAATGCTTGACCTACACTAAGAAAAAACTTACTTTCAGCAATGAAATAATTTTCACTACTCCTGGGGGAAAACGTAGTAGCAGTGCTGATCATTATAATTATTTTAAAATGTGCATACCTGAATACAGATGTCCATAAAATATGGATACATGCAAATAAAAATGTATGTAGCACATATTGATACATGACTCTAGTATGTATTTCTACATTTCCTATTTCTCTGCTTCTCTTTTCAGCAAAATTATTCAAAAGTGTTGTTAATATTCTGTGTCTACAATTCCTCTCCTTTAATTCTCTCTTAAAAATTCAGGCTTTTCCCTCCAATTCTCGGTTCCAATTACCCATTTTGAAGTAACCAGTAATCCCCCCACAACATAGATCCAATGGCCAACTATTTAGCTCTCAGCTTTTCTGACCTCTCCTGTTTAAAACAGTGTCTTCTGGGAAACACACTGCTCTGGGTCCCTGCCTACCTCTCTCTCAACCGCTTTTTAGAATCCCTTTTCCTCTTCCCGCCCTCTTTGTGCAGGAGTGCCCCTGGCTTTGCCTCTGGTCCTCTTCTCCACCTCCACGCACCCTCCTGGTGCATGGATTTTAATAGCTTCTCTAGGCCAGTGACTTTAACATGTGTATCTACAGCTCCAGCCTCTCTCCCAAACCCCAGAAATAACTATTCAGCAGCCTAATCAACATCTCCACGTGGCTATCGAGTAGACCTCTCAATCTCCATGTGCTCAAGCTGGGCTTGTCTCCTCCCATAACCCTCCCATTTCCGTTAATGGGAGCTCCACCAGGTCAGAACCCTGATGTCATCTTTGATTCTTCTTCTCTCATGTTCCATGTTATAACTGAACTAGTGGCCTGGTGCATGAATTTCGTGCACATTAAAAGGGGATTAATTAGAGGAAATAATTTAATATTGCTATTTGCCCTTTCTCTATAATAGAAGTGTCAGAGATGAGAGAAAATCAGTAAAATGTACATGAAAATCTTCCTCCCGTCAGAGTCTGGGGCTCACCACGGGACCCAGAGTCAAGTCCCCGCCCACCCACATGCACCTCAAAATCGCATGAGACCCAGACCCGGCCAGCACCCCTCCTATTGGGCTAGATCCAGACCCGGCCAGTCCCACCCTTGTCAAGCCCTGCCAGGCAGGGGGCATAGCTTCAGGTCCCCTGGCCCAGCACCACGGTGGGGGGTGTGCCTTGAGGTCCTCCGTCAAGCCCCGCTGGGTGAGGGGCACGGCCTGAGATCCCTTGTCAAGCCCCGCTGGGTGGGGGGTACGTCCTGAGGTCCCCTGTCAAGCCCAGTCAGGCAGGGGGGCGCAGCCTCAGGTTCCCTGGCCCAGTGCTGGGGCGGGGGGCACGGCCTGAGGTCCCCTGTCAAGCCCCACCTGGTGGGGGGCATGGCCTGAGGTCCCCCAGCCTGGTGCTGGGGTGAGAGGAGCAGCCTGAGGTCCCCTAGCCCAGCACCAGGATGGGAAGTGCACCTTGAGGTCCCCTGTCGAGCCCTGCCAGGTGGGGGGCGCGGCCTGAGATCCCCTGTCAAGCCCCCTAGGGGCAGGGGAGGGCGTAGCCTCAGGTCCCTGCTCATTGCTCTTTAAGGCTCCTTATGGGAACTTGGCCTCAGCTGTGGGTATAGCCATATTTGTGACGGACTGATGGTCAATTAGCATATTCCCTCTTTATTATATAGGATGGTGTCCATCTAAAAATTCCTATGTTGAAGCCAGAATGCCAGTCCCTCAGAATGTGGCCATATGAGGAGACAGGAGTGATTACGTGAAAATGAGGTCACTCGAGTGGGCCTGAGTCCAATATGATGTGTCTGTGTAATAAGAGAAAAGGTGGACAAACATGCACTGAGGGAAGATGCCATAAAGAGGCAGGAAGAAGAAGGCCGTCTTTAAGCCAAGGAGAGAGGCCTGTGACAGGCCCTTCCCTCATGGCCCTCAGAAGGAACAATATCTACCAGCACGCTGACCTTGGACTTGTAGCTCACAGAACTGAGAAAATAAACTGCTATTGTTTAAGCCACCCCAATGGTGGTACTTTATTACAATGCCTCTGGCAAACAAATTCTCCCTGTCCACCCTATCAACAGTTTCTCTTGGTGCCAAAATACCTACAAAACCCAACCATTCCTCACCACTTTTACTGCTATCACCACGCCCAAGACATGGTTATCTCTTGATGAATTCTTACAACGGGCACCTGATTGGTCTCCCTGCTCCTACCGCCGAATTCCTACAGCCCATCCTTGACACAGAAGCCACAGTGATCCTGTTAAAATGTACATCAAACAATGATCTCACCTGAGGAAAAGCCATGACCTGGAGGCCCTGTACAACCGGCAGCTGCACCGCTTAGTGCTCCTCTTACCCGGGTCCCTCAGCCTTCCTCTCCTTGCTGGTGTCCTTGCTGGTGTCCATCCTGGTGTCCTTCCTGATGTCCTTGCTGGTGTCCTTACTGGTGTCCTTCCTGGTGTCCTTGCTGGTGTCCTTCCTGATGTCCTCTTACCCGGGTCCCTCAGCCTTCCTCTCCTTGCTGGTGTCCTTCCTGGTGTCCTTGCTGGTGTCCTTCCTGGTGTCCTTCCTGATGTCCTTGCTGGTGTCCTTGCTGGTGTCCTTCCTGATGTCCTTCCTGGTGTCTTTGCTGGTGTCCTGGTGTCCTTCCTGATGTCCTTCCTGGTGTCCTTCTTGGTGTGCTTCCTGGTGTCCTTGCTGGTGTCCTTCCTGATGTCCTTCCTGGTGTCCTTCCTGTTGTCCTTCCTGGTGTCCTTCCTGATGTCCTTCTTGGTGTCCTTCCTGATGTCCTTGCTGGTGTCCTTCCTGGTGTCCTTGCTGGTGTCTTTCCTGGTGTCCTTGCTGGTGTCCATCCTGGTGTCCTTCCTGATGTCCTTGCTGGTGTCCTTACTGGTGTCCTTCCTGGTGTCCTTGCTGGTGTCCTTCCTGATGTCCTCTTACCCGGGTCCCTCAGCCTTCCTCTCCTTGCTGGTGTCCTTCCTGGTGTCCTTGCTGGTGTCCTTCCTGGTGTCCTTCCTGATGTCCTTGCTGGTGTCCTTGCTGGTGTCCTTCCTGATGTCCTTCCTTTGCTGGTGTCCTGGTGTCCTTCCTGATGTCCTTCCTGGTGTCCTTCTTGGTGTGCTTCCTGGTGTCCTTGCTGGTGTCCTTCCTGATGTCCTTCCTGGTGTCCTTCCTGTTGTCCTTCCTGGTGTCCTTCCTGATGTCCTTCTTGGTGTCCTTCCTGATGTCCTTGCTGGTGTCCTTCCTGGTGTCCTTGCTGGTGTCTTTCCTGGTGTCCTTCCTGGTGTGCTTCCTGGTGTCCTTCCTGATATCCTTGCTGGTGTCCTTCCTGGTGTGCTTCCTGGTGTCCTAGCTGGTGTCCTTCCTGGTGTCCTTCCTGGTGTCCTTCCTGTGTCCTTGCTGGTGTCCTTCCTGGTGTCCTTGCTGGTGTCCTTCTTCTGTCCTTCCTGATGTCCTTCCTTCCTTGCTGGTGTCCTTGCTGGTGTCCTTCCTGGTGTCCTTGTCCTGGTGTCCTTCCTGGTGTGCTTCCTGTCCTTCCTGTGTCCTTCCTGGTGTCCTTCCTGGTGTGCTTCCTGGTGTCCTAGCTGGTGTCCTTCCTGGTGTCCTTCCTGGTGTCCTTCCTGTGTCCTTGCTGGTGTCCTTCCTGGTGTCCTTGCTGGTGTCCTTCTTCGTGTCCTTCCTGATGTCCTTCCTGATGTCCTTGCTGGTGTCCTTGCTGGTGTCCTTCCTGGTGTCCTTGCTGGTGTCCTTGCTGGTGTCCTTCCTGGTGTCCTTCCTGGTGTCCTTCCTGATGTCTTTGCTGGTGTCCTTGCTGGTGTCCTTCCTGATGTCCTTCCTGGTATCCTTCCTGATGTCCTTGCTGGTGTCCTTCCTGATGTCCTTCCTGGTGTCCTTCCTGATGTCCTTCCTGATATCCTTGCTGGTGTCCTTCCTGGTGTCCTTCCTGATGTCCTTGCTGATGTCCTTGCTGTCCTGGACACTCTCCAGCTGCGCTCCCACCTATGGGTTCTCTACTGACTATTCCTCCCCCTGGGGACCCTCCTTCGACAGACATGTCACCTGTTCTTGACCAGGCTTACTTTTCTGTTTCGTGGATACATTTTCCTCCACAGAAGCTATTTTCTAATGTGCTATGAACCTAGTATTTGTGCTGCTTTCTGTTTCCTTGCACAACAGTGGCCTCTGTGGGCTGAGGTGGGGGTTGTTTCCGGCCAGCGCACAGCTCAGTGCCTCACATTTGTAAGCTTGGATGCAAGAAGGAATCCTGCGGCCCCAGTTCCTCCCTATATCCACACCCTCTGCCATATTACTCGGCAATGTCCTTCTACCCGCCTGGCCTGCTTCCTGCCACTCAGCTCAGTAGTTCCTTGCGTTGGTCAGTGGGCTAACAGCAGACATGGCGATGGAAGCAGAGGCTTGCTCATTCTACCATGCCTCCCGCGCCTGCACACGTACCGCGAGGAGGATGTGAATGGAGTGGCCATCAGTCCCGAGACAGGAGAATGCCACACGGAGCAGGTGCAGCCAGCGCGGGCACAGAAGAGGCAGCGGGCTAGGGACACCACACATGCCCCTGAGGCAGGAGCGTGACCAGTCAGACCTGCCCGCCCTCCCAGAGCAGCTGCCTGCCTCCTGTCTCAGGCACTTTAGTAATAAGTGACTATTGTTTTTTGAGTGCTTGACTATTGGTTGGTTTGTTATGTAACATTATTATGTCAATATGTAAACAATACAGCATGCAGTAAATATTTGTTAAGAAAGAAATAAATTTATTACAGTGATTAGCCCAAGGAGTTTTATAGGCACACCTGTGCTTTGAAAACAAACAAACAAAAAACAATGCTAACCAGATTCTTGGTTTTGAACACTGAGGGCTGCGAATAATTAGAGTCACTCTTAGAGGCTTTGCTCTTGACTGGCCCCGGCACTAACTGCTGGCCCCACTTTAGTCTAAGTTTGAGCAGGACCCTTGGCAGCAACACCCCTTTTAAAATTTCTTTTATTATTATTGTCTTAGCTTTTCCCTAGATTCAAACAAAATGAAGAATAAACATTAAGGATAATGACATCTGATGCCTTTTGGGGAGGAGCTGTGCACTTTCCTTTTTAAAAATATGTTTTCATTGATGTTAGAGAGAGAGGAAGGGAGAGGGAGAGAGACATAGAAGCCGATGCGAGAGAAACATCCACACGGACTGGCTGCCTCCGCGCGGCCCTGGGGGACCACGGAGCCGGGCAGTGAACAGTGGCCTCTGGCGCACTGAGCACACCAGCCGGTGGACTGTGCACTTTCTTTCTTCTGCTTTATTTCTACACCTTTCATTTCTCCGCCAAGCCACACATGGGACGTTTCCTTCTCCATCCTTAGATTCCTTCTGCCAAGTTTGAGAAATTCCCTTACTGTGTTGCCCTGTCACATCTTTCTCAAAGGACCCACTGCCTCCAGAATTCCCTGCAGGGAAATCCACAGCGTAAGGAAAGGGAAAGGTACCCAGCACACCGAAAACAATCACTTCTTTTCATGTCATCTTTGGTAACATCAACAATTAGTACATACCAGAGAGAGGACCTGAGCAGAACTTAAGCTAAAATGGCTTGTCAGTACCGCACTGCTCCATACCCACTTCCTGGCATAAGCAGTGCACTTGACCATCCAGAAAATTATTCAAAACTAAAGGCTGATGCACGAAATTCATGCAAGGAGCTCCGCCCTCACAGCCACAGCTTCGTCTGGAAGGTCGTTCGGCTGTCCAGTCTAACTAGCATATTACACTTTTATTATTATAGATTTACCTGTAAAACATTGTGCATGAAATGCTTAAAGGAAACGTTTAAATAATTAAATGAAGTATGCCCATGGCAGAGAAGTCAGGCATGGGACAATACTGTCTTTCAGACACGAATCAGCTGTCTCTGCCAAATTCAGTATTTGCAGTTCCATCAGCGGCGACCTGCAGTGTTTGCCTGGGACAGACTCAGCCTCAGAGATAAAGTGCCTCTCCCTGCAAGACGGGACAGCCAGCCTTCCTGGACCCTCCTTCCACCTGCGTCCCAGACAAAGCCACACACCACAGGGCCACCTCTTCCTTCCTCTAACTCTGCCCGGATCCCATCATTTTTAAAAAAATGTATGTATCAATTTTTTTTTTTGAGAGAGACAGAGGTAGTGAGGGGCGGGGGGGGAGGGGGAGCGAAACATCGGTTTGTTGTTCCACTTATTTGTGCATTCATTGATTGATTCTTGTCTGTGCCCGGATATCAGGATGAGGCTCCAACCAACTGAGCTACCTAGCCAGGACACTCATATTTTTCCTCATTTGGGGGCAGTGGAGTGATATAAATCTTTAGTCAAATCTTAACTTTTGAAAAGGAACAAATTGTTCTACTCACTGGTCACCTGTCACCTGTCACCCTAGCAAGATGACAGGGAAGGGAGGAGAGTGTTTGGGAAAGGGAGCAGCAGGGGACAGCAGGGCCGTGCAGTCACAGGCACGGGGCCAGGTGCTCTGGGCTGACTCCCACCCCAAAAACGGTGAACACTGCCCAAGGTTAATGGCCACTGCTGCCAGATTTTTACAGTGGAGATTTTAGTTTGTGTTATTTTATTACTTTATGACCAAACTAGAGGCCCCATGCACGAAATTCATGCAAGGGGCTCAGCCCTCGCAGCCCTGGCTTCATCTGGAAGCTCGTCCGGGAGGACGTCTGGAAGGTCGTTCGGCGGTTCGGTCTAATTAGTGTATTAGCTCTTTATTATACAGGATGTGACAAATAAATACTTTCCTTTAGTGATGAAGTAAGCTTGGTCCAAGGAGCCATTCTCCATTGGTAAACAGTATGGTCAGGGTTATAAAGGTGGTTTAGCACTTAAAATCTCCACAGCTCGTTTTATGACTTAGTGATATCTCACATGCACACACGCACACATGCACACACACATGCACACACACACACACACACACACACACACACACTCACCCCTCTAATTGCTTTATGACTTTTTTGTTGCCTTTATTACACTGCAAACATTTAAAGGCCCGAGTCTATCGCTTACACTTCTCATGTAGTGCACTGTCACATAAGCACTTAAAAATTCCCTATATTAAATTACATACATTGGTAGGCTGGTCAACTTCATGTAATTAGCTGGGGTGGGCTCTGTGAGGAAGGACAGGCAGGAGGGCAAGAGGATCCACCAGCTACAGCTTAGAACCTGCCCGTCTTCAGGGACCAGCTGACATGCCCCCTCCTTCCTAAGTCTCTCCTTGCCAGCCGTTCTGCCTGGCTAGGCTGCCTTTTCCACTTCAACTATAAGATCCTTGAAGAGAGACACTGAGTCTTATTTATCCAGCACAGAGCATTTAAAGGCAAAACCCCCACAGATAGATAGACAGATGACAGATGATAGACAGATAATAGATAGAGAGATGATAGATGATAGATGGTTGATAGGTGATAGATGATAGATGACAGATAGACAGATGGTTGATAGGTGATAGATAGATGATAGACAGATGATAGATGATAGACATATGATAGATAGGTGATAGATGATAGATGATAGACGATAGATGACAGATAGACAGATGGTAGATAGGTGATAGATAGATGATAGATAGAGAGATGATAGATGATAGACAGATGATAGATGATAGATGACAGATAGGCAGATGGTTGATAGGTGATAGATAGATGATAGGTGATAGATGACAGAAAAATGATAGATGATAGATCATAGATGATAGACAGATGATAAATGATAGACAATAGACAGACAGATGATAGATAGGTGATAGATGATAGATAATAGACAGATGATAGATGGTAAGTGATAGATGATAGATAGATGATAAATGGTAGACAAGTGATAGATGATAGACAGACTCATTTATATAAGTGCACATAATCTTTTAGCTAAGTGTAGCTTTAAAAATACTTGTTATTTCTGTTAGTCTATATATGGCCTCAGATGCTCTCAACATATTTGGCAGAACAAATAGTAATGGGACCCCCAGTTTTTACCAAATAGAATGCATTCTTCAGTGTCGCTTGCAGTGTGAAGTGTCCCACAGACTGAGGCCTGGCTGCGAAGGGCCAGGCCTGTGATGTAGCTGGAAGGACTGTGTGGGAATGTGTGCCCTTGTCAGGAGGAGGCTAGTACATATTCTCTCTGTCTTTTCATGATCCTTCTTCCCAAGGCCAGCCTGGGCTTTGTGCATAACGGCTAATGCTGGAGCAGACACTTTGGTCTGTGAACAGCTTTGGAAATGGAAGTTGTTAGTAGCACCAACTAGACAGAGGGCCCTGGGACCATGAGGAACCTGTGAGCAGAACTCAGCGAGGAAACCTATACTGCCTGCCTCAGGCTGTTTATATCAGAGAGAAACACACTTCTATCTTGTTAAAGTCGCCGCTGTTCTAGGTCTCTGTTGTAGCCCCACTTGTCCTAAAGGACACACTCTGGCAGCACAGGGAGTGATCACTCTGAGAACCACACCCGCCAGGAGTGCCCCCGGGCCCTCTGGAGCCGCTGCACAGGTGAGGGCCTCCGCCTCCTTACTTGTCTCTCCAAAAGTTGTGGCCCCAGTGTCCACAGACGTCTTCAATCCCAGTCTTCACATGGTCAAAGAACTGGAAAGAAAAAAGCAGTTCATGGATTAATCTTAACTAAAAGCATAATTCCTGCTCTATTTACATCATGCCTACACTTCAAATACTAGTAGCTTTTGCTTTTTTTTTTTTTTTTTTTTTTACTGAAAGCAATGAAACAAGAATCAATGTTCAAACATTGATGAGATGTTTGTCACCTGGATACTAAACAATTCTGAGATTATTG
>JAJQQW010000011.1:5197500-5270000 GCA_025583905.1 Ia io | reverse complement strand
CCACGTCAAGGTTGCACTTGCAACAAGCTAACTTTGGAGATGCGGTATGCTGCCCTCCGACAAAGAGTGTCCGGCCTCAGCTCAGCCCTGCCCGCCCCTCTGCCCCTGTACATGCAGGCCTCCCCCCAGGCCCTGGTGTCACCCACAGGGACTTCGTGTGGAGAACTGACTGGCACCAACATGAAGGACTTCACCCTGAGTAAGGAAGTCCTTGGTCTCTGACCCGGGACTCAGGTGTCTTCTGCAAGAATCCATAGAAATGCAACAGCAACGTGTTAGCCCGCTAGTGAGGGGAGACCCCACACTTCACCACTCAGGCCCCCTGTTAACCCGCTAGTGAGGGGAGACCCCACACTTCACCACTCAGGCTCCCTGTTAACCCGCTAGTGAGGGGAGACCCCACACTTCACCACTCAGGCCCCTGCTGCAGAGCAGACACAGAACCACGGTCAATGGAGGCCACAGAGACTGCTGCCCTGGAATCCCAGCCAGACAACCAATGAGTGGATTTCCAGAATTCTGGGGACCTGCTGCACGATTATAGGGATTAATTAAATAATAACTTTGTGCTCTAATCATTTTTCCTTTCCAAGAAAAGATGTTAAGTTTTTCTTCCTTTTATTACCATTTTACTTAGTTAAAATTAAACATAGCAAATCATCCAGTCCAATCATCGGCCAGTCCCTGCATCAGTGGCTGTGCTCAGATTTCCTCTCTGCTGCCTGGGAGGAGGGACAGTACCCAGATCCCAGAGCCCAGTGGGCAGAGGCTCGCAGGGCTGGGAGGAGCGGCCAGACTACCCACCCACAGCCACTCCCACGGTGGGCCTTTCCACCTGGGCTCCACCTCTGCCTGATCTTGAGCGTAAGTTGAAAACAAGAGAGACAGCTTATATATTATGTAACATTACCGATGTTATTTATAATTTTATAATATTTTTAAATTCTCACCCAAGGAGTGAGGATATTTTTTCCATTGTTTTAACCTTTTGCACTCGGATGTCGAGTGTGACTCGACACGGTTAGCATTAGAATAAAGAAATCGAGAAAAAAGCAAGCGAGTGCAAAGGGTTAAAAGAGAGTGGGAGGGAAGGAGGAAAGGCGGGGGTGGCGGGGAGAGAAACATCCATGTGATAGAGCTTCAGCCCATCTTCATGGAGCTGCACCCTGTGGAAGGGGTTCATTATGTGAGAAATAGGCCTCTGTGATCCATCTCCAGCACAGTCACCTTTTAATGGAAATGGTTACTGAATGTTCCCAGGGCAAACGGGATGTAGGGAGGAGAGGAAAGGGTTTAGAACTCTGTAGTGACCAGCAGCACATTTTCCAGGAAGATCTGCCTGCCACGACTAGACAAAGAGAGGTGGAGGCAACTAGAAAAGGCCTCAGCCCATTTTTTAAAAATAACCCAATAGAAGATAATAAGACCTAGGCGATGTATGGGGAAAACTTTTTACCCCATAGTACTTAGCCAATGAGGAACCGGGGGAGGGACTCTCGCACATTAGGGATAAATAGCCTGTGATTACTGCTCTGTGTGTGCCTGTTCAACCAGACACCCGCTCTTTCAAGACCACACTGAAAGTCTCGTTTCGCCATACTTCTGTCTCCAAGCCTATTAACTGAATTCAGACAGGTGAGCGTTTCTCACAATTATGACATTCTCACAATAGGTTTCCTCCTGGTAAAGGTAATGACGTTGCTGGGAGAAAAATAGTCTACTCACCAGAATGAAGACAGTGAAGAATATGACGACAATTGCAGCCGTAATGAAGAGCTTTTTCCGGGGAAACACAGCAGCAGGAAGGAGAAAGACCAGCGCAAAGCAGATGGCCCCTCGGAGCCCTCCATAGGCAATGATGAACTGGTCCTTAAAGGTCAGGGGAATTGTCCGGAACCAGTTAATGGCCTGAGTCAGGACAAAGACACCTGAGAAGGAAAACAACCAAAACACCAGCCTGTGTGAGCCAGGTGTGTAAGTGCGAAGACTCCTTTCTGTGCTTCTGTGGCAGGGAGGGGATTTAAGCACAGGCTCCAAGGCCTCTGACCCCCTTCCTCTCCTTGCTCCTACGAATAGGCTCTTGGTAAAAGCTCCTGGGTTAAAATGTGGACTCAGAGGAGTCAAGAAAGGTTAACTTGACTTATAACAAAGGCATGAAGATGCCAGAGGAAGAAAGAACAGAAAAGGCAGAGAGGGAAGAGAAGAAAGAGGACAAAGAGGAGGAAGAGAAGGGGATGGGGAGCACGAAGACAGGAAGGAAGATGAAGCGGCAGCAGCAACAGCAGGGAGGGTAAGAAGGAAGTCCCGCTCTTTCAGTGAGTTGATGGGTGTTCTTTGGGGCAACGTGCTCCTCACCCAGTGCTCTCCAGATCAGGCAGAAGGCCAGTGTGAAGCCGACGAAGGCCCAGTTCCACTCGTGGTTCTTCCCCACGGTGGACACGCCCATGAAGATGAAGATCAGGGTCTCGCTGACACTGCTCAGCATCTTCATGAAGTACTTGATGGTCGTGTAGGATTTCTGAGACACATTTTCCTCCACGTACTTGTTCATAGTCATTGCACAGGTGGTGATTCTGCAAGGACAGATTCAGCTGCCATCAGTGACCCTAATCAGAACATGAGTGGCACTGAGAGCTAAACACGGTCCACCCTTCTGCCCTTCTGCCCACGGCCACAGCATCATCACCAATTTCTGTGATCGGACGTGGTTTGCCTCCTTGGGAACCCTGCTTCTCTGGAGGCCTCATCGGTACCCATGGTCTGAACTCCATGACTTCACCCAGCTTTGTCCCTGCCGTCGTCTTACTCCAGATCCACATGATCCAAGATCATGGCCCTTGGCCCATCAGCTCTCCTGTCAGCATCACAAAGCAAGCAAGTCCTAGGAACTGCAACCCCTCATCTTTCTATCTACACCACCAGTCCCACTTCTCTTCTCCTCTGGTGCCGGAAATGCTGCCCCTGCCTAAGACCCTCACCTTGAAACTATTGAACTCTCTCCCCGCCACGCCTCCTCAGTGCCCCACCACTCAGCACCCCCATGCCACCATGCAATTGGTCACCAGTTGTTGTCTATCCCTCATCCTGGGTATTCCTCTCTCTCTCTCTCTCTCTCTCTCTCTCTCTCTCTCTGATGCTTTAATTCTGGGTCTCATTTCTACTTATCTATTATATCCACTACTGGGAAATTTTAAGTGTGCTACTAGGCTCTAAGAATTTGTAAAGGAAAGAAACTCTTCAGCTTGTTTTCCCAGCATTTCCAAACCCGGGACCACACGGAATCTATTTTCACACAGCCCCTTGCACACCTGGTGAAGGAAAGGCTCTGGCTCAGCTCCAAGCTGGGTGCCTGAGGCTCTTCACACTGTTCTTAGGGACAGCTCCAGTCGCACCTCCCGCCTCTCTGCACCTGGCACTGCCACCTGCCTGCGCTGTCTGTCCCCGCAGCGAGCCCTGACCTGTGCTGCCTTCCGCCTCACAGCGCAGAAGCTCCTCTCGGCCTGGAATGAAGCACTTTCCCCCATTGCCACCGAGAGGGGGAAATTTCCTATGAGCTGGAAGGTAGCTTATACGGGGCGCGGTCGGGAGAGCCAGTTACCATAAAAGTGCCCAAAGGCCGCGCCACCTGAGGGTGCTGTCTAGGGAAAGAGGACGGAATCCGAGTGAGTTCCCCTTCCCGGAGCCATGGCCACGCTGGCTGTGAGCTAGGAAGCTTCTTACGTTCCCACAACTTTAGAGTTAGACCCCCCAATTGGCCCGCACGCCCAACACTGCAGGAGTCCTCCCTACCCCAGGCAGGTTCCGGGGTTTTAGGGAAATCTGCCTGAGTGCCAGCACAGGTAGGAGGACGTGGACCCAAGGGCTTGGAGTGCAGACCTAACAGGTAACCACAGACCTATGCTTGCATAAGGACACGTGGGCTCATTTCTGTGCCCAGTGAAAACAGAACAAACGCTCAGCCCAATGTCACTGCCCCAGACGAGCAGGGACTCTAGCTTTAGACACAGAGAGACACAGAATTCGTGTGGTCGCCAAAAGGAAGGGTGTCTTATTAAACAGGCCCATGAACGTGGCACCATAAACACATAGCAAAGCCTGTGGACAGCTGCGGGCTCAGATAACCATCGCCAATGTTTACAGCACCTCCGCTCCGCCGGTGCCAGGCGCTAGGCAAACACTGCATGCACCAGGCAGTTCAGACTCCTAACGCCCGAGCGGGTTCTGTTATCACTCATTTCACAGATGAGAGAGCAAAAGCAGACGAGGCCCACTGCTCCCGACGACACTGCTGACCACCGCGGGGCCGGGGCTGCCACCAGGAAGGCTGGTTCACAACACACCCCTTGCTCTCTCCACGCTCTGCATGGCCCGCTCATCTCTGACCGAGGAAGGCCTTCCTCCCCACCCAGCCCTGGCTCTGCCTTCCTCAGCCAGTCTGTCTGGTGCGTCTCCTGCGGCCGCTGTAGGAAATGACCAAGAACTGAGTGACTTGCATGACATGTGCATCATCTCACATGTGCAGGGCCCCGAAGTCCGGCATCCCTGCCACTGGACTAAAACCCAGGCTCCGGGGGCTGGGTTCTTTCTGGAGGCGCTGGGAGAGTCTGTCCTTTGCCTGCTCTGTGTCTGGAGGCTGCTCGCAGTCCTTGGCTTGTGGTTGCGCCACTGGCCTCTGCCTTGCGGTCCTCATTTCCTCCTCTCACTCTGACCTTCTGCCTTCCTCTCACCAGCACCCACCTGGGTAGCCTAGCATCACCTCCGAGCTCAAGATCCCAAAGTGCTCACATTGGCGGAGCCCCTGCGCCCAGTGAGGGAAAGCACTCGCAGGGCTAAGGAGGAGGATCTGTGGGAGCCAGGGCTCAGCTGCCCAACCATTGCTGGCACTTACCTCCCTGTGGTGGTGGCCACGCCAGGGGCATGCCGCTGGAAGAGTGTGGCCAGAGCTGGTTGCTTGTTCTTGGTGACAGGAACAGGCAAGAGCTCTGTCCCACTGACTCACAGGAAATGTAGGACCTCCACAGCCTGCAGCCTACTGGCAGAGGTGGGAAGCAGCCTCCCTCGAGCGAGCCTGCAGGGGGCGCCTGGCCAGCCCCACCTGAACATAAGCCACTGGTTAACTACAGTTAACTACATCCTCCTCTGTCATATTTGGTTAATTTTTCTTTAACCAGAATTTTAAAGGCAAGACTTTACTCAATACAAAATAATGAGGGAAAAAGCCAGAATCAATTAAGAAGCTGAATCATGACATGTGTTTTAGGGGAGAGGCATACCCAGCAACACAAAATACGGAGCCTTTCTGAAGTGTGGCCACCTTGAAAATTTGTAACAAAAATGATTATCCTGGCCATATTACATCTTGAAATTCTCTAATCCTATGCACATGAAGCTTAAAAATGATTTTATTATAAAGCATTTAAGCTTAGAGGCAAAAATGAAGAAAAATAAATGGCCAAATACTCACTACCCAGCTTTTCCAAATCACTTGCACCTTTTTAAAAAAATTGAAATTCTTTATTGTTTAAAGTATTACATAAGTCTCCTTCCTCCCTCCCGCCTCCGTTGTCTCCTCCTGCTGGTCCCACCACCCAGCACATGCCCTCTTCCCACTGCTGTTGGTGTCTATTGGTTATGCTCATATGCATGCAAGACCTTTGGTTGATCTCTTACCCCACCTCCCCTTCCCTTATAGGTTGTACAGTCTGTTCGATGCTTCTCTGTCTCTGGGTCTATTTTTGTTCATCAGTTTATGTTCATTTTATTCTACAAATGAGTGAGATCATGTGACATTTATCTTCCTCTGACTGGCTTATTTCACTTAGCATAATGCTCTCCAGGTCCATCCATGCTGTTGCAAATGGTAAGAATTCCTTCTTTTTTACCGCAGCATAGTATTCCATTGTGTAGATGTACCACAGTTTTCTAATCCACTCATCTGCTGATGGGCACTTAGGCTGTTTCCAAATCTTAGCTGTTGTAAATTGTGCTGCTATGAACATAGGGGTGCATATATCCTTTCTGATTTGTGTTTCTGTTTTCTTGGGATATATTCCTAGAAGTGGGATCACTGGGTCAAATGGGAGTTCCATTCTTCATTTTTTGAGGAAACTCCATACTGTTCTCCACAGTGGCTGCACCAGTCTGCATTCCCACCAGCAGTGCACGAGGGTTCCTTTTTCTCCTCATCCTCACCAGCACTTGTCGTTTATTGATTTGTTGATGATAGCCATTCTGACAGGTGTGAGATGGTACCTCATTGTCCTTTTGATTTCCATCGCTCGGATGATTAGTGACTTTGAGCATGTTTTCATGTATGTCCTTCTGAATGTCCTCTTTTGAAAAGTGTCTATTTAGGTCCTTTGCCCATTTTTTGATTGGATTGTTTATCTTCCTTTTGTTAAGTTGTAGGAGTTCCCTGTAAATGTTGGAGATTAAACCCTTATCGGAGATAACATTGGAAAATATGTTCTCCCCGGCAGTGGGCTTTCTTGTTGCTTTGTTGATGGTTTCTTTTGCTGTGCAGAAGCTTTTTTATTTTGAGGTAGTTTCATTTGTTTATTTTCTCCTTAGTTTCCGTTGCCCTTGGAGCTGTATCGGTAAAGATATTGCTACAACATATGTCTGATATTTTGCTGCCTGTGAATTCCTCTGAGATTGTTATGGTTTCCCATCTTACATTTAAGTCCTTTATCCATTTTGAGTTTATTTTTGTGTATGGTGTAAGTTGGTAGTCTCATTTCATTTTTTTTTGCATGTATCTAATTTTCACAATACCATTTAATGAAGAGACTGTCTTATCTTGACTTCATTGTATGCCCTTGCCTCCTTTGTCAAATATTAATTGGGCATAGTGGTTTGGGTCGATTTCTGGATTCTCTATTCTATTCCATTTATCTATATGTCTGTTCTTGTGCCAGTACCAGGCAGTTTTGAGAAGAGTGACTTTGTAATACAGCTTGATATCTGGTATTGAGATCCCTCCAACTTTGTTCTTCTTTCTCAGGATTACTGTGGCTATTTGGGGTCTTTTTAAAATTCCATATGAATTTTTGGAGAGTTTCTTCTAGGTCTCTGAAATATGCCCTGGTATTTTAATGGGGAGTGCATTGAATCTATAGATTGCTTTGGGTAGTATGGACATTTTAATGATGTTGATTCTACCAATCCATGAACACGGTATATTCTTCCATTTGTTTATGTCTCCCTCTATCTCTTTTTCAATGTTCTGTAGTTTTTTGAGTACAGTCTTTTACCTCCTTAGTTAAGTTTATTCATAGGTATCTTACTATTTTTGTTGCAATTGTAAATGGTATTTTTTTTAAGTTTTTCTTTCTGCGAGTTCATTATTTATACATATAAAAGCCAAGTGATCAGACTGACCGGAGTGACCAGAACGACTGAAACAACCAGAATGACTGGTTGCCATGACACACACTGTGGCCGGCCAGCCGGCCCTATCAGGGGTGGGGCCGGCTGACCAACCTCCTGCGGCCCCTCCCCTAGGCTGGCCTGGCCCCGATTGGCCTTGCTCAGGGTGGGCCGGCCGGACCCCACCAATGCATGAATTTGTGCACCGGGCCTCTAGTTGATGTATAAAAAAGACATAGATTTCTGGGTTTTAATTTTGTATCCTGCTACATTGCCAAATTCATTAAGTCTAGTGGTTTTTTTGGTGGAGTCCTTGGGGTTTTCTATGTATAATATCATGTCATCGGCAAATAGTGACAGTTTTACTTCTTCTTTTCCAATTTGGATGCCTTTTATTCTTCTTGTCTAATCGCTATGGCTAGTACTTCCAGTACTATGTTGAACAGGAGTGGTGAAAGTGGACATCCTGTCTTGTTCCTGTTCTTAGGGGAAACGGTTTTAGTTTTTGCCCATTGAGTATGATGTTCACTGTAGCTTTGTCATATATGGCCTTTATCATGTTGAGATATGCTCCCTTGATTCCCACTTTGCTGAGAGTTTTTATCAAAAATGGGTGTTGGATTTTGTCTAATGCTTTCTCTGTGTTTATTGATATGATCATGTGGTTTTTGTTTTTCAATTTGTTTATGTGATGTGTCACATTTATTGATTTGAAAATATTTTGCCAGCCCTGCATCCCTGGAATAAGTCCCACTTGGTCATGGTGTATGATATTTTTAATATATTGCTGGATGCGATTTGCTAATATTTTGTTGAGGATTTTAGCACCTGTGTTCATTAGGGATATTGGTCTGTAATTCTCTTTCTTTGTAGTGTCTTTATCTGGATAATGCTGGCCGAATAGAAAGAGTTTGGAAGTGTTCCTTCCGCTTGGATTTTCTAAAATAGTTTGAGGAATATAGGTGTTAGTTCT
This sequence comes from Ia io, assembly GCA_025583905.1. Classification (NCBI taxonomy): domain Eukaryota; kingdom Metazoa; phylum Chordata; class Mammalia; order Chiroptera; family Vespertilionidae; genus Ia; species Ia io. The sequence goes on along the minus strand of JAJQQW010000011.1, from coordinate 5,261,659 downwards.
TCTTTGAATGTTTGGTAAAACTCGCCTGTGAAGTCGTCTGGACCTGGGCTTTTGTTTGCTGGGAGTTTTTTTGATTACTGCTTCTATTTATTCTATTCAGGTTTTCTGATTCCTCCTGATTCAGATCTGGGAAATTGTATTTTTCTAGGAATTTGTCTATTTCACCCACATTGTCCAGCTTGTTGGGTGTTCATAGTATTTTCTTACAATCCTTTGTATTTCTGTGTTGTTAGTGGCTACTTCTCCACTTTCATTTCTGATTTTATTTATTTGGGTCCTCTCTCTTTGTTTCTTGATGAGTCTGGCTAATGGTTTATCAATTTTATTTAATCCTTTCAAAGAACCAGCTCTTGGTTCCATTTATTTATCTTTTTTAGTCTCTATGTTATTTATTTCTGCTCTAATCTTTATTATTTCTTGCCTTCAACTTACTCTGGGCTTTTCTTGTTGTTCTTTTTATAGTTCTTTAAGGTGTAAGGTTAAATATTTTATTGCTGATTTTTCTTTTTTTTTTGAGGTATGCCTGTAGTGCTATGAACTTCCCTTTCATGATTGCTTTTGCTGTATCCCAGAGATTTTTTTTAATTTCTTTATTGATTAAGGTGTCACATATTTGTCCTCATCCCTTCATTCCCATCCCACACCCCTCCTCATGGATGCCCCCACCCCCCTGTTGTCCTTAACCATTGGTTAGGCTCGTATGCATGCACACAAGTCCTTTGGTTGATCTCTCCCCCCTACCCCCACCTTCCCCTACCCTTCCTCTGAGGCCCGACAGTCCGATCGATGCCTCCTTGTTTCTGGGTCTGTTCTTGTTCATCAGTCTATGTTCATCATTTCCCCTAGATGAGTGAGATCATGTGTTACTAGAAATATACTTAGAAGAACCGAATGTGAGACGAGCAATAATAGTTATGCTGACAGGCAAATGAATCAGTCTGTAGTAAGTTTCTTTCTGGACCAACAGTTCTTTTGAGACCCATTTTCAATGTCCACCAGTTCCTTATGTGTACATGTCGGCACTGACTTTTCAGCTCTGGATGGTGGACAAATGGTGGTAATGTAGGTCCGACTCCCTCTGGTTTGGTCTCACCCGGACCCAGGGGCACGGCTTCACCCAGACTCAGGGGCGCGTGGCCTCACATGGACCCAGGGGCGCGTGGCCTCACCCGGACCCAGGGGCGCGTGGCCTCACCCGGACCCGGGACCCAGCCTCACCCGGATCCAGGGGCGCACGGCCTCACCCGGACCCAGGGGCGTGTGGCCTCACCCGGGCCTGGGACCCAGCCTCATTCGGACCCAGGGGCGCATGGCCTCTCCCGGACCAGGGGCATGGTTTCACCCGGACCCGGGACCCAGCCTCGCCTGGATCCAGGGGCACACAGCCTCACCCGGACCCGGGATCCAGCTTCACCTGGACCCAGGGGCGCGTGGCCTCTCCCGGACCCAGGGGGGCTGCCTCACCCAGACCCAGGACCCAGCCTCACCCGGATCCAGGGGCGCACGGCCTCACCCGGACCCGGGATCCATCTTCACCCGGACCCAGTGGGGCATGGCCTCGCCCGGACCCGGGGACGCGCGGCCTCACCTGGACCCGCGACCCAGCCTCACCTGGACCCAGGGGCACACGGCCTCACCCGGACCCAGGATCCAGCTTCACCTGGACCCAGTGGGGCGTGGCCTCGCCCGGACCCGGGGACGCGCGGCCTCACCTGGACCTGCGACCCAGCCTCACCCGGACCCAGGGGCTCACGGCCTCACCTGGACCCGGGATCCAGTTTCACCTGGACCCAGGGGCGCGTGGCCTCACCCAGACCCAGGGGCGCGTGGCCTCTCCCGGACCCAGGGGCATGGCCTCAACCAGACCTGGGACCCAGCTTCACCCAGATCCAGGGGCACACAGCCTCACCCGGACCCAGGATCCAGCTTCACCCGGACCCAGGGGTGTGCAGCCTTGCCCGGACCCGGGGGCGCGCGGCCTCACCCAGACCCGGGACCCAGCCTCACCCAGATCCAGGGGCACACGGCCTCACCCGGACCTGGGATCCAGCTACACCCGGACCCAGGGGCGCGTGGCCTCACCTGGACCCAGGGGCGTGTGGCCTCTCCCGGACCCAGGGGCGCGGCCTCACCCAGACCCGGGACCCAGCCTCACCCGGACCCAGGGGCGCGTGGCCTCACCCGGACCCAGGGGTGCGTGGCCTTTCCCAGACCCAGGGGTGCACGGCCTCACCCGGGCCCGGGACCCAGCCTGACCTGGACCCAGGGGCGTGTGGCCTCGCCTGGACCCAGGGGTGTGTGGCCTCTCCCGGACCCAGGGGTGTGGCCTCACCTAGACCCAGGACCCAGCCTCACCCAGACCCAGGGGCGTGTGGCCTCTCCTGGACCCAGGGGTGCGGCCTCACCTAGACCCAGGACCCAGCCTCACCTGGACCCAGAGGCGTGCGGCCTCACCCGGATCCAGGGGCGTGTATCCCAGAGATTTTGGGTTGTTGTGTGTTCATTTTCATTTGTTTCCAGGAAGTTTTTTATTTATTTCTTGATCTTATTGGTAACCCATTCATTGTTTAATAACATGCTATTTAGCTCAATGTGTTTGAATGTTTTTGTGTGTTTTTACTGTAGTTGATTCCTAATTTCATTCCACTGTGTTTTGAGAAGATGCTTGATATGATTTCTATCTTCTTGAACTTGTGGAGACTTGTTTTGTGTCCTAACATGTGGTCTATCTTCATGAATGATCCATGTGCACTTGAGAAGAATGTATATTCTGCTGCATTGGGGTTAAATGTTCTATAAATGTCTATTAAATCCTTCTGACCCAGTGTGTCCTTTAGAGTCACTGTTTCCTTGTTAACTTTTTGTCTGGAAGATCTATCCAGTGAAGTCAGTGGGGTGTAAAGTCCCCTACTATTACTTTATTGTTGTTGATCTCTCTGTTAAAGTATTCTAGAAGTTTTTTTAAAATATATTTAGGTGCTTCAATATTGGGTGTATATATGTTTACCAGGGTTATATCCTCGTGTTGGATCAATCCCTTTAGTATTATGTAGTGACCTTTGTTGTCTCTTGTGATGGCCTTCATTTTGAAGTCTATTTTGTTGGCTATGAGTGTTGCTACTCCAGCTTGTTTTACTTTTCTATTTGCATGGAAAAATTTTTTCCATCCCTTCACTCTCATATTGTGTGTGTCCTTTGTTTTGAGGTGGGTCTCTTGTAGACAGCATATAGTTGGGTCAATGTTTTAGTATCCATTCAGCTACCCTATGCCTACTGATTAGAGCATTTAATCCATTTACATTTAGGTTATTATTGATAGGTACTAATTTATGGCCATTTTAATTCTGTATGGCTAAGTTTCTCTCTCTGTTTCTTCTCATTACAGCAGTCCCTTTAGCATTTCTTATAATGCAGGCTTGGTGGGGATGTACTCCTTTAGCCTTTTTAATTTTTTTGTCTGTCTGGGAAGCTCTTTATTTGACCATCTATTTTGAATAATAGCCTTGCTGGATATAGTAATATTGGTCTCAGATCCTTGCTTTCCATTACCTTGAGTACTTCATGCCATTCCCTTCTGGTCTGTAGAGTTTCTGATGAGAAATCAGGTGTCAGCCTTATGGGAACTCCTTTGTAGGTAATAGTTTTCTTTTCTCTTGCTGCCTTTAAGATTCTCTCTTTGTCTTTAACTTTTGGCATTTTAATTATGATGTGTCTGGGCATGGGCCTGTTTGGGTTCTTCTTGCTTGGGGTTGCCGGAAGCCAATCATTTTTTTAATAATAGAGAGCTGTGGACAGGGAATTCGGAGGGCTGGTCAACCTTAATTGCTCTAAAGGGTCAGAGCTAATTACTAGATATTGGTAGTTGAAGAAGCCCCCACCTGTTAGTCCTAAATTCACTGATTGGCTTTTAGTGGAGTTTCCTGCCTAGGGGATATGGGTGTATCCTATAATTTTAATCTTAATAAAAGGGATGGAAAAGCCAGAGCGAGTAGTAGTCCTCCCACTAGAGTTGGACTACCGCCTGGCCCCCATTTCCCAAATTAAATCTTTTCTAAAGTCTCTTTTCATTTGTGTGCGGCCTTCTCCAGAACTCGAACCCTGAACCGGAACGCTGAATCACGCAGGACGTGAAAGGGGCTTCCACATGGGGTTCTCTGTGCTTCTTGAACTTATGTGACTTTTTCCTTTACCACATTATGGTAGTTTTCTGCCATTATTTCTTCAAATATATTCTCTATTTCTTTCTCCCTTTCTGCCTCTTCTGGCACACCTGCTATTTTAATATTGTTACGTTTCACATTGTCCCACAGCTCCCTTAAATTGTCCTTCTGTTTTTTTAATTTTTTCTATTTGGTTCTCTGATTGAGTGATATTTTCAACTCTCTCTTCTAATTCATTGATTTGATCTTCAGCTTCCCCTAATCTGCTGTGTATTCCTTCCAATGTGTTTTTTTATTTGTGCTATGTCATTCTTTATCTCAGACTGTTCTGTTTTCATAGTTACTGTATCTTTGTTCATATTGTTGAGCATCTTTACCATCATTACTCTGAACTCTGTTTCAGATAAAATTCTTATCTCTGCTTCATTTATCTCTTCTTCTGGAGAATTCTCTAATTCTTTCATCTGGGGGGTCTTTGTCTCCTCATTTTGGCTTTCTGACTTTGTGACTAGTGTTAAAGGCTGTTTCTGACTAATTAGATTAGGCAAAGATGCAAAGCCTCCAGAGACCACCTCTGTTACAGACTGATAGGATTCTGACTTGAATTGCACCCCAGGTGTGGTGAAAGTGTTTTTCAACAGGGTGGGGCAGTTGCTTCTGCCTGGAGGCTAATTGTTATTTTTAGTCTCTTAACCAGTTAACTGCCACATGTCCAAAACAGAAACCATCCCCACAGGCCATGATATTTTGAATTTAATTTTAAAAATCAATTTGCAATGAATATTATAAAAATAAATATATTACTCACAATTCGGGTGTTCTTGAATATTTTCAGTTGCAAATTCTCACGAAAAATGATTTTAAAGTTGGTCAGGGCTGCCACTTAGGGAAAACATTTTTTTGACACACTTGGCATGTGGGAAAGGTCCGCTGCTTGTCTCTACAGATGCTTATGGCGTACATGGGTTAAGTGTCCTCAGGGCAAGTTGTTTTCCAATAAGGTGTGTCAATTGTCTTCCCCACAGGCACGGCAGATGTCTATATGGGAAAGATGTCCTCCACTGTGTGAGGAAATGACTCAGCCCAGGAAACTTCGGGTGTTTGCCTTCTGAGCTCTATCCCTTGAGTCCCCAGTCCTGGGTTCTGCTCTCACAGCTCCAGTACACTTCATCCTCCCTCTGCCAGAGCTCAAGGTGGGTGGTTCCACAGGGAATTTTGTGCATTGGCCCTTTAAGAGGGTGCCTGAATTTTCAGTTGTCACTCCCTGGCAGACAGCACGCCGTTGCTTTTCACCGCCAGATGTTATGTTATGTGGGTACCCTTCTCAGTTTTGGTGCTCTCTGCTGGGGGACCCAGCTTGGGGATTAGATCCCAGAGTTCTCAGCGGCAACCCCCTATGGCTGTGATCTCTCTCCAGGACTTCAGTTGCTGCCTGTGGGCTCCCAGCCAGCCCTTTCACGCCTCTACCCCTTCTACTAGTCTCTATGCTGGCTCCACTTTCGGTCCTCGGGTGTCAGAGTTCTGTCCAGCGACTTTTCCATTGATTATTCAGGAAGTGTTTCGGTATTTTAGTTGTAATTCCAGTTTGTTCCTGGGAGCATGTCTATGCAGCATCCTCTTACTCTGCTGCCATTTTTCACTTTTATTTTTTAAAAATAAAACACTTCTCATTCCAACCCTATTCCACTCACTTACTCTTGGCGTTAGATTTTTTTGTTTATCCTTCAAAAGGTGATTTTTAACCAACTGGAGAATACTGTTTTTTTGAATGTGCTAAACATTTCCTTCTGAGATCATGTTCATATTAGTCACCTGACGAAAAGGGAATCAGGCAGAGTTATCTTCAGTTCATTATGTGAGCAATTTCATGAAAATTTCTATTCAGAAATGATTGGAAAAAACGCAGCTTTGGTGTAGGAATAAAAAGTTGGATAAAAAAATTTAAATATGCTTTTGTTGATTTTAGTGAGAGAGGAAGGGAGAGGGAGAAAAATATCGGTTGGCTTCCTCCTGCACGCCTCCTACTGGGGAACGAGTCCATAACCCAGGCATGTGTCCTGACTAGGAATCAAACTAGTGACCTCTCCATGCACAGGTCGATGCTCAACCAACTGAGCCACACCAGCCAGGGCTAAAGAAATGAATTTTATATGAATGTCCACAGGATCAATTTCCATTGCTCTGTATCCTTAGCAGGACCCCAGGACTGAGTCTTTGTCTGCCAGACACCTCGCTGTAACTTAATTATCTTTCTTCCAGTCCAGGGAGATGCTGAAGGGTGCAGCGCTGTCTCACAGGTTCCAGAGGCTTTGGTGCTGGCCTGTGCTCTGTTCAGGGAGTGTGGGCACGTCTACGACACTGATGCCTCATGCAGGCCGGGACAGATGTTCCCAGAATCCCTGTCCTGGTCTGTCATGTCTCTCAAGCAAAGGCCAGCAGGTGCTCTCACTGAACAGAGGTTTGCATTGCAGTTTACTCCGACCTCAAGTCAAAGCACCTCAGTCACACCATAAGTTCAGAAAACTACAACTGAACTCGTCTCCTTCCAATTAAAGTGGCAAATACAATACAGTCTCCCAGGAATAGAGGGAAATAAAACCTTCCTTGTCCCCTTCATAGATCATCTATAGCTGATAGTCCCAAATGTCACCATAAATCTGAGTCACCTTCATTTTTTTTAAAGCAAGAGAAACTCACACTGCTGGGGACCGGTGCCAGCTGGTGTCTGACTGTCTCAGCCTTGCTGGGTTTGAAGGATGTGGCCAGGAGTGTCCTTGGATAAAAGGTCATGTCCCAGCATATCACAGTAGTGCTATACATGACAGAGAGGTGAGATTTTTTTCTTCGTCATGTAAACAGGTGAGATTTCATGCCTAAAGTCCACAGCCTCTCCCCCTCGTTCTGAACATCAATGTGATAGTATGAACAACAAAATAATAACCTAACTAGACTTGTTACATTGCAGAAAATTCTAGTTGAATTTCTTAACTCTAAAGACCCTTCAAACATACAACTTTGGTATTCCCACTATGACCTCACTTTTGTTAGCTCGTGCCAGTGAATTATTCCCCTCCCCCCTTCCATGCCTGTCTCTCTATCCTAACCTCTATATTTAATTAATATGTTTGTGAAAAACAATTTAGTATCAACCAACATTTTCTTAGCATCTGTTCTGGGTCAAGTTCTGCGCTGGGTAAGGAAGGTGAAAGCAAATGAGACGTGGCCGCTCCCTTTGAGAGTCCATAGTCCAAGAGGAGAACGAGTCACAGAGAGCATTGCGACGACCCTGTGGGTGCTGCAGATGCAAAAGGCAGTGATGCTTGGGGACTGAAGGAAAAGCGTCCACAATCTCCGCACAAAAGCAGGGAGGAGAGGGGAGAAAGTAGAAAGAAAGAAGAGTTCATGTGCAAAGGCATGAGACAGATGAAGAGTTTGGCACGTTTGGGGAACTGTGGCAGGAGTGTACCAGGTGCAGGAGAGGAGGTCAGGATGGTTTACAGGCCAATGAGAAATGACACTGATATATGCTATCCTTAGGAGAATAAACTTTATTCCACAGACTGGAGGGAGAAAGAGATTATATCTTTGATCATATATTTATTTTTCTAGCCCAATGGAAGATTTATAAAGGTAAAAAAAGTGCAATAAATGCTTAGCATAGTGTCTGGCATGTTATAAATGTGTTTTGAGTCAATGGTTAAATGGGTACATGAATGAATTATTGATGAGAATGGTGGTGTAGTATGAACAGATTTGCCTCTTAGAAAAAAACTGAGAAGGACATGCATAAGACAGGTCTGGAGGACCAGAAGGATGTGGGGAGGACAGGTTAGGAGGACCAGAAGGATGTGTGGAGGACGGGTGTGGAGGACCATAAGGATGCGTGGAGGACGGGTCTGGAGGGCCAGAAGGATGCGTGGAGGACGGGTGTGGAGGACCAGAAGGATGCATGAAGGACGGGTGTGGAGGACCATAAGGATGCGTGGAGGATGGGTCTGGAGGACCAGAAGGATGTGTGGAGGATGGGTGTGGAGGACCAGAAGGATGTGTGGTGGACGGGTCTGGAGGACTAGAAGGATGTGTGGAGGATGGGTGTGGAGGACCAGAAGGATGTGTGGTGGATGGGTCTGGAAGACCAGAAGGATGTGGGGAGGACGGGTGTGGAGGACCTGAATGATGCATGGAGGACGGGTGTGGAGGACCAGAAGGATGCGTGGAGGACGGGTGTGGAGGACCAGAAGGATGCGTGGAGGACGGGTGTGGAGGACCAGAAGGATGCGTGGAGGACGGGTGTGGAGGACCAGAATGATGCGTGGAGTACGGGTGTGGAGGACCAGAAGGATGCGTGGAGGACGGGTATGGAGGACCAGAAGGATGCGTGGAGGACGGGTGTGGAGGATCAGAAGGATGCGTGGTGGACGGGTGTGGAGGACCAGAAGGATGTGTGGAGGACGGGTGTGGAGGACCAGAAGGATGTGTGGAGGACGGGTGTGGAGGACCAGAAGGATGCATGGAGGATGTGTTTGGAGGACCAGAAGGATGTATGGAGGATGTGTGTGGAGGACACAGACCTAGGGGTTGGAGTCGATTTGTTTCCTGCAATAGTTTGTCATTTTGTTTTCAAAATCCAATACAGCACCTGCCCATATATCCTCCCAAGACATGTTCATGTTTTGAAAGATTAGGACCCATTCTGCACACCACATGGAGGTAAGGTAAGTATAAAACTCACTGGTGCATTCTCCTCTGATCTTCCTCACATTATGTTTTAACATAAATGTGTGGTGATTATCACCAGTGTAGAGACAGAGAAGCTAGAGCACTATAAGTTGCTTTCACATTTACAATATTGAGGTTTTCTTCAACCTTCTGTCACTCTAAACTCAGCATAGAAAGAATTCAGGCCAGCGAATATGACCTCAAATCTTTGAGGGGGGATTGGGGGACCAGACTTTCTATTTAGACGATCTGTTATTTGACTAATAGAAAATCCCAACCCAAACTCTTTCCGTAGTATTCCATGACTGCGCCCCGGCCGGCACTGCGGCCGCGTCTGTGGGTGCTGCTCTCCTCACCACAGAACGGACGCCTGGAGAGGGCAGCGGGTGGCGCTCAGTGTGCTTAGCATGGCCCTCTGCCTGTCGTGGTCCTGAGTGCATGTTCAACCGCTGCTGGCTGAGTCTAGCTTAATGCAACCCACACCCTCCACTTCTGGTCGCGATCTGTTAACCAGTGCGACCAGGCATATCCGAGGCAGGCAGGGCAGCAGGTTTCTCGTTGTGCAGATAAAAATGCATATCCTGCCTGTGTTTACACATATGTGTGAAGCCACACCTCCATTAGCTCCATTTATAAGTAACAACTGCTTTTATTTTTTCAAGAGTGGTCAATTCTGTAATTTCTATTCCTATGTAAGGTGACCTTTTCTGTGATCTGAACTGCTTAGAATTAAACTGATGGAAAGAATGTTGTAAAATTCTTTTGCTGCCATTCCATATCTGTGTGTGATCTTTAAAAGTATGGATTCAGCCCGGCTGGTGTGGCTCAGTGGTTGAGTGTTGACCTATGAACCAGGAGGTCATGGTTCGATTTCCAGTCAGGGCACATGCCTGGGTTGTGGGCTCAATCCCCAGTAGAGGGCATGCAGGAGGCATCAGATCAATGATTCTCTTTCATTATTGATGTTTCTATCCCTCGGTCTCTCTCCCACTCTAAAATCAATAAAAAAATATATTTTTAAAAAGTATGGATTCAATTGCACGAAAATACAGCCCAAGTAATATGTGTATGTTCTCCATAAAGACTTTGCCAAATATGAAAGTGCAAGCTGTGTCTCATTGGGGAGCATAGGCGCTGTGAGAGCCGGGTCTGGTGGAGACTGGGGGGGAGGGGAGGGCGCGGGGAGCACTTTGTCTTCTCAGAGTGCAGCACTCACTCACGAGGTCAAACAGTGCCCGCGTGTGATTTCCTACACAACGCATTGCCTATTCCAGGAAACCTGACAACCAAGAAAGAGTGAGCATGACATACGGGAAAATGCAAGAAAATAATGGTTTTTAAAGCAGGATCCAGGCATTAAAACTGAACAACCTTTCTTAAAACTATCAAAAATGAAATAAAGTAAATTCAAGCCATTATAAGTGCTTGATTTTTCATGTAGTCTTGCCAGTTTCATGGATTTTTCCACATCCTTTGTGGTGTTTTCCCCCCTTTGTATGCTTTCAATTCAATTTAACTAATGTTTATGGAGCACTTACTGGAAAGTAAAGCAGGCATGGCTTTGTGGTGAGAATGAACACATAGAGGACCACAACCATTGTCAAAAATGTAATGAAACCCAAGCATCAGGAAATCCATGGGGTCTCTGCTCCGGGGGGGGCGGGGTGGGGTGAGGGGGTGGTGGGGGGGGAGTGCTGATGAAGTCCCAAGAGGTAGGAACTGAACCTGGATCTGGATGATGAAATGGAAGGTCTCCAGCTGGAGAACTACTTGTGTTGGGGTGAGCTGCTGTGGGACCTGGGTCTGAGAAACAGCATGCAACAGCCCCGTACCAAGTAAACACCCAGACTGCTCAGGGTTCCGCACCAGCACTGGGAGCATCGGAGAGTCTTCTTTCTGGTACAGTCCACTTTTACTATTGTTACTGCAGTGCTACTAAAAAGTATGGTCTGCTTATGATATTGTACATAGAAAACCCTAAAGACTCCACCAAAAAATGACTAGACTTAATAAATTAATTCAGCAATGTAGCAGGATACAAAATTAACACCCAAAACCCATAGCATTTTTATACACCAATAATGAACTCACGCAGAAAGAAACTAAAAAATAAAGCTCATTTACAATAGCAACAGAAAAATTAAGATACTTAGGAATAAACTTAACCAAGAAGGTAAAAAACCTGTACTCCGAAAACTACAGGACATTGAAAAAAGAGATAGAGGAAGATATACACAGTGAAAGAATATACCGTGTTCATGGATTGGTAGAATCAACATCATTAAAACGTCTATACCAGCGGTTCTCAACCTGTGGGTCACGACCCCTTTGGGGGTCGAATGACCCTTTCACACGGGTCGCCTAAGACCATCGGAAAACACAGATATTTACATTATGATTCATAACAGTAGCAAAATTACAGTTATGAAGTAGCAACAAAAATAATTTTATGGTTGGGGGTCACCACAACATGAGGAACTGTATTAAAGGGTCGTGGCATTAGGAAGGTTGAGAACCACTGATCTATACCATCCAAAGCAATCTACAGATTCAATGTAAATGCATATTAAAACACCAATGGCATATTTCACAGATCTAGAACAAATACTCCAAAAATTTATATGGAACCCCAAAAGACCGCGAATAGCTGCAGCAATCTTGAGAAAGAAGAACAAAGTTGGAGGGATCACAATACCAGATTTCAATTTATACTGCAAAGCCACTGTAATCAAAACAGCCTGGAACTGGCACAAGAACAGGCATATAGACCAATGGAACACAACAGAGACCACAGGAATCAACCCAAACCATTATTCTCAATATCTGACAAAGGAGTCAAGAGCATACAATGGAGTCAAGACAAGACAGTCTCTTCAATAAATGGTGTTGGGAAAATTAGACAGATACATGCAAAAAGATGAAACTAGACCAACAACTTACACCATACACAAGAGTAAACTCAAAATGGATATAGGACTTAAATGTAAGCCATGAAACCATAAAAATCCTAGAAGAAACCATAGGCAGCAAAATCTCAGACATCTCTTGTAGCAATATGTTTACAGATACATTTCCCAGCACAATGGAAACTAAAGAGAATATAAACAAATGGGACTACATCAAAATAAAAAGCTTCTGCACAGCAAAAGAAATTATCAACAAAATGAAAATGGAGCCCACTGTATGGGAGAACATATTTGGCAATGATACAACTGAGAGTTAACATCCAAAATATATAAGGAACTCACACAACTTAACAAAATGAAGACTAACAATCCAATTAAAAAAATGGACAAAGGACCTAAGTAGACACTTCTCCAAAGAGGACATACAGATGGCCAAGAGACATATGAAAACATGCTCAAATTCACTGATCATCAGAGAGATGCAAATTAAAAAGACAATGAGGCATCACCTCATACCTGTCAGAATGGCTACCATCAACAAATCAATAAATGACAAGTGCTGGTGAGGATGTGGAGATAAAGGAACCCTTGTGCACTGCTGGTGGGAATGCAGACTGGTGCAGCCACTGTGGAGAATAGTATGGAGTTTCCTCAACAATTAAAAATGGAACTCCCATTTGCCCCAGTGATCCCACTTCTAGGAATATATCCTAAGAACCCTGAAACACCAATCAGAAAGAATGTATGCACCGCTGTGTTCATAGCAGTGCAATTTAAAATAGCTAAGACCTGGAAACAGCCCAAGTGCCCATCAGTAGATGAGTGGATTAAGAAGCTGTGGTACATTTACACATGGACTACTATGCAACAGTAAAAAAGAAGGATCTCTTACCCTTTGAGACAGCATGGAGGGACCTTGAGAGTATCATGCTAAGCGACCTAAATCAGTTAGAGAAAGTCAAGTATCACATGATCTCACTCATGTGTGGAATCTAATAAACAAAATAAACTGATGAACAAAATAGACCTGCAGACATAGAAGCATGGAACAGATTGTGGAATCTCAGAGGGAAGGTGGGGGGTGGGTGGGAAGTGATCAACCAAGGAATTTAAATGCATATATGCATAACCCATGGACACAGACAGTGGGGTGGTGAAGGCCTGGGGAGGGGGGTGGGGAGCTAGAAGGGGTCATTGGGAGAAGAAAGGGGACATACGTAACACTTCCAATAATAAAGGTTTTTCATAAAGTATGGTCTGTGGACGACATCATTACTAGAAACCCTTGGGAAAATACCGGGCCTCTCCCAGGCCTATGGAGTCAGCTGTCTGACTGGGCCTGGACTCCATGTGTGGACACCCCAGGTGGCCCCTAAATACGTCTGCGTTGGAGGAAAGCAGGTGGATCATCAGCAGAGGCCAGGGCAGGAAGAATGAATGAGAAAGAGCTGAAACGCGAATCACTTTATTTAAAATTTTATTGGAGAATGAAAGTGAGGGAAAACATCAGATTTGAGGACTCCTGTGGCCTTAATTACAGTTCGCCACCTGTTTTCCCTTTCCTTCTCTGATTTTCACTCCTTGGTCCGTGTAGGTTTCTATCTTCTTTTGCCTGGTCTAGAATATAGGCATCTTCACAGCTTTCTCTCTACCTGTCTCTCCCAGGCACCTTCCCTCTCCTGCCAGTGGCAATTGGCAGTCCTGGCCTCCAGGAGCCTGAGGCCACGGCTCAGCCTTTACCAGAGCTCCAGTGAACCGCTGGGCTCTGTGATGGGGTAAGAAGCTGTACTCACTACAGCAACCTGTATACAACGTGTCCCCTCTCTGCCTACAGCTGCCAAAGGCTCTGGGCTTACAGAACCAAACAGGCCAAGACCAGGCCCCCACTCCTCGCCGCCTGAGTGCCCCTGCTGCGGCAGGAGCCCCCTGAGTCTCTGGTTCAGTGCTCTGTCTACCCAGCATGCCCTTCTCTCTATCCTTAAGGCTTCCACTGTGGCATGGCCGGCCCCATCATACTGTCCTGTGGAGAACCGAGTTTTCCTGGTAACTCAAACGTGTGAGGAGCCTGGGGAGTTGAGTGGCTGTGGAATCTCCCGGGTCATCTTCAACCACAGAGGTGCCACCTCCCGCTTCTTGTTTGTTCGCTGCCTCCCTGAGAGATCAGGCGTCTTTAGAGGTGGCCTGCAAAAGCTGCTTGGAGATGGCACTGAGAGGGGGCTGCACACCGTCGGTGCCGAAGGCCCCAACCACATCCTTTTATCCATTTGCTCTTAATAGAAAGACAACCATACAGTGAGCCCCACAGAGTGAAACATGCCATGCTGGCACTCACTATGGTAGCTGTGTTTAATTTTTAGTCCATCCTGCTAAGAACTATGAAATATTCCATATACTGTTTCCTGCATTCTTAACGCACCTTACAAACCTCACCACACTCCGTGTAGTGAATCCTATCTGACTCATTTGACTGAGAACCCACAGGCTGTACATGTGACTCCTGTGATTGAGAATCATGTGTAAACTATATTTTCCACACAGACCATAACATATAGGCTCTGCTGTCAGTCAGCCTGCAGAGCAAATCAAGACAAAATCAGAGGTTATATAACATTCTTAATGTTGTTTTACTTTTAAAAAGACAAGGCAAGAAAATATATTATTTTGAACATTAAATATTGTATAAGTGTGCCATTACTATTTGTGAAAAATAGAAAATGCCCAAGCCCAGGGAGTCTGTTTGAAGGACTTTGCTCATTCCTACAGAGTGACCACAATTCCCTCAGGGAGGGCCCCTCTCAGCCAGGGCTGGAGGTGACCACACCCAGCCCCGGAGTGTGTGTGTTGGGGGGACACATTCCTCCCTCATGGTGGCTTTAAACTGACTTCTCAATCCTTACAAGCCACTCAGAAGAAGCCCCCACTCTGCTCCTCCCTGGCTCCTGGACTGCTCCTGCTCACAAGTGAAAGTTCTCTGTAGAGAGTGTGATGGCTATCAGTGGAGGGAATGGCCTCCCTGTGTGTGGAATCGAAAGAAGTCACAGAAACAGAGAGCAGGGGGGCTGCTGGGTGGGGGCGGGGCATGAGGGAGTGCAAAACTGCAGGGACAAGAATCAGTTTTAGGATCCAAGGTGCAGTCTGCGACCTGGTCACAATGCTGCATTGTAGACTTGAAGTCTACGTGCGAACAAATGGTAGTTGTGAGGTGATGCAGATGACCACCACCTTACTGTGGAGGTCATTTTGATATGTACAATTTGAACTTACACCCTGTTATATTTTAACTAGAGGCCTGGTGCACGAAATTCATGTGGTGTGTGTGTGAGTGTGTGTGTGTGTGTGTGTGTGTCCCTCAGCCAGCCTGCACCCTCTTCAATCTGGGACCCCTCTCATAATCCAGGACTGCTGGCTCCCAACCACTTGCCTGCCAGCCTGCCTGATTGTCCCTAACTGCTTCTGCCTGCAAGCCTGATCACCCCCTAACCACTCCCCTGCCAGCCTGATCGACGCCTAACTGCTCCTCTGCCGGCCTGATTGCTCCTAACTTCCATCCCCTGCTGGCCCGGTCACCCACAATTGCCCTTCCCTGGTGGCCCAGTCACCCCTAACTGCCCTCCCTTGCCAGCCTGGTCGCCCCTAACTTCCCTCCCCTGCTAGCCTGGTCACCTCCAATTGCCCTCCCCTGCTGGCCCAGTCAACCCTAACTGCCCTCCCTTGCCAGCCTGGTCGCCCCTAACTGCCCTCCCCTGCAGGCCTGGTTGCCCTGAACTGCCCTCCCCTGCTGGCCCTGTCACCCCTAACTTCCCTCCCTTGCCAGCCTGGTCACCCCTAACTGCCTTCCCCTGACAGCCCAATTGCCCCTAACTGCCCTCCCCTGCAGGCCTGGTCCCCCCAAACTTCCCTCCCCTGCAGGCCTGGTCCCTCCAACTGCCCTCCCCTGCTGGCCTGGGTCCCCCCAACTATCTTCCCCTGCAGGCCTGGTTGCCCTCCTCTGTCAGCCATCTTGTGATGGCCATCTTGTGTCCACATGGTGTGGCTATCTTGTGTGTTGGACTGATGGTCAATTTGCATATTACTCTTTATTGTATCCTATCTAATAAAAGAATAATTTGCAAATTGACCATCAGTCCAACACATAAGATGGCTGCACCCATGTGGACACAAGATGGCCACCACAAGATGTCCCGCAGGGAAGGGCAGTTGTGGGTGATCAGGCCAGCAATTAGGCTGGCAGGGGAGCAGTTAGGCATCGATCAGGCTAGCAAGGGAGTGGTTAGGGGCAATCAGGCAGGCAGGCAGAAGCAGTTAGGGGCAATCAGGCAGGCAGGCAGGTGAGCGGTTGGGAGTCAGCAGTCCTGGATTGTGTGAGGCATGTCCGACTGCCTGTTTAGGCCCGATCCCAGGATCAGGCCTAAACAGGCAGTTGGACATCCCTCGAGGAGTCCCAGATTGGAGAGGGTGCAGGCTGCACGGAGGGACACCCTCCCCCCCCCCCCCCCCCCCCCCCCCGTGCATGAATTTCGTGCACCGGGCCTCTAGTAGGTTTATATCTCAATTAACCTTGAAAAAATGGTTTATAATTTCAAATACCCTCCTGCCATTTATCCTGCAGTTTAGTTTAGATAAAACTATATAAAGGCAAATAAAAGACATGTCAATCATTATAAAAAAAATACACTTTTTGTTTCTTTGTTTTTTTACCTTTTCACAGAAAATTAAGGAAGTAATGATTTGTTTTCTCACCACTTACTAATTTCCTGCCTTATTTTACTACCTCCCTCGCCACCTTTCCAGTTAGCGTTAGTGTTGGACTTGGGGTCATTATGAGATTTCTGTTGGGAGGTGAACAGCCACTTTAGGTGCTGGCTGCAGGGTGAAGACCATTCTCATGCACCAGACTTGGTCCTTCATGGTCATTTCTCCTGAAAACCTGTGTGTGTGCAGGCCTGGCGGTGGGGGTTGGGATGGAGGCAGGCTTGAAGTGTGACAGCGCAGCCTGGGAGCAAGCTGGTGGTCTGCTTGCTCTCTAGCTGGGAGGCTGAGGCTCACGGATGGGCCTGGAGGCCAGGTCAGGACGTGTGAGCAAATACTCATCCAAGGGACACCACGCAGAGTACCCGTTAAAGCTCCCGGTCACGGTCCTGCACTAAGAAAGACATTCAGCAAACATGAGACAGGTCTGGGGAATTGAATAAGAGAAGCCCACCTTGCTCATATGCACACACATAGACGCATATACACATATGAATGTTTAGGAATGTCCTGCAATGCCACGTGTTCTTTCTGGAGAAGACCAGTGCACCTGGCCTTCTGTAACCAGGAGCGTTCTGGCATGTGGGGCTGTGCCTGCACCTGATCGCATCTGGAAGAGAGTCGAAGTGCTGCGGACGCTGGGCACAGAAGGGAACCAGAGAGAACTTCAAAACGACAAACAGGCCCAGTCACGAGTTTATCAGAGTTAAGTACACGATAATGACCAACTCACACAGAGAAAACAGGAAGAAGAGAGAACGTGCTCTGGGCATCTTCCATGCGACCAGGCGTCCTCATTGTAAGAGTCATTAAAACGTGCTTGTTTGGGTTATA
This sequence comes from Ia io, assembly GCA_025583905.1. Lineage (NCBI taxonomy): Eukaryota > Metazoa > Chordata > Mammalia > Chiroptera > Vespertilionidae > Ia > Ia io. Next base: position 5,244,291 of record JAJQQW010000011.1, on the reverse strand, counting down.
AAGGGGAAACGGGGCCGTGTCCTTGACTGGCCAGATAACTGCCGACCAGGGCCAAGTCTCACACACAGTCCTGATTTCTGTCCACCTGGGCCTCGATTCAGTCATTCACAACATGAGATTAATAATTACCACTCCTTTCTTTGCAAGAATGCTTCTAGAATAATCGAAACACCAAACAGAACACATTCTAAGCATCCTTGAGGGAGGAAAGGTTAAGGAATTATTAACCCATGAAAACGAAACTAAGAAATATCGATGCCTGCTCTCCTACCTGAAGGAGGGCTTAGCCATTTTCTGAACTTCCCGGAGCACATCGAAGAGAAATCAGCACCCCGCAGGCTGCGGGACCACAGCTCCCTGCTTCAGGACAATGTGCTCGATGCCCACTGACTGGAGCACAGGAGACTGGGTGGGGTGCCAGGCAGGGGCCAGAGAGGTGCCAGGTGTCACGGGGGAGAGCCCACCGAGTTCACTGCCCAGGCCCGCGTGTGGGCATCTGTCGGTGTCCTTGGGAAAGGAAGAGGACCCTGGGCAATCTGCAGTGTGCTATTTCTGAGCAAGTTTCGGAGTAAAGCCAAAAACACGAGACAAGACATGAATTTTTAAAATCAGTAACTACTTAGCTTCTTCTACGACCCCGGCTATAGTGCTGTGACATTCAGGGGACGATGCCAGTGAGATGGGAAGTTTCTTGTTCAGGGAAGTTTCCTTAACTTAGCTCCATGGAAATGCATCCTGATGCACACCCACAACCACACCCACATGGCGTGCATACACACGTGCACAGCCACACACATGTGCACAGTCACGCACACACAGCACACATATGTGCACACCCACACAAAACACACAGTACATACTCACACACATGCACACATGTGCACATTCTCTCACACATGTGCACATTACACACACTTTCCCTGCACAAAACTTAGTCCACCTTAGACAGGAGCAGGAGTGCAGTAGAAAACAGGGGCTTTCATCTCCCTCTTAGTGTTCGCAGCCAAACCCTCCTGGACACACAGGGAGCCGTGAGTATAAATAATTCCTTAGCATCAAATTAGGGTTTAAATTATTAGGCGAGGCCACACAGGGAAACAAACCTGAGACAGCCCACAAATCAGCTCTCCAAGTAACATAAGATGGCGGAGGAGACAGCTGTAATTCCACCTGCCCAATTTAAGTCACTCTGTCACTGAAAATTATATCAGACCGCAAGTTCATGACAAAAAGATCAACTGCCACACGGAGGCTTCGTGAGGCCCGAGGTCCCTGCAGCTGAAATCGCCTAGAGAAACTGTGCCGAGCCCCGCCCCGCGCTCTTACTGAAAAGACTGGTTGCCTTCGCACCAGACCCACGCCCTCTGGTGCACAGGAGGATGTTCCTTCTCATCAGACTCCGTCCTCACTACCCACTGGGCAAATGACCTCATTCCAGCACAGGCTGCCCCTGTCCACCGAGTCAGAGCTGGAGCACGAGGGGCCGGGACTGAAAGACAAGGGAAGAGGAGGGAGAGGAGAGGGTTGGGTGGGAAGGGGTGAGGGAGGGGGCAGGCAGAACCCGGGAGAATGCGTTTCTCTGTGCAGCAGCTACAGGCTTGGAGAGGCTGCTGGCCTCCCTCTCGGCGCCAGCTGCCCTGCCTGGGCCCCTTGGCTTCCCTGCAGCTGCCCGTTTCTCTTCAGCATGAAAGGGCATTGCTGAGCATGCTCTGCACAGCTCGTCACACGCCTTCACCCCGCAACCTTCACATGTGTTTGCAAGTTGCAAAAGAAAGTGCAATTAGCATGAAGTACGACAGGGACTTCTAAACCCAGTGCAATTCAAATGCAGAAAAATTACTAGTTCTAGAGAAGAGGTGCACGCGGACACGCGGCTTTAATCGCATCACTGCCCTGGGCTCCCTGTACACGTCCCAGGGAATCGCAGGAGGGTGGACACACAGCGCCCTTCCCGGAGGCAGGCGCGTCTGTGCTGGGGGCCATCCAGAAGCATTGCATACGGCCGAGTTGGGAACAGGACACTAAGTGCCGCATCAGAAACAGGTGTGGCTTCTCAGAGCACACTGTGGACGTGTGTGCGTGGAATGCCAGATCCTGAGAGGCTCACCCTCCTGTGGCCGCTCCTTAGACAAGCTTATGGTTCAGTGCGCTGCATGCGAGGCCGTCATCGCTCGCATGTAGCAAAGGCCTCTGCGTGCTAGGTTGGGAGCTAAAGGGTTACTTGGAAGTGGGAAACAGAAGTGATGCTTCCCACCCGCCCACCAGTGTGGCCCTACTTGTCCCTGGTCCTGGTCCCAGAGCCCCGGAGCCCCGGAGCCCATCTCCACAGCAGGTCAGGGCTTGTAGCTCGTCTCTCGCCTCTGTGGACCTGGCCTTGGGCATTTCCAAGCAGGGACGCACCGGGACCCCAACCCCCCAGCACTCTCTGCCCCACACGCTGGCCATCCCACCCCAATTCCTGCCCTGGAACCCGGGAAGATAGACGCACCTCGATAACTGTGTGGAGTTCCAGAACGTTTACATGTGCATACGGGAATATACAGTCAAGGCTCTTGCCCAACGTGCTCCAGATTGCTCTGGGAAGTTAGGCACAGAACCCCAGCCTGTGATTACTCCAGAGACCTTGCAACCAGCCGCCACGCACTTCCAATGACACTGTCAGTGAACACCGAGGAGCCGGAAGGCAAGGTGACATGCATGGCAGCAGGAAGGTGCGGGGCACTCCGTCGCTGGGTCACACTGGGGGAGCTGCGTTACTGAGAACCTAAGTTCAGGGCCTTCTGACCCAAAGGTGTGAGAAGAGGCAGAACAAACAGCCCTGAATCGAAGCAGCACCTAAGTCAGATGGCGAGAGAAAGCGTCCGGGAAAAGTAGACCTACGCGACGGCAGCAGAACCTAAATCTGCACAGCAGGCCCGGCCTGCAGGCCAGCGCGCAGCCACCTGTAACAGCATCTGTCCAATAAGCACGTGGGCAGCCCATCGCTGCGCAGGGCTCCCTGACCGTGTGCGGGGGTGGTAACCCCAAGAGGCTGGGTTTGGACGCTACAGGAACATCCCGGCCCAGGGAGGAGTCTCCCTCCAAAGGCTCCGGGTCCGAGCCCTGCCATCCTTCATGTGCGAGAACCCTTCCAAGTCAGTTCGTGCCCGAGGCACTCCCTGTACCTTCAATAAAGAAATAAGCCCCTGCTTTATGCATTTCCTGCTTTATGATCAAGTTTCTTTATTTAAAATATAAACTAAAAGTACATGAGTATGTGCCTTATCCATTGACTTTTTCTGGGAATGACATTCAGCTATTAGTTAAAATAACATCTCCCACCAGAGGAAGGTTTTCTGCTGCTGAGATTGCTCGACTGGCTTCACATGAGCAAGCCCAGAACAAGCACGTTTGGGTGATGGCACCTGGGGGTCGTGTACAGCCCGCGTGGACACCACGGAATGGGCACCAAACTCGGAAACTCGTGGCCCCTGGCAGTCAACCCAACAGCTGATTACCATGTTTCACATGAGACCCAACAGGGGCCTTTTAAGCAGTTTTCCATTTTAGCACCAGATTGCTGTAGTATGAATCTGGCCGCTGTATATTTTAATTTCTTTGAAACAAAGAGTACGAAAACCCATTTTTAATTGTTCTTAGAAGAATGTAAGGAAACCTACTTTTAATATAACTTAACTTTAACATGTTTAGCTTAGAATACACGAATCCGATAAAATGCCATCGATAAGTGCTTTTAACGAAGAATCAAATACTTACGCCATGATACCTGAGAGGTGAAACATTTCGGCTGTGATATAGGACAAATAACTGTACAGGAAGACAAATAGTGGCTCGATCACCCGTATGTTATGTGTGAACCGAGTGGTAAATGCCGCTATAAATCCCAGGAAGATGCCAATCAACATGCCACCGATGCCCACAACAAAGAAGTTGGCAATCCCGGCAAACACGTCAACAGTCTCAATGGTCTTCATCTGGCAGAAGGACTTGAACAGGTTGTACAGGACCTGTGGGGAGGGAGCGCATGGTCAGCTCTTCCAGCTGCGCCCCCCCTGCTCACCCCCCCGCCCCCGGCCCCGCCACCACACAGGCCTGCCTCTCAGAGGACGTGCCTCCTGGGCACCCAAGCGGTGGCGTGGCAGTTCCTACGCATTTGCTTATTTAAATCATATTCAATAGCTTTAAACTAAAGGCTTTGATAACAGCATGTTGTCAGGAAAACGTTTTCTAAAAGTAAGTGAGAAGAGAATTCAAAATTATTGCACAACTTACTCCAAAAACATCAATGCTTAGATACCACTTGGAAGCTCCTTGAGTGCTTGGTTGCCATCTGGCACACCTGCCTGTCCTCCTGAGGCCTGAGGGTGTGGCCGTGAATTATTACCTCCCAAAGCCCTATCGGGGGTAACGCCCTGGAAGGACCCGTCCTCTAGTGCCGGTGCCCTACTTGAGGGCACCCTCCGCCCAGGCCGCTGAGGCCCTCCACCTAGGCACCCCCCCAAACACAGACACATGCTTGGTGCAATGTGAGACCCAAAGGAGTCTTCTCAAGAGGCAGCAACCTGTGTGCATGTGTGTGTGAGTGTATGAGTGTGTATGTGTGGGTGCATATGTGTGAGTGTGCGTGTGTGTGCATGTGTGAGTGTATGAGTGTATGCGTGGGTGCATATGTGTGAGCGTGTGTGCATGTGTGAGTGTATGAGTGTGTATGTGTGGGTGCATATGTGTGAGTGTGCGTGTGCGTGCATGTGTGAGTGTATGAGTGTATGCGTGGGTGCATATGTGTGAGTGTGTGTGCATGTGTGAGTGTATGAGTGTGCATGTGTGTGTGCATGTGTGAGTGTGTGCTACGACTTCACACATATTTTGTGCCTCTAAAGTGACAAGAGGACACTGTTGCTTGGTTTCTGAAAAGTCTACAGTCCTTACATAGTGTTAGTTTAATACGCTTCAAAAATGCCAGGCGTTTCCTGCCCGCTGGCACCATGCCTTCAAACACATTGCTGAGGGCCCCTGAGCCGCTGAAGCCAGAAGGGACGGCCGGCCCACCCCTTTCCCCCCAGAACCAGCAGGAAAGCACAAGGGAGGCAGGTGCCCTGCTCCTTCTGACTGAGACGGACAGGCAGCATCTCCAGGAAAACCGGCTGACAGGACATCTGGGCACACAGGCCTGTTAGAGTAGAGGCCATGCTAGCTCTCACCTGGGTTATGAGAAACTCAAAATTCACCCACAATCACACTAATGCCAGGGCGATCCCAGAACCCAGGGCGCCGGGTCTTCTGGGCAAGTCTTTCAAGGTCACCCACGGGAGTCGACCCGAGTGTGTCCTAGTGAAAAGCCATCTGGCCTCTTCCTCCCACCGAGGTCCTTAGAGCTACACATTGCGGGTTTGGTGTGATGTTTTACTCTCTCCAACGGGGTCCTACACCCCGCAGGCGAGGACCACCGTAGCAGGATTTACTTCTCCAGGTCGCCCTGTAGACGAGGAGAAATGCCCGCTGGCCTTGGGACAACAACAGTGGCTTATTCCTCAGCGAGCAGGGGCGTCCTCCTCCCGGATGTGGGTGTAACGCTCAGGAGCATGGGCATAGCATGCCTGGAAACGACTGGAACAAGAGAGGAGAACAGCCACTCCCTCGCCCGAGGACTTAGACATCCCGCTGGCATCATCACTGGCCAGAAAGGAACGGCTCCACGCAGCAGCTGCTTCCTACTTACACCCGAGGCCTCTGCACGCCTCGGGTTTCAGCAGCAGCGACAAGCCTCCTGCTTCCTGAGAGGCTCCGAGAGGCGCTATTTATACCCCTTCCCTCCAAGCAGCCAAGGCCAAGGTGACTGTCACTCGCTGCCTGAGGAGAGAGAGACTGCCCGCCCGCCTCCAGCTACACCAGCAACCACAGCTTGCCTCACTCTAATGCCCTCCAGCACCACAAGACTCACTTATCCGTCTTTCACTCTCAAGGTTAGAATCCTGGACCGCCCGCCCGGCTTTGGGAAGGCTCCATACACCCGGCGCACTTCTCTTGTTAAGTCGCTTTCCCACACGCCTCGGTCTGGGAGGGGTCTCATCGCCGCCGCACAAAGCTCACCTCCTCACTCATTGTGTGTAACCCTCACATGATGATACCTTTCCCGTTGCTTTTCAGAGAGAGTGGGGGCAGGGGGGAGGGGGAGAAACACTGATGTGAGAGAGACACATTGACTGGTTGCCTCTCGAAGCTGCCCCCACCCGGGGCAGGGAGCCACCTGCAACCAGGTACGTGTCCTTGACGGGAGTTGACCCTGCGACCCTTCAAGGCATGGTCTGGCTCTCTGACCACTAAGCAACACTGGCCAGGACCGCACACACCATGCTTATTCATCTCGGGTTTCCCTCCTGCGTTTTTTTGAAACGAAGAGTAAGAAACCCAGCTCCTAAATCTAGGAAAAGTGCACCTGTCTTCCCGGGCCCAGCTGGAGCTGCTCTTCCTCCCGGGGCGGCCTGGCCTCCCACCGCCCTGCCAACCCCTCTCTGCCTCCTGCAGCCGGATGACTCCCAGCACCCAGGGTCTGCAGGGGGGCCGCGCTGTGCTGTGGGTGCTGCCTCTCAGATGCCTCAGCTCTCCAACAGAACTACCAGGCCCTGGTGCGCAGAGCCCACGTCCCTTCTTCTCCCTGTCTCTCGTCCCCCGCCCGCCCCACGCCGCCCACGGGTGAGGCCCAGGAGAGGCTCAGTATCCATTCCTCAGGAGCAGCAGGCACACTGCCATGCTGTTTCCGGAGCCCTTTTCCTGACAGCTCTCTCCTTCAGAGCTACCAGCGCCATGGCCTGCTTCTCATGTTCCTGTAGGCTTTGCCCAGGGCAGGCTGGGCACGGCTCTCCCTCCGCCCACCCAGCTGCCAGGGCAGTGCTGCAGGGAACATCTTAGGTATCAGCGTTACCTTGACAACCAGAAAGCTTTCCACAACCTCCCACCTGTTTTACACTGAACTTGATATCTACCGATCAGCACAAGATAAAATTCTTCTAGTTACAACTGATCACAAACCAGGACTTCATTCCAGTGAAATCCTGTAATCGCACCGCAGGGAAGCCACACAGCGAGTGCTTCTGGAGTCAGGGTTTTATCTGTGAATCATGTGCCCTCTGCCCGCGGGCGCAGCGGGTCTGTGCAGAGGTGACCTCACAGGCGAGGGTATTTTAAGCCTGACACGCCAGGGATGCGCTTGCCAAGTTCCGTAACGGGCTAATTTGACAGCTGTGTGCTTCCCAGTCTTTCTCTCACAATTATGTTTCTAAAACACTTACATTACTAACATCACAAATTATCTATTTCGATTGCAGATTTAAAATGTTCAATAACGCAGTGAAACTGTGACGCGAAGATGCAAACAATTCAGAGTCCTTTCTTGGAAAACTTCTGTTCCAGAAAACAGCTTTTAGGCCACTTTTTCTGATGTGAAACACAAAGAATAATCGTTTTTGGATGAGGAATTGTAAATCTATTCTGCTATTTGCAAAAGCAAAGTAAGGTGTCAAGCGGTCACCACATCCTCTTCAGCTTCTGAGACGACATCCACGGCCCAGCCTCCCCGCAGAGCCAGCTCTCCCGGCCAGGCTGGCTATGGTAGGCTGAAGAATTTTAAGTCTTCTTGGAAAATGTATTAGAATATTAGGTTGCATTGACATGTTCTAGAAATAATGTTGGAAATTACCATGTAATAAGCTAAGCCATTTGATTATGAACTACTGTGGAAATAGCAAGACTTCTCAAATAACTGGGAACCTAAGCAATCTTTGCATAATAAAAGAAATTTTAAACGTTTTCCTAAAATATTAATTATATGGGAAAGCACAAAAATCCTATAAAAAAGCTCACCTTTATTTTTTTGACTGTCATTTCTCCGGATAATTCTAATCTACTATTCAATCCACTACACCCTAGACCAGGGGTGGGGAACTTTTTCCTGCCAAGGGCCATTTGGATATTTATAACATCATTCACAGGCCATACCAAATTATCAGCTTAAAAATGAGCCTGCTGTATTTGGTCAAACATTTTATTAACTCTCCCCTAATGCCTTGGCAGGGCCAGACCAAATGATTTCTTGGGCCTTATACGCAGGCCGGATGTCCCCACCCCTGCCCTAGACAATAACACACAGAGTTTGACTGCAGTCATATATTATCAATTTCTCTTTGCTTTGAGACATTTTTGGGTAGGTTTTCTAACCTTCAACTCTGCCAGCTCAGTATTTAATTTACCATGACTTGGGGACCTACAATCTCACTCACGCTCCGGACTACATTTTTAACATTAATTCTCCCTGTTAATCTCCACCCTTCTAGTCGCAACTCAGAGCGACTCATCCTTTTCACTGTATGCAGCATGGTCCATATATTTTTAAAAATTATCTCCAATGTGAAGGAGAATTTTTTAATTTAAATTTTATTTATTTATTTTTAAAAATTGATTTAAAGAGAGGAAGAGAGAGGGAGAGAGAGAAACATCCATGTGACAGTGAAACATCGATTGTCTGCCTTCTGCATACCCCCCACCAGGGTGAGCCTGAAGCCCGGGCATGTGCCCTGAGCAGGAATCGAACCAGCAACCTTTCAGTGGATGGGACGATGCTCAACCAACTGAGCCACAACGGCCATGGCGTGGTCCATGTTTTTATATCTCTGTCTATTCCATGAGTTCCTTACACCTCTCCTACAGATAGGACTAGATGACGGAGTCAAAAGCCTCCCAGAAAACATGTCCACCTTTATGCTGTGAAGGTGCCTAAGAGACAGAATCATAATTTTTACACCTGTTTTCTAATTCACTCCACTGTCCAACCAGTTCAGTGAAATAAATCTCTATTCTTCAGCAACAGGCAGCCCCGCACTGGGCAGGGCCCCTTTCCGTGCAGGCGTGGACTGAAGGGGCAGCCCCGGGCACATGACCCACCGAGGAAGGCGCCTTGGTGTGAAACCATAACCGTTACCCTGACTTACCGGCCTTGGCCTTGGGGCAAGGCTTCTACCCGCCGAATGGCTGCCCGTCCTCTGCCTGGCCCTGCTCCTGTGTGGCCCGGGGTGGCTCGCCCATCTGGAGGGCCACCTCGGCGGCTCTGTGCCTCCGAGAGGAAGCCCAGGACCTGCCTCTGGAAGGCGGGCCTCGCACCCTGAGACCTGATTCCTGAGAAACTCGAAGGAGGACCACGGAGCATCTGCGCGAGGGGGCTGAGAGCGCGGCCAAGGCTCACGCTGCTGGGCCCGGCCCGAGGCGCTCCTTGCTCTTGAAGGAAGTGGAAAGTGGGGTGACGTCTCTGTGCAGCTTTCTGACACACAGGAGCCAGGAACCCCACACCGAACTGTCCGGTCTTCCGCAACCAGGGCAAGAGGCATCTGACCAAACACAGCCCGGCGCCTTCAGAAATGAGGAGAGTATAAAACAGCTTCACCGCGATGGCCGCTTCCCGTTAGCGTTCACGGTGGGCGAGCTGATGACTGACGGCTGTTAACGAACAACGGAGTAAAGGAGGTAGACTGTTGATTGAGTTCACTGGGCTGTCTTAAAACTCTGGGCAGCTATTCTAAAAAACTGGGTTTCCTTATCAAATTTATTTTCTAAAAAATAATATCTACATGGAGTTAATGGACATCTTTCAAGATGATATTCTGTCCGGTTAGGTAGGGTCTGTACACAGGCTGACGGAGGGTGATGCTGGCTCTCCCTGTTAATTTATGCTAACTTTGAAACGACTCAGCGATAACATTTTAATAACAGGAATTAATGGGGGGATTATATAAATTACTTGTTACTTAAATACACGTTACTTAATAAGCTTTATCTCAACTTTATTATTTGCAAAATGGGGAGAACACCTATTTCACAGGTTGTCTGAAGCCCTGAGCCCAAGTGCGCACACACAGGTCAGTGGTGCCCATGCCTCGCCATTCCCGCCATCCCCGCCCAGGACGCGGCTCCGGGACACAGCACCCCCTCACCAGCCCGAGCATTTTGAGGCTCCGGGACACAGCACCCCCTGGCCCAGCAGGGAGTGGCGGTACCTGCTGCTGACACAGGACCCTAGCTGCCTCTGCCTCTAACTATGTGCCAATTAATAAGAATTAAAAATAATTTGCATTTTCTGAATAAGTACCCATTTATGGGAAAATGGTGAAGCCCAGAACAATGCTGGCTGAGTGTGAACCAGAAGCGAGCTGTGTGCTGAGCTTTGCCCACGTGACAGACTAAAGGACCTCGGCGGGGTGGGGGGGGTGGCTGGTGTAGAGGGCACTCCATGGACATTGGCTGCCCCTTGGCCCTACCCCCCCCCCCGCCCCATACGGCTGCCCTGGTGAACGTGCTGAGAGAGGCGGGCTCCTCGGAGCCGCTCGCGGGACCCGCCACACGTTGGCATGCCCAGTGCACACACAGACAGGTGCTCGGCAGGAAATAAATCCTTAGTGAGAATCTCAGGACAGACAGCAGAGCATCCGCCCGGGAGGCCTGGCAGCACAGGTGCCGCGCTGAGCGGGACTCACCACTGTCACCGCGTCGTTCAGCAGGGACTCCCCGAAGACCAGGATGTAGAGCTGCTCGTTGACGTGAATGTTCTCGAAGACAGCGAGCACGGCCACGGGGTCCACGGCGGAGATCAGGCTGCCGAAGAGCAGGTTCTGCAGCAAAGTGATGTCGCTCAGGCCGAAGGCTTCGATCTGGCAGATGCCGAACAAGGACACGCCGATGCCGATGGAGTTCCACAGCGTGCCCACCACGGCGTACCAGAAGATGGTGCCGATGTTCTCGAAGAACGGGCGGGTGGGCATGAAGTAGCCCGCGTCCAGCACGATGGGGGGCAGGAGGTACAGGAAGAACACGTCTGTCTTCATGGCGGGAGGCGACTTCTCATCGACGCCAAAGATGATGCCCCCGAGCAGAAGGCCCACCATGATGAGCAGGCAGCTCTCCGGCACGATGGTGGGCAGCTTGTGGTAGAGATGGAAGCCTGTTCCAAAGCAAACGAAAACATGGCCGTGGTTCAGGCAGGAGCAGCGGGGACACAGCCCGTTCTCCGACAGAACCAACGGGCCTATTGCAACGTCCCCAGGCCGGCCCTGCGGTTTGGCTCGTGGCTAGAGCATGTGCAGGAGGCAACCAATCGATGTGTCTCTCACATCAATGTTTCTCTCTCTCTCTCTCCCCTCTTCCACCCTCTCTAAAAATCACTGGAAAAATATCCTCGGGTGAGGATTAACAACAACAAAAATCTCCCAAGTCAGTACAACTGGCTATAGACTGGCTTTCTAGATTATGATGTAAAAGTCTGATGATCTCCTTAAAGCTATTTTCCAAGTACTTTCAGGTACAACTTTAAATTTGAATCAGAGGTAGGTTGCTACAGGCACACAACATACAGTACCATTTGTCTAAATTCTGATTGTTTTCTTAAATAAGACAATGCAATGTTACATTTGGGACAACATCGTGATTCCCAGCACGTTTTCTGATGCAACCTCGTCGACCCTGTTTATGTTTAAGTGGAAGTGGAGGTCCAAGTGGCCCATGCGTCGAGGCCGCACGCCAGCTTTCGGACGCTCCTGTCGCTCTGCACGGAGAAGCGGGTGCAGCTTCCCCCGTGCTCAGCTCCAGGCTCTGCCACTCGGATGTGGACTATGCTTCCTTCTTCGGGTGGCGGCTCCTTCAGAGAACCCCGTCAGTCATCAAAGGAACGTGGGCAACCGCTGTAGGAGGGATGTGAGCTCGCACGGTCTCCAGTCTCAGAGAACGGATGTGTCTGAGACTTGCTCTACCATGGGCACCTGCCGATGGAGGCCCAGCCGCGTGCCCTGAGCAGAGTGGGAGGGCTGGAGAGCACTGGAGGCGGCGCCTGGCGGGAGAGGGGTGCTGAGCTCCGAGAGAAGGACGAGGCGTCAGGGAGTGAGATGTGGGAAAGACACTGTCTTCTAACCAGTGGGGCCACAGTGGGGCTGTACCACGGGGGCGCAGGAGGGGCGCAGGGGACACGGCTGCACAGGCACGTGGGCCCTGGGGAGTGACTGCGCGTGACAGGGTCCCTGAGGGCCTGGCGAGGACACCTCCTATCTGCAAGGCAGCGGGCCATCCTGAGGCTGTCACGCGTGGTAGAGCCCATGCAGCCCGTGGAAATGATCTCAATTATCAGAAGATAACATGAAAGTAACAGTAAAAGCCCTTAAACACGTACAATCACAGAGTTTTAATAAGTAAATTCTTGGAAGCTATAAGCTGTACTCTAACTCACAGCATGAAATAGTTTGTGAATCAGGAAAATCACCATAATTTGAAGAGATGCAAATAACTAATCTCTAAATAATTAAGTTAACATTTATTTGGTATTCAAACCATCCCTCCAGCTTGGATTATTTTGTTATTCACATTATAGCAGACTTTGGTAATTGCTGGGGAACATACACATTCACCTGGCTCAACAGGGCTTCCCCCATGACCTCTGGCCTGTTGACCTCTGTTAAAGGGAAGCTGCAGGAGTCCCCAGTGCCGCGGCCGTGACCCTGTCCTCTGCGGGCTGGCCTGTAGCAGCCCTCCCTGTGCAGGGGGACGTGCCTCCCGGGGTCATGGGCATTCAGCTCCTTTCTGGGGCGCAGACCTGAAGGCCGGACCTCCATGCTGGGGCCTTGCCAGCTGCCCAGACAACGGCCCGGCTTTGATCCAGCTCCTCCAGTCTCTGCTTGTGGCTGCGGGGAAGTTACCATCAGACTGAGGCCAGCTTGCTCATCTGTGAAATGGGGACCCATGCACCCACCACATAAAGGGCCGTAAGGTCACTGAGCCGGGACTGCAGAGCTCTGACCACTGAGCCTGCAGGGGCACAGACGCCCCAATGCCGGCCTTCTCCCCTCCTGTGCGTGCAAGAGCAAGAGGACACAGCTCCAAAGAAACACACAGACCCAGGAGCAGGCGCTCTGCAGGCAAACTGGAGCGGGAGCCTGTTCTCCGTAGGTCCTACTTCCCTTCTTGCCTTCTTTTCCTTTCCCTGCACCCAGCCCCAGGACGTGTGGGGTGCTGTCTATCCCTGTGTTGGAAGGAGATCCTGGTTCCAGGACGGAGGTGGGAACCCAGCGGAGAGAAGGAAGGAGCGAGACTGTGCTGTTGCCCCACACAGGCCAACACCTGCCACTCTCAGGTGCATCACTCACTGATCCTGGCGCTCCAGGGAGGGGCGGGCCAGCCGCGGGTAGGGGCGGGGCCAGCCGCCGGTAGGGGCGGGCCAGCCGCGGGTAGGGGAGGGGCCAGCCGCGGGTAGGGGAGGGGCCAGCCGCGGGTAGGGGCGGGCCAGCCGCGGGTGTAGGGGCGGGCCAGCCGCGGGTAGGGGCGGGCCAGCCGCGGGTAGGGGCGGGGCCAGCCGCGGGTAGGGGCGGGCCAGCCGCGGGTGTAGGGGCGGGGCCAGCCGCGGGTGTAGGGGCGGGCCAGCCGCGGGTAGGGGAGGGGCCAGCCGCGGGTAGGGGCGGGCCAGCCGCGGGTAGGGGAGGGGCCAGCCGCGGGTAGGGGCGGGGCCAGCCGCGGGTAGGGGCGGAGCCAGCCGCGGGTAGGGGCGGGCCAGCCGCGGGTGTAGGGGCGGGGCCAGCCGCGGGTAGGGGCGGGCCAGCCGCGGGGAGGGGCGGGGCCAGCAGCAGCCTAAACACAGGTGGGAGACCCAAGGGCCAGGAGGAAGGGCTGGAGGAGGCGCGGAGGGAGTGAGGCAGCAGATGGGGTAACAGCAAGGAGCAGGAAGAAACTTTTACTTAAGAAACCATGTGTTTATGTTTTTAAAGTGCTGCTCTCCTCTCTTGTAGGAAGGCTTAGCCCGTCCACGTTGGTCGGAGTGACCTGGGCTTGAACTTGGGCAGCAGCTTGAAGCTGCCCCGTTGCTCCACGGGCAAGGAGGGGGTGAAGGAAGGCCTCACAGGAGCTGCAGCTCGTGCTTTGGGGGAGCATGGCAGACACTGAATTTTACCACACACGCTCTGCTGGCACAAACGGTGTTGTACGTGGATGTCTACACTTTTATGAAGGACAAGCATCACACTTTTCAGCAAGATAACTATTCAAAACAAAACCAGAAAGGCTTCTTACACTTAATTATTCACAGAACAAAACAAACAAACCAACGTTTACAAATGGGTATGCACTTCTGGCCATCCCGTCCCCACCAGGCATTTCCTGAGAAGGATGTGGACGGAATACACAGAATTTGCTTTCCTCGGGTCATTATCGCAGCTAATACTATCGGGGAATGGATCAGTTATGGGGAAGTCAACTAAAGGGTCTTACCTAAAGGCTGACTGTGAGCTCCTGCAGGCTAGCTCGACGCTTAGTCGGGGCCACCCACCTTGTCTCTGCGCAGGCGCCGCTGGCAGCCAAGCTGCGCTCGGCTGAGAGGGCCGGAGGCAGCGGTGCGGAGCCTGGCTGCGGCCAGTGGATCGCTATTTGCGGGCGTGGAACTAGAATGCAGTTTTCTGTGTCACAACATATTATCTTTGTAGAATTTGTTTAGCCATTTAAAAAGATTTTAAAAGCCACCCTCCCCACAGGCCATCAGGACCAGGCTGAGGCTCACCTACCCCTGTCCAATTTGTTCTTTGTACTTCCTGCTTATAGTGTTCACAGCATCAGACTGTGCCCTCACTGACGACCGGCACACTGAAGTCTGTGAGAATGGATGCTTCAGCACGTATTTTATTTTCATTGCAATAGAAATTCACTTATGGGAAGGGGACCACGATTAGAGGTCTCCTGTACAAAATACATAGTTAAATATTTCTCTCTTGGAGTGAATTTATTTTAATTTCTCTCTGCATACATTTCTCTCTGCATATATTTTTGAAATGAAATGAGCTTAAAAACTAAGGAACTATGCTTAACTAAAGGCAATGAAATTAATTCATCACATTTTCTCATCCTATATAATAAAGAGGTAATATGCAAATTGACCCTCACATCCTCACAAGATGGTTGCCTACGACCAGGCTGGCAGGGGGGGCAGTTGGGGGTGACCAGGCCAGCGGGGGGGGGGGGGGGGGGGGGGGGGGGGGGGGGGCAGTTGGGGGCGACCAGGCCTGCGGGGGGGGGGGGGGGCAGTTAGGGGCAATCAGGCCAGTGGGGGGGGGGCAGTTAGGGGCGACCAGGCAGGCAGGCAGGCAGGTGAGGGGTCTCATCGCCACTGCACAAAGCTCACCTCCTCACTCATTGTGTGGTTCAGGATTGTGAGTCGGACATCCCCCAAGGGGTCCCGGATTGGAGAGGGTGCAGGATGGGCTGAGGGGACTGCCCCTCCCTGTGCACAAATTTCGTGCACCGGGTCTCTAGTTTTAAAATAATATTTTTGTCAAATTCTGGGAAGAAAGCAAAGCGAGAAACACTGGAAGCTTCTAGATAGCACAACCCACAAAAGAGCAACAGTGTAAAAATCTGAATCAGACATTCACACCACCAAAAGCCATACAAAGTCTCAGACTCTTCCCAGCAGTGAGGGAGGAGACGCTGCGGAGTGAGCCAGGCAGGCCTCAGGAAAGAGCACCCGAGCTGAGGCAGACACAGCGTCCTAAGGATGCTGCGTCTGTTCAGCGGCCCAGTACAATGGCCTTGCTAAGGGCCGCACACTCGCCACGTCTGTGACCAGTAGGAGCCACACAGTGCCAGCTCTGCAGAGCGCGCTTCCGGGGCTGCTCACTCACAAAGCACCTTGGGAAACTGGAGTACACCAAGGAATATTTGGCTGGGAAAATGGTAAATATTTCTGAAATACATTAAATTTGTTCTTAAGCAATAAAAGAAATAAAGCAGGTTCATTCAGCCTAAAATGCTAATTTCATGTATCTCAGTTCACATAACAAAATATCATTTTTATTTGTTCCTTTTTATTGAATTTATTGGGGTGACACTAGCTAACAAATTCTATGCGTTTCAGGTGCACAATTCTAAACACATCAGAAACCAGTAGAATTTTGGAGTGCATTCTGCTAAGTGAAATAAGACACTGTACTGTGTGATCTCCACCCCAAGCCAAGTCTCTGTCCCACCCCATTTATTCCCCATGCCCTCCTCCACACCCCTTCCACTCCCAGTCATCACCACCCTGTTGTCTTTTCTTTTTTCTTCTTTGCTCAAGTCCTCTACCCCTCCCTACCTCTGAAGCTGTCAGCCTGCTCTCTATGAGTCTGTCTCCATATTGCTCATTCATTTTGTTCATTAGAATCCACAGGAGTGAAATCATATGGTACTTGTCTTTTTCTGATTGTCTTATTTCACTAGCATAATGCACTCTAGATCCATCCATGCTGTTGCAAAGGGTAAAATTTCCTTTTTTAAAAAATAGCTGAGTAGTATTTCACTGTGTATAAATTCCCATAAGTGGAATTTCTGGGTCATAAAGCAGTTCTATTTTTAATATTTTGAGGTAATTCTATACTGCTTTCCACAGTGGCTGCACCATCTGCATCCCCACCAACAGTGCATGAGTGTTCTCTTTTCTCCACATCCTCACCAGCACTTGTTGTTTGTTGATTTATTGATGATAGCCATTCTGGCAGGTGTGAGGTGATTATCTCACTGTGGTTTTAATTTGCATCTCTGATGATTAGTGATGTTGGGCATTGTTTCATATGTCTATTGGTCATCTGTATGTCCTCCTTGGAGAAATGTCTATTCAGGTCCTTTGCCCATTTTTTAGTTGGATTGTTTGTTTTTCTGGTGTTGAGTTTTATAAGTTCTTAATAAATTTTAGATATTAATAACATATCATTGGCAAATATGTTCTCCTATTCAGTGGTTGTCTTTTCATTTTGTTGATGGTTTCCTTTGTTATGCAAAAACTTTTTAGTTTTGTCAGGCTAGTGTAGCTCAGTGGTTGAGTGTTGACCTATGAACCAGGAGGTTAGGATTTGATTCCTGGTTGGGGCACATGCCTGAGTTTTAGGAGCTGATTCTTTCTCATCATTGATGCTTCTATCTCTCTGTCCCTCTACCTTTCTCTCTGAAATCAATTTAAAAAAAATTTAAAAACTTTTAAATTTGATATAGTCCCATTTGTTTCCCTTGCCTGAGGAGATATATCAGAAAAAAATATTGCTATGAGAAATATCTGAGATTTTACTGTCTATGTTTTATTCTAGGCTTTTTTTGTTGTTGTTTGTTTTTGTTTCAAGTCTAACATTTAAGCCTTTAATCCATTTTGAGTTTACTCTTGTGTTAGGTATAGGAAGGTGGTCTAGTTTAAATTTTTGGCACATATCTGTCCAATATTTCCAACACCATTCATTGAATAGACTTCTTTATCCCATTGTACATTTTTTCCTCCTTTGTTAAATATTAATTTACTATAAAGTTGTGGGTTTAGTTCTTGGATCTCTATTCTGTTCCATTGATCTATATGTCTATTTTCATGCCAGTACTATGCTGTTTTGATTACAATGGATTTGTAGGTAGCATGATTCCTCCAATTTTGTTCTTCTTTCTTAAGATTGCTGTGGCTATTTTTTTTCTTTTGTGTGTGTGTGTGTGTGTGTGTGTGGTTCCATATAAATTTTTGGAATACTTGTTCTAGTTCTGTGAAACATGCCACTGGTATCTTGATAGGAATTGCATTGAACCTACAGATTTCTTTGGGTAATATGGACATTTTAATGATGTTAATTCTTCATATCCATGAACATAGTATATGCTTCCACTTATTTGTATTTTCTTCAATTTCTTTCTTCAGTGTCTTATAATTTTCTGAGTAGAGACCTTTTACATCTGTGGTGAAATTTATTCCTAGGTATTTTATTCTTTTTGAAGCAATTGTGAATGAGATTGTTTTCTTAGTTTCCCTTTCTGACAGTTAATTACTGGTGTTTAAACATGCATCTGATTTCTAGATATTTATTTTGTAACCTGCTACTTTACTGAATTCATTTATCAGTTCTAGTAGTTTTTGTGTGGAATCTGTAGGGTTCTCTCAAATGATGACAATTTTACTTCCTCCTTTCCAATTTGGATGCTTTTTATTTCTTCTTTTTGTCTCATTGCTGTGGCTGGGAGTTTTAGTACTATGTTGAATAAGAGTGGTGAAAGCAGCAGTCAGCCCTCTGACTGGGGAAGTCCCAGCACTGGAACAATGACCGCCACGAGCACCTCCACTGAGAGCACCTCTGTCTAGAAGAAAGCTGCCCCCAAGTTCCTGCCCCAATGCCAGACAGTCCAGTTTCTCTTTGTATGTGTCTGGGTCCCCGAGAGCCTCTCCCGGCAGTGGAGCGCAGAGGAAGTGGGAGCTTTCTATAAACCACAGCAATCTAGAAGCTGCAAATCCTACCCTCTTCCTAGATGCACAACATAGAGAAATGCCAAAGAGAAAGCACAGAAACTCAGCTTGTCCCCAGATGAGAGGTTAAGAAGTTTGCCCAAGGCGCGTCCCAGTGACTGGGCCCACTGGTGAGTCTCAGACTGTGCCACCCTCCCACCAGGCCCGCTGTTTCAGCCCCGGGCCTCGTATGTCCTGGCCACTGGGCCCTCTGGTGAGTCTTGAACTGTGCAACCATCCTGCCAAGCCTGCCGCTGCAGCCACAGGCCCTGTGAAACTCGGCATCTAGATACTTTGGTGAGAGCAAAAATGTGGAGACAAAAAAAGAACCCCAAAAAGAAATAAAAGGAGTAGCAAGAAAAGGAACTAAATGAAACAGAGGCATGAAATATGTCAGAAGAAGAATTCAGCGTAAGCGTCATAAATTTCTAAACCAGCTGGATGAGAAAATCAACAAGTTATGCAAGAATCAAGAGGAAATAAAGAGTGATATAGCTACAATAAAAAACACAATGGAAGTTTTCAACAGCAGACTAGAAGAAGCAGGGGACCGAATTAGCGAATTAGAAGACAGGGCAACAAAACATACCCAATCTGAACTGCAATTGAAGAGAAAAATTAAAAAGCAAGAGGAGAGCCTAAGGGAGCTTTTGGACAACATGAAACAAAGTAATATATGTATAATGGGGGTGCCAGAATGACAAGAAGAGGAGCAAGGATTAGAAAACCTATTAGAAAACTTCCCTGATTTGGGGAAGAAAAAAGTCAGACAAGCACAGAGAGTCCCAAACAAGATGAACCCCCAAAGACCCACACCAAGACACTTCATAATTAAAATGGAAAACATTAACAACAAAGAGAGAATCTTAAAGGCTGCAAGAGACAGACAGTTACCTACAAGTGATCTCCCATTAGGTTATCAAATGATTTCTCAACAGAAACACATCAGACCAGAAGGGAATGGAATGAAGTATACAAAGTTATGCAAGGCAGGGGACTGAATCCAAGAATACTCTATTCAGCAAGGCTATCATTAAGAAATGAAAGGGAAATCAGGAGCTTCACAGACAAAAAAAGGCTAAGGGAGTTTATCACTACCAAGCCAGCAATGCAAGAAATGCTAAAGGGACTGTTGTAAAAAGAAGAAATAGAAAGAGAAGAAGGAACACATGCACAAAGAATAAAAATGGCTGCAAACAAGTACCTATTACTAATAACTTTAAACATAAATGGGTTAAATACTCCAATCAAAAGACATTGAGTGGCTGAATGGATAAGAAAACATGACCCATATATATGCTGTCTACAAGAGACCCACCTCAGAACAAGGGTCTCACACAGACTGAAAGTGAAGGGATATAAAAATATCTTACAGGAAAATGGAAATGAAAAACAATCTAGGGTAGCAATACTTATAACTGACAAAATAGACCTCAAAGTGAAGGCCATAACAAGAGATAAGGAAGGCCACCTCATAATACTAAAGGGATCGGTCCAACAAGAAGATATAACTCTGGTGAACATATATGCACCCAATGCAGGAGCACCCAAATACATAAAAAAACTTCTGGAAGATATCAAGGGAGAGATCAACAGCAATACAATCATAGTAGGGGACTTTAACACCCCATTGACATCACTGGATAAATCCTCTAGACAAAAAACCAACAAAGAAACAGCAATCCTAAATGACTCACTAGATCAGATGGAACTAATTGACATTTTCAGAACATTTCACTCCAAAGATACAGAATATACATTCTTCTGAAGTGCACATTGGACATTTCCAAAGATAGACCACATATTAGGACATAGACAAAGTCTCTTCAAATTCAAGAAGATTGAAATCATATCAAGCATCTTCTCAGATCACGATGGCATAAAATTAGAAATCAACTACGATAAAAACAATGAAAAAAATCAAACACTTGGAGGCTAAATAGAATGTTATTAAACAACTAGAGGCCCAGTGCATGAAATTCATGCATAGGGGGAGGTGTCCCTCAGCCCAGCCTGCACCCTCTACAATCTGGGCCCCCTCGAGGGGTCGGGTCTAAATGGGCAGTCGGACATCCCTCTCGCAATCCAGGACTGCTGGCTCCCAACTGCTCGCCTGCCTGCCTGCCTTCCTGATTGCCCCTAACCGCTTCTGCCTGCCAGCCTGATCACCCCCTAACCACTCCCCTGACAGCCTGATTGATGCCTAACTACTTCCCTGCCAGCCTGTTTGCCCCTAACTGCCCTCCCCTGCAGGCCTAGTCACCCCTAACTGCCCTCCCTGCAGGCCTGGTCACCCCTAACTGCCCTCCCCTGCAGGCCTGGTTCCCCCCAACTGCTCTCCCCTGGGTCCCCCCAACTGCCCGTCCCTGCAGGCCCGGTCACCCCCAACTTCCCTCCTCTCCTGGCCTGGTCACCCCTAACTGCCCTCCCCTGCAGGTTGGATCACCCCCAACTGCCATCCCTTACAGGCCTAGTCCCTCCCAACTGCACTCCCCTGCTGGCCATCTTGTGTCCAAATGGGGGCAGGATCTTTGACCACATGGGGGCAGCCATCTTGTGTATTGGAGTGATGGTCAATTTGCATATTGCTCTTTTATTAGATAGGATAGAGTAGTGGTCAGCAAACTGCAGCTCACGAGCCACATGCGGCTCTTTGGCCCCTTGAGTTTGTGGCTTGTGAGCCGCGGTTTGCTGACCACTGCTTTAGGACAATGATTTGGGTGATACCTTAGAGCAGTGGTCGGCAAACTACAGCTTGCAAGCCACAAAATCAAGGGGCCAAAGAGCCACATGTAGCTCGCAAGCCACAGTTTGCCAACTACTGGGATAGAGGCCTGGTGCATGGGTGGTTTGCCCTGAAGGGTGTCCTGGATCAGGGTGGGGGTTCCCTTGGGGCATGGGGCGGCCTGGGTGAGGGGCCTGTGGTGGTTTGCAGGCCGGCCACGCCCCCCAGTGATGCAAGCGGAGGCCCTGTTATCTTCTACAATTGAAACTTTGAATTATCTTCTACAATTGAAACTTTGTAGCCTGGAGCGGAGCCAAGCCTCCTGCTTGCTCTGTGGTGGCAGCCATTTCTGTTGGGATTTATTTATCTTCTATAATTGAAACTTTGTAGCCTGGAGTGGAGGCCTAGGCCGGCCAGGGTGTGTGGAAAGCTTGGCTTCCTCCATTGCCGGGGAAACCCAAGCTTCCTTCCTGCTTGCTCTGTGGCCGCAGCCATCTTGGTTGGGTTAATTTGCATACTCGCTCCTGATTTGCTGGTGGGCGTGGCGGAGGTATGGTCAATTTGCATATTACTCTTTTATTAGATAGGATGATTGGGTTACTATAGAAATCAATGAAGAAATTAAAACCATCCTGGAAACAAAAGGCAATGAAAACACAACAACCCAAAAGCTATGGGACACAGTAAAAGCAATCCTGAGAGGGAAGTTCATAGAATTACAAGAAATTCTTCCTCAAAAAATAAGAAAAACTGGTAATAAATTATCTAACTTGACAACTTAACGAATCAGAAAGAGAACAACAAGAAAAGCTCAGAATGAGCAGAAGGAAGGAGAAAATAAAGATCAGAGCAGAAATAAATGACATAGAGACAAACAAAAAACAAAAAACGATACAAAAGATCAATAAAACCAAGAGCTGCTTCTTTGAAAGGATAAACAAGAGTGATGAACCTCTAGCCAGGCTCACCAAGAAGCAAAGACAGAGGACCCAAACAAACAAAATCAGAAATGAAAGGTGAGATAACAGACCCCACAGAAATACAAAAAAACAACAACACTATGAACAACTCTATTTCAACAAACTGGTCAATCTAAAAGAAATGGACATATTCCTTGAAAAATATGACCTTCCAAAACTCAATCAGGAAGAATAAAAACATCTGAATAGGCCAATAACTATGGAGGACATTGAAGCAGTCATTAAAAACTTCCAGCAAACAAAAGCCCTCAGCCAGACGGCTTCACAGGGAGTTTCACCGAACATTCAAAAAAGAACTAAAACTTATCCTCCTCAGACCATTCCAAAAAATTCAAGAGGAAGGAACACTTCCAAGCTCCTTCTATGAAGCCAGCATTACCCTAATACCAAAACCAGATGATACACTACAAAGAAAGAGAATTACATGCCATTATCCCTGATGAACATAGATGCTAAAATCCTCAACAAAATTATAGCAAATTGCATCCAGCATTACATTAGAAAGATCATACACCATGACCAAGTGGGACTTATCCTAGGGATGCAAGGATGGTACAATATCTGCAAATCAGTAAACATGATACATCACATAAACAAACTGAGAGATAAAAATAACATAGCTATATCAATTGATGCAGAAAAAGCATTTGACAAAATCCAGCACCCTTTCCTGTTAAAAACCCTAAGCAAAGTGGGACTAGAGGGATCATACCTCAACATAATAAAATCCTTATATGACAAACCTATAGCCAGCATCATATTCAGTGGGCAAAAACTAAAACCATTTCTCCTAAGAACAGGAACAAGAGAGGGATGCCCACTCTCACCACTCCTGGTCAACATAGTACTGGAAGTGCTAGACATAGCAATTAGACAAGAATAAGAAATAAAAGGCATCCAAATTGGAAAAGAAGTAAAACTGTTATTATTCACAGATGACATGATACTGTACACAGAAAACCTTAAAGACTCCATCAACTATTAGACTTAATAAATGAATTCAGCAATGTTGCAGGATACAAAATTAATACCCAGAAATCAAAGGTTTTTTTATACACCAATAATGAACTTACAGAAAGAGATATTAAAAAAAAAATCCCATCTACCATTGCAACAAAAAATTAAGAAACCTAGGAATAAACTTAACTAAGGAGGTAAAAGACCTGTACTAAGAAAACTACAGGACATTGAAAAAAGAGATAGAGGAAGATAGAAACACATGGAAGAATATACTGTGTTCATGGATTGGTAGAATGAACATCGTTAAAATGTCCATGCTACCCAAAGCAATCTATAGATTCAATACACTCCCCATTAAAATACCAACGGCATATTTCACAGACCTAGAAGAAACTCCCCCAAAATTCATATGGAATAAAAAAAGACCCTGAATAGCCACAGTAATCCTGAGAAAGAAGAACAAAGTAGGAGGGATCTCAGTACCAGATATCAATCTATATTACAAAGCCACAGTTCTCAAAACTGCCTGGTACTGGCACAAGAACAGACATATAGACCTATGGAACTGACCAGAGAACCCAGAAATCGACCGAAGCCATTATGCTCAATTAATATCTGACAAAGGAGGCAAGAGCATACAATGGAGTCAAGACAGTCTCTTCAATAAATGTTGTTGGGGAAATTGAACAGATACATGCAAAAAAATGAAACTAGACCACCAACTTACACCATACACAAAAATAAACTCAAAATGGATAAAGGACTTAAACGTAAAATGGGAAATCATAACAATCTCAGATGGATCCACAGGCAGCAAAATCTCAGACATATGCCGAAGGAACTTCTTCACTGATATTGCTCCTAGGGCAATGGAAACTAAAAAGAAAATAAACAAATGGGACTACATCAAAATAAAAAGCTTCTGCACAGCAAAAGAAAAAGCAATAAGAAAGCCCATTGCAGGGGAGAACATATTTGCCAATGTTATCTCCAATAAGGGTTTAATCTCCAACATTTACAGGGAACTCATACAACTTAACAAAAGGAAGATAAACAATCCAATCAAAAAATGGGCAACAGACCTAAATAGATACTTTTCGAAAGAGGACATACAGAAGGACATGCATGAAAACATGCTCAAAATCACTAATCATCTGAGAGATGCAAATCAAAAGGACAATGAGGTACCATCTCACACCTGTCAGAATGGCTATCATCAACAAATCAACAAACAAGTGCTGGCGAGGAAGTGGAGAAAAGGGAACCCTCGTGCACTGCTGGTGGGAATGCAGACTGGTGCAGCCACTGTGAAAAGCGTATGGAGTTTCCTCAAAAAATTAAAAATAGAATTCCCATTTGACCCAGTAATCCCACTTCTAGGAATATATCCCAAGAAAACAGAAACACCAATCAGAAAGGATATATGCACCCTTATCTTCATAGCAGCACAATTCATCATAGCCAAGATTTGGAAACAGCCTAAGTGCCTGTCAGCAGATGAGTGGATTAGAAAACTGTGGAACATCTACACAATGGAATACTACACTGCTGTAAAAAAGAAGGAATTGTTACCATTTGTAACAGCATGGGTGGACACGGAGAACATTATGCTAAGCGAGATAAGCCAGCCGGAGAAAGGTAAATATCACATGATCTCACTCATTTGTAGAATATAACGAACAGCATAAACTGATGAACAAAAATAGATCTAGAGACAGAGAAGCATCTAACAGTCGGTCAAACCTCAGAGAGTAGTCAGGGGAGGGGTGTGTGTGTGTGTGTGTGTGTGTGTGTGTGTGTGTGTGGTGGCAGTAAGAGATCAAAGGACTTGTATGCATGCGTATAAGCATAACCAATGGACACAGACAGTAGGAGAGTGAGGCATGTGCTGGGGTCCGGAGTGGTCGGAAAGAGGTCAACGGGGGAAAAAGGAGACATATGTAATACTTTAATCAATAAAGAATAATAAAAAAAAAGAGTGGGGAAAGTGAACATCCCTGTCTTGTTTCTGATCTTAATGGAAACACATATGCAGTTTTTGTCCATTGAGTATGATGTTGGCCGTGGGTTTGTCATATATGTCCTTTATTATGTTGAGGTATGTTCCCTCTATTCCCACTTTGCTGAGAGTTTTTATCACAAGTGGGTGCTGAATTTTATCAAATACTTTTTCTGCATCTACTGAAATGATCATATGGTTTTAATCATTCATTTTGTTTATGTGGGTTATCACATTTATTGATTTGTGGATATTATGCCAACCTTGCACCCCATAAATCCCACTTGATCATGATGCATGGTCTTTTCAATGTATTCCTGGATCCAGTTTACTAATATTTTAAAAAATATATATTTTATTGATTTTTTACAGAGAGGAAGGGAGAGGGACAGACAGTTAGAAACATTGATGAGAGACAAACATCGATCAGCTGCCTCCTGCACACCCCCCACTGGGGATGTGCCCGCAACCAAGGTACATGCCCTTGACCGGAATCGAACCTGGGACCCTTCAGTCCGCAGGCCGACGCTCTATCCATGGAGCCAAACTGGTCAGGGCCCAGTTTACTAATATTTTTGAGCATTTTAGTAACTATATTCACTAGGGACATTCGCCTATAAATTTATTTCTTTATAGTGTCTTTGTTTGGGTTTGGATTTAAGCTAATGATAGCCTTATAGAATGAGCTTGGGAGTATTTCCTACTTTTGGATATTTTGGAATAGTTTGAGAAGGATAGGTGTTAGTTCTTTTTTGAATATTTGGTAAGATTTACCTGTAAATCCATCCAGTCCTGGACTTTTATTTGTTGGGAGTTTTTGATTTCTGCTTCAATTTCATTAGTTATAATCTATCCATTAAGATTCTCTGATTCTTCCTGATTCAGTTTTGGAAGATTTTATGTTTCTAGGAATTTATCCATCTTGTCCAAATTGTCTAATTTGTTGGCATATGGTTGTTCATAATTCAAATATACATTTAAAAAAATAGAATGCTATAGGCAAAAAACCCCAATCAGAAACAGAGAGAAAATAATAGAAAACACCATTTTGACCAGATACATCAACAAGCTTCTGAGTAATAGAATTTAATTCTAAAAATAAATATAATCACAAGCGAGTTAATAAATAATAAATAAGCAAAAAATAAATAAATAGCATAGAATTCAATAAGCAGAATCAGCTGATGTATGTCAATACTTCATTAAATGTGAATATAGATTTGTCATAACATTCAGTTAGATGCTGGAAGTGAAAAAAAACACTTAATATTTACACCTCCAAAAACAGTGCAGCTGTGAAGACAGAGGTTTTCCAAAAGCTCCACTTATGAGGTTTGCAAGGGACTTTCACCCCACAAATAACTTAAGCACTATTTTTTCCATGTGACTCGACCACTTGCATAGAAAAAGGAAAACATAATGAGTTTAGTCTGTCCATGAAGAACTTTAAAAAGGAAGAGAGTTTAACCCTTAGTCGGATACTTGTTGAGTGCCTTTCCTGTATGTGGCTCTGAGAGACCCAGAGTTGGATCATGAATAGACCATGTCTGCAGTGAGCTTATATTTGGCACAGGAGACAAGACAATGCAAGATAGTAAGCGATAGAGCTATTCTAGCAAATTACTGAATCCAAGGAAGGCATCATGGGAATCCCAATTTATAGCTGGGCAGTAAGAAGCACAGGTGGCAATCTGGGACTCACAATTGGTATCTGAAATGTGGGCAGTGTTGTCAGACTCAGCCCTTTGCTAGTGGGACCTGGTGCCAACTCCAAGGAGATAATGTCAGAATTGAACTGAGTTGTAGGATACCCAGCTGGTGTCTGCAGAGTAGTTGAGAATTGCTTGTGGATAATCTGCACATTAGGTGGCCAAAAACATTCTCTGTGTGTGTGTGTGTGTGTGTGTGTGTGTATGGGCAGTGAAACAGTAAAAAAAAATTAAAAGCAAGATAACAATTCCTGACCTTTACATGTGGTAAATAATCCTATCTAATAAAAGAGTAATATGCCAATTGACCATCACTCCAACACACAATATGGCTTCCCCCATGTGGACACAAGATGGCTGCCACAAGATGGCTGCCACAAGATGGCCAGCAGGAGAGGGAAGTTGGGAGGGACCAGGCCTGCAAGGGAGGGCAGTTGTAGGAGATCAGGCCAGTAGGGGAGGGAAGTTGGGAGGGAACAGGCCTGTGTATGACTGAATCAAAATGATTCCAAGGTTTTGCTCAAACAAATGGGTGTAGAGTGGGGTTATTTACTGAGACAGAGGACAATGGCAAGGGGCATTTCAGGGAAGGAAATTAAGATTGTAAACACCAACCAGAATCTCTTTCAAAAATACCACAGAGCTTAACAAATTGATAGTTAAGATTTATCTAGAAGAAATGGCAGGCAATTTTTACAGAACATTATAAAAGAGCTATCACTTCTGAAAGGGCATAATCTCAAGCCTGCCCAATACCACTGCCCAAAATATTGGCATGTGCTTTTATTAATACCATAATGGATCATACTGATGAAACAGTAAGACCATATAATGGCATACAGTAAGTCCTCGGGTTACGTCGGAGATCCGTTCCCACGGCGCCACGTAACGCAATTTTTGCTGTAAGTCAGAACCCACCTACATAAGCACCTATGTCACTCACATGGAGCACATACACAGCAGTAATGAAGTGAAACAGTAAAAAAAAATTAAAAGCAAGATAACAATTCCTGACCTTTACTTGTGGTAAATAATCCTATCTAATAAAAGAGTAATATGCAAATTGACCATCACTCCAACACACAATATGGCTGCCCCCATGTGGACACAAGATGGCTGCCACAAGATGGCTGCCACAAGATGGCCAGCAGGGGAGGGCAGTTGGGAGGGACCAGGCCTGCAAGGGAGGGCAGTTGTAGGAGATCAGGCCAGCAGGGGAGGGAAGTTGGGAGGGACCAGGCCTGCAAGGGAGGGCAGTTAGGGATGATCAAGCTTGCAGGGGAGGGCAGTTAGGGGTGACCAGGCTGGCAGAGGAGGGAAGTTGGGGGCGACCGTGCCTGCAGGGAAGGGCAGTTGGGGGGGACCCAGGCCTGTAGGGGAGAGCAGTTGGGGAGGAACAGGCCTTCAGGGGAGGGCAGTTGGGGGGGGACGAGGCCTGCAGGGGAGGGCAGTTAGGGGTGACCGGGCTGGCAAGGGAGGGCAGTTAGGGGTGACGAGGCCTGCAGGGGAGGGCAGTTAGGGGCAATCAGGCTTGCAGGGGAGCAGTTAGGCATCAATCAGGCTATCAGGGGAGTGGTTAGGGGGTGATCAGGCTGGCAGGCAGAAGCGGTTAGGGGCAATCAGGAAGGCAGGCAGGTGAGCAGTTGGGAGCCAGCAGTCCTGGATTGTGAGAGGGATGTCCGATTGGAGAGGGTACCCGAATTTCGTGCACCGGGCCTCTAGTAAAAAACATAAAGCACATACGTACATATGTCGAAATGACGGAACTTTTTTTTTTAAAAATAAATAAATGGGAGATGGCGACAAAACCACAAAACAATGTACGTTGAGTCCAACGTAACCTGAGGACTGCCTGTAGAGTGGGTTCAACAATCCTATATAATAAAAGGGTAATATGCAAATTGATCCTAATGGCGGAACGACCAGAATGACCGCTTGACCAGTCACTATGAGGTGCACTGACCACCTCTCAGTCCCTTTCCCCGACTGGCAGGCTCCCATCACCCAATGGCAAACAGGGAACTGGGGGTGGGTGGCAGTGGGGGTGGGGCCAGCTGCAGGCAGCCAGGGAAGATGGCCCTGATTGCAGGCCAGGCCTAGGGACCATCCCTGCACACGAATTTCATGCACTGGGCCTCTAGTGTCATATAAAAATGCTGTACAACAATGGGAAAAGAGACTAATTTAATCAGCGGTATTGGATGAGATAGGTAAAGAAGAAGAATATAGACATACATTTATTTTTTAAATTCTACAACTGTGGGAAATTCCATATAGGTCAAAGAATTTAGCATTTATAAAGAAAAAAGGAATTAAGAAAACAGAAGGAAGTCCTATGCTGTAATCATCTCAGTTACAAAGAAGTGACATAATCAGTGACAAAAAGTAAAGACTATTAAGATAAAAGATAGGCATACTTAAAGTCACCTTTTTAAGTTTGAGCAAAAAAAAAAAAGAAGAAAATGAAGATAAACAACAACAACAACTTCTGCTTCTGCTTCTGTATTATTTTTCTCTATTTTTCCCACTAAGTAAAAAAAAAATCCCCTGGATCTCGAAGATGGCAACCGGCAGGAAGGTAGGGAGGGAGAGAGTGTGAGAGAGTGAGGGAACCATAGAGGAGAGTGTAGACGTGTGGGGTGTGTGTGTGTGTATGAGCTAGGGACAGTTAGATTTTGCAGGCCCTCCAAGGGGCTCCCAAACCGGGCAGTCTTAGACATAGGAGCCCCACGCACAAAGTGGACACTCCAGGGCGGCCAGCGTGGGCACAGAGACCACACCATCTAGAGAAATAGAGCTGCTTGAGACTAGGATCCTGGCCAAAGCACCACCCAGTCGCGTCTCAGATGCAAACCAGGACCCTGCAGCCACTGGGGACAAAGACCTGCAATCACAGCTTCAGACCAACAGACAACAAGAATCCAGACCTCCCGGCCACAGATTTCTGTCAGTCAAAGAGCCTATCCCCCTCCTCGCAGGATCACGGGCAGCACCATAGTAACTGATAGACCGCCCCTCGCTCAGGCTGCAGCGCCCCTATGGGAATTTGAGCTTGGGAGCGAGCGCAGGGACCACAGCACTGCTATGGGAATTTGAGACCCCACACGCACAGAGACTGGAATCTGTTCCCTGCAACACAATCGGGCGACCAAACCTGAAGCCCACGCAGGGCGGCAGTGCCACCTGACTTCGATTCTGGGCAAGCACTCACAGAAGTCTGTTTTACACAGTGCACACGGAAGTCTGTTTTCCGCAGCGCACACGGAAGTCTGTTTTCTGCAGCGCACACGGAAGTCTGTTTTCCGCAGCGCACACGGAAGTCTGTTTTCCGCAGCGCACATGGAAGTCTGTTTTCGGCAGCGCAGGCACGCCACAGTACTACTGTGCAACCCAGTCCCCCATGGTGACCGGGACCAAGATTCTCCCAGCAAGAGGCAGCACTGAGCACCACTGACTTGACTCTGTCTCTTACCATGTGCACCTGGGATCCCTGACTCACAGCACATTCACACTAAGAGCCAGTGACTCCAATTCTTGGTGCATGCGCACACAGGGACCCTGATTCTCAGCAAGAAGCCGCATGAGGCAACAGAGACTCTGATACTCAATTCTTGGTGCAGACACAGGGAAACTCTGACTCCTGGCACGCGCTAAGAGACTCATTTTTGGCACACGCCAACAGCGCAGTGCAGGCAGGGTCCATGATTCTAGGTGTACACACGAGACTACACTGATCATTGGTAACACTGATCCTGGGCGAGCCTGGTTCCCACCAACCCACAGCAGCCACACGTCCTAGTGTCAGAGCAAGCACTTCAGTGACACTCGGGTGGTGTGAAGCTCCCACGGCACACGGCCCAGGCCCATGCAACTCGAAGTTTGAACCTTCGGGTGATAGTCAGAATGGGGAGATGACACAATCCCTAGAGGAAAGAAAATGAGGAGTCACCAAGAAAGGAAATTAGTGAAATTGAAGCATGCAACATGATCAAAAAAGAGGTCAGAGTAATGGTTGTGGAACTCATACACCGGATGGATGAGAAAATCAACAACCTATGTAAGAATCAGGAAGAAATGAAAAGTGATATAGCTACAATCAAAAACACCATAGAAAGTTTCAACAGTAGACTAGAAGAAGCAGAGGACCGAATTAGTGAGTTAGAAGATCAGGTACAGAAACAAGCCCAATCTGCACAGCAACTGGAGAAAAAAATTAAAAAGCAGGAGGAAAGCCTAAGGGAGCTTTAGGACAACATGAAATGAAGTAACATACGTATAACAGGGCTGCCAGAAGGACAAGAAGAGCAGCAAGGATTAGGAAATCTATTTGAAGAAATAATGACAGAAAATTTCCCAGATATGGGGAAGAAAAAAGTTACACAAGTACAGAGAGTCCCAAGCAGGATCAATCCCAAAAGACCCACACCAAGACACGTCATAATTTCAATGGTAAATATTAAGGACAAAGAGAGAATCTTAAAGGCGGCAAGAGAGAGACAGAGGGTTACCTACAAAGGATCCCCCATCAGATTATCAAATGATTTCTCAACAGAAACACATCAAGCTAGAAGGGAATGGAAGGAGGTATACAAAGTGTTGCAAAGCAAAGGACTGAATCCAAGAATACTCTATCCAGCAAGACTATCAATCAAAATTGAAGGGGAAATCGGGAGCTTTGCAGACAAAAAAAAAAAAAAAGGCTAAGGGAGTTTATCACCACCAAACCAGCAATGCAAGAAATGCTAAAGGGAATACTGTAAAAAGAAGAAATAAAAAGGTAAGAAGGAACACAGACACAAAACTAGATATGACTACAAACAAGTACCTTTCAGTAATAACTTTAAACGTAAATGGACTAAATGTTCCAATCAAAAGACATCGAGTGGCTGAATGGATAAAAAAAACATGACCCATATATATGCTGTCTACAAGAGACCCACCTCAGAACAAGGGACTCACACAGATTGAAAGTGAAGGGATGGAAAAATATGTTTCAGGCAAATGGAAATGAAAAAAAAGCTGGGGTAGCAATACTTATATCTGACAAAATAGACCTAAAAGTGAAGGCCATAACAAGAGATAAGTAAAGCCACTTCATAATACTAAAGGGATCAATACAACAACAGGATATAACCCTGATAAACATATATGCACCCAACATAGGAGCAACCAAATACATAACAAACCTCCTGGAAGATATCAAGGAAGAGATCAACAACAATACAATCATAGTAGGGGACTTTAATACGCCACTGCAATCACTGGATAAATCCTCTAGACAAAAAATCAGGAAAGACACAGCAATCCTAAATGACTCACTAGATCAGATGGACTTAACTGACATCTTCAGAACATTGCATCCCAAAGCCACGGAATATATGTTCTTCTCAAGTGCACATGGGACATTTTCAAAAATAGATCACATATTGGGTCACAAGCAAAGTCTCCCCAAATTCAAGAAGACTGAAATCATACCAAGAATCTTCTCAGACCACAATGTCATAAAATTAGAAGTAAACTACAATAAAAACAATCCAAAAATCTCAAACACTTGGAAGCTGAATAGCATGCTATTAAATAATGATTGGGTTATCAATGAGATCAAAGAAGAAATTAAAAGCATCCTGGAAACTAATGACAACAAAAACACAACAATCCAAAATCTATGGGACACAATGAAAGCAGTCCTGAGAGGGAAGTTCATAGCTCTACAGGCCTACCTCAAAAAGCAAGAAAAAATGGTAGTAAATCATCTAACACTACAACTCAAAGAATTAGAAAGAGAGCAACAAGAAAAGCCCAGAGTGAGCAGAAGGAAGGAGATAATAAAGATCAGAGCAGAAATAAATGACATTGAGACCAAAAAAAAAAAAAAAAAAAAAAAAAAAACCAATACAAAAGATCAATGAAACCAAGAGCTGGTTCTTTGAAAGGATAAACAAGATTGATGAACCTCTAGCCAGGCTCACCAAGAAGCAAAGAGAGAGGACTCAAATAAACAAAATCAGAAATGAGAGAGGCGAAATAACAACAGACCCCACAGAAATACAAAGGATCGTTAAAAAAATACTATGAACAACTCTACTCCAACAAACTAGACAACCTGGAGGAAATGGACATATTCCTAGAAAAATACAACCTTCCAAAACTCAATCAGGAAGATTCTAAAAATCTCAATAGGCTGATAACTATGGATGAAATTGAAGCAGTCATCAAAAAGCTCCCAGCAAACAAAAGCCCAGGGCCAGATGGCTTCAAAGGGGAGTTATACCAAACATTCAAGGAAGAACTGAAACCTATCCTCCTCAGACTATTCCAAAAAATTCAAGAAGAAGGAACACTTCCAAGCTCATTCTATGAAGCCAGCATCACCCTAATTCCAAAACCAGATAAAGACAACACAATGAAAGAGAATTACAGGCTAATATCTCTCATGAACATAGATGACAAAATCCTCAACAAAATTCTACAAATCGGCTCCAGCAGTACATCAGAAAGATCATACACCATGACCAAGTAGGATTTATCCTGGGTATGAAAGGATGGTACAATATTGGCAAATCAATAAACGTGATACATCACATAAACAAATTGAAAGATAAAAGTCACATAATCATTTCAATTGACGCAGAAAAAGCATTTGACAAAATCCAACACCCCTTCTTGATAAAAACTCTCAGCAAGGTGGGAATAGAAGGATCATACCTCAACATAATAAAAGCCATATATGAAAAACCAACAGCCAACATCATACTCAATGGACAAAAACTAAAACCATTTCCCCTAAGAACAGGAACAAGACAGGGATGCCCACTCTCACCACTCCTGTTCAACATAGTACTGGAAGTACTAGCCATTGCTATCAGACAAGAAGAAGAAATAAAAGGTATCAAAATTGGAAAAGAAGAAGTAAAACTGTCCTTATTCGCAGATGACATGATATTGTACATAGAAAACTCTAAAGACTCCATCAAAAAATTATTAGACTTAATAAATGAATTTTGCAATGTAGCAGGATACAAAATTAATGCCAAGAAATCTATGGCATTTCTTTACACCAATAGTGGACTTATAGAAGGAGAGACTTAAAAAGCAATCCCATTTACCATTGCACCAAAAATTAAGATACTTAGGAATAAACTTAACTAAGGAGGTAAAAGACCTATATGCGAAAAACTACAGGACACTGAAAAAAGAGATAGAGGAAGACATAAACAGATGGAAGAACATACCGTGTTCATGGATTGGTAGAATCAACATCATCAAAATGTCCATATTACCCAAAGCAATCTACAGATTCAATGCAATCCCCCCATTAAAATCGCAACGGCATATTTCACAGACCTACAATGAACTTCCCAAAAATTCATCTGGAATAAAAAAAGACCCCGAATAGCTGCAGCAATCCTGAGAAAGAAGAACAAAGTGGGTGGGATCTCAATACCAGATATCAAGCTGTATTACAAAGCCACTGTTCTCAAAACAGCCTGGTACTGGCACAAGAACAGACATATAGATCAATGGAATAGAATAGAGAACCCAGAAATCGAACCAAACCACAATGCCCAATTAATATTTGACAAAGCAGGCATGAACATACAATGGAGTCAAGACAGTCTCTTAAACAAATGGTGCTGGGAAAATTGGACAGACACATGCAAAAAAATGAAACTAAACCACCAACTTACACCAGACACAAAAATAAACTCAAAATTGTTAAAGGACTTAAACATAAGATGGAAAACCATAAAAATACTAGAGGAATCCACAGGCAGCAAAATCTCAGACATATGCCGAAGGAACTTCTTCACCGATAATGCTCCCAGGGCAATGGAAACTAAAGAGAAAATAAACAAATGGGACTACATCAAAATAAAAAGCTTTTGCACAGCAAAGGAAACCATCAACAAAACAACAAGAAAGCCCACTGCATGGGAGAACATATTTGCCAGTGTCATCACTGATAAGGTTTAATCTCCAACATTTACAGGGAACTCATACAACTTAACAAAAGGAAGATAAACAATCCAATCAAAAAATGGGCAAAGGACCTAAATAGACACTTTTTGAAGGACAGAAGGAAGGTCAAGAGACATATGAAAACATGCTCAAAGTCACTAATTATCTGAGGGATGCAAATCAAAACAATAATGCGGTATCATCTCACACCTGTCAGAATGGCTATCATCAACAAATCAACAAATGACAAGTGTTGGCAAGGATGCAGAGAAAAAGGAACCCTTTTGCACTGCTGGTGGGAATGCAGACTGGTGCAGTCACTGTGGAGAACAGTATGGAGTTTCCTCAAAAAAACTAAAAATGGAACTCCCATTTGACCCAGTAATCCCACTTCTAGTAATACATCCCAAGAAACTAGAAACAACAATCAGAAAGGATATATGCACCCCTATGTTCATAGCAGCACAATTTACCATAGCTATGATTTGGAAACAGCCTAGGTGCCCATCAGCAGATGAGTGGAGTAGAAAACTATGGTACATCTACACAATGGAATACTACGCTGCAGTAAAAAAGAAGGAATTCTTACCATTTGTAACAGCATGGATAGACCTGGAGAGCATTATGCTAAGTGAAATAAGCCAGTCAGAGAAAGAGAAATACCACATGATCTCACTCATTTGTGGAATATAATGAACAACATAAACTGATGAACAGGGACAGATCCAGAGACAGAGAAGCATCGATCAGACTGCCAAACCTCAGAGGGAAGATAGGGGAGAATGGGGGAAAGGAGGAGAGATCAACCAAAGGACTTGTATGCATGCATATGGGCCTAACCAATGGACATGAACACCAGGCGGGTGAGGGCATGAGTGTGTGTGTGTGGGGGTTTGAGGGGTTAATGGAGGGATGAGGACACATATGTAATACCTTAATCAATAAAGAAATTAAAAACAAAACAAAACAAAAAACAATCCCCCAAAACTAGAAAATATGTATTAAACAAACATAAGGAGACTCTGAAAGTTGCAGAAAAGAAGGAGACCAACTAAGGAAGTTGAGATCTGAAGAACAAGGCAATAACTTTTCCAAGTTTTGTGTGTTTTGTTTTGTTTTGTTGTTTTTGCCTCTAATATCCAAGACTTGGAGCTGAAAGAGCTAACAACTTGAAAATGGCAATGGTTGCAGACAACAAAAGCTTCTCTATCTATACAAAGGACCAGGAAAAAGGCAACCTAACAAGACAGAAAACTTAAATAATAACTGCTCTACTCCAGCAAAACACACAGACAAAACTGTGACCCAAGCCTCCACAA
The DNA here is from genome assembly GCA_025583905.1 of Ia io. NCBI lineage: Eukaryota > Metazoa > Chordata > Mammalia > Chiroptera > Vespertilionidae > Ia > Ia io. The sequence continues at coordinate 5,208,348 of JAJQQW010000011.1, read as the reverse complement.
GGTCTGAGTGGGGTGTCTAGATTCCACCCTCACTGGAATGTAAGGGAAACCCCAGCATCCCTGTTGGGGTGGTGTTAAAAAAGAAAATGTCGGGGAGTGAGACTTTCTTCACTGCTGGGTGGTAATGACCATCCTCTCTCCCCCAGGGTGCCATGAACCTGAATTCCTACCACCCTGCCATCATGAGGCACCCTACATCTTCCTTACTGGGGTGGGTCAGAGGAGGCCCAGTGAAGAGTCAGGATGTTTGCTTACACCCAATGGTAACGAAGCCAATATTCGCCTGTGGTGCCAGTGGGTGCCACCAGGGGAGCAGCAAGGACGCACTCCTACCACCCTCAGCCAAGAAGGTGGAGACCTAGTAAGGATCTAGAACTGCCATCCCCACAGTAAAAATGAGAAGCATCCTCCAGATAGCCAATGGAAGAAAAGTGGGGAACCTGAAAATCTACCCCCAACGGGCAATAATGATACATTACCTTCTGCCCTACCCCCGCCCCCCGCCACTCCAGAGCAGTGTCATAAGAAGTCAAATAAAACAGAAGGTATAAATAAGATCCAGAGACTCATAACTAATGTTCCAATAGCAAATCACTCATCATGCCAGGAACCAAAAAGATGTCAAACTGAATGAAAAAAGGACAAGTAATAGATACCACTATCATAGCAACAGAAATGTTAGATTCATCTGACAAAAACTCCAGTACAACCAAGATAAAAATGTCTCACAAGCAGTCACAAACACACGTGGAGCAAATGAAATAAAGTCTAGAAAAAGAAAAAAAGCCTCAGCAAAAAGTAGAAGATATAAAAAAAGAAGTCCAAGGAATGTTAGAACTCAAAAATACAATAGTTGAAATAAAAAATTCAATTGTGTAGGCTCAACGCCAGAATGGAGTAGACATGAAAGAATTAGTAAACTGAAATAGAATGATGGGAATTACCAAATATGAACAACAGAGAGAAAGCATATTTACAAAAAGCCTGATGGACTTGTGGAGCTATAGCAAAAGGTCTAACATCATGTCATCAGATTGCTAAAAAGAGAAAAGAAAGTAAAAGTACTCAAAGAAATATTTGCTTAAAACTTCCCAAATTTTACATAAGATACAAACCTATAGAATTATGAAGATGAGTGAGCCTCAAAAAGGATTAACCAAATGAAGTCCATAATCAAAGTTGTAATTGTATATAAACATATTGATAGCAGACAAAGGAAAAGGCTACCTTATCTATAGGAGAGCAAATAAGATGACAGCAGATTTCTTATCAGAAGCCATGAACTCTATAATGAAGTGACACAACATTGTTTATATACAGAAAACAAACAAACTGCCAACCCAGAACTCTATATCCAGTGAAAATACCTTTCAAAAATGAAGGTGAGATCAACACATTCCCAGTTGAAGAAAAACAAACAAAAATTTTTTTTACCAGCAGACCTGCCCTAAAATAAAAGTTAAAGGCAGTTCTCAAAACATAAAACAATGAAATTTTTGAACATCAGAAAGTAAAAAAGAAAGGCAGAAAGCGTAAAAATATGGGCAAATTCCACATATTTTCCTTCTTCTCTTGAGTTTTCTAAATTAAGTTTGATGACTATAGCTAAAATTATAACTTTGTTTGATGTGGTTCTCAATGTATATAGAGAAAACATTTGTGACAACTCTATTATAAGTGGGGGAGGGAAAAAGACATAAAGGGAGGTAAGGTTTTTACACTCCACTCAAACTGGCAAATAACTATATCAGTAAACTGCTATTAGTTATGTTTCTATAATATGATACCCAGAAAAACCACTAAAGTAGCTATACAAAGAGATACCTTCAAAACCACTACAGATAAACAAAAGTAGAGTTCTAAAAATGTTCCAATAACCTATAGAAACACAAAAAAGAAAACAAAATACTAAATAAAGTGTCAGACTTAAACCCAAATATATCAATGAATCAATTAAAAGACAGCTATTAGTGGAAATGAATTAAAAAGTATGACCAAATTACATGCTATCTATAAAATTCTTACTTCAAATACAGTGATATAGACAGGCTGAAAATAAAAGAATGGAAAAGTTACATCATTACAACAATAATCTAAAGAAAGCAGAAGCGGCTATATTAAATCCAATAAAGTAAGCTTCAGAGCAAAGAACATTACCAAAAAGGGAGAGACATTACATAATGATAAAAGGGTTAATCCACCAAGACATGGTGAGTCTAAATGTGTATGCACCAAACAACAGGACTATACAATATGTGAAACAAAAAACTGACAGAATTAATAGGAGAAGTAGACAAATACACAATTACAGGTAAAGACTTCAATACCCCTCTCTCAATAGTTGATAGAGTAACTAGACAGTCAACCAACAGGATCTAATTCTATGGAAGACTCCAACCTACAATAGCAGAATACACATTCCTATAATGATTCCACAGAACATACACCAAGACAGAACACATCCTGGGGCATAAAAACAAACCTCAATAAACTTAAAAGAACTAATATCATACAGAGTATAGTTTCCGATCACAAAGGAGTCAAACCAGAAATCAATAACATATAGAAAACAGGAAAATCTCTCAAGTTGGAGAAGCAACAACACACTTCTGAATAACTTATGGATCTTCACAGCCCTTAGGATGGCTATAATAAAAAATTTTAAAAAGTTCATGAGGATGTGGAGAAACAGGAACCCTGTACACTGCCAGTGGGAATGTAAACTGTACAGCCACATTGGAAAACCATTTGGCATTTCCTCAAAAAGTTAAATGTAGACTTATCATTTGGCCTAGAACTTTTACCCAAAAGAAATAAAAACCTGTTCACACAAACACATGTACAGGAATGTTCACAGCAACATCATTCATGCCAACCAAAAGATAAAAACAACCCAAATGCCATCAACTAATGAATGGATAAACAAAATGTGGCAAAACCAAACAATGAAATACGTTTTGGCCATGAAAAGGAATGATATATAGACACCTGCTACAACATGGATAAACCTTGAGAACATTGAGCTAAGTGAAAGAAGCCAGTCACAAAACCACATATTGTATGATTCTATCGATATGAAATATCCAAAACAGGCAAATCTGAAAACAGAAAATATATTACAAATTTCCTAGGGCTGGGGCAGAGTCAGAGCTCAAGTATATGGAATTTCTTGTGAGGGTGATGAAAATGTCCTAAATTTGATTATAGAAATGGTTGCACATCTATGGCTATATTAAAGACCATCAAATTGTATACTTTAAATGGATGAAAAATATACAGTTGGCCCTTGAACAACACAGGTTTCAACTGTGTGCATCCGCTTACACCAATTTTTAAAAAAATAAATACTGTAAATGTACTTATTGTCCTTTTAATTTTCTTAATATTTTTTCTTGAGCTTACTTTATTATAAAAATACAGTTTATAATACATATAACATACAAAATATATGTTAACTGACATTTATGTTATGTTACAAGTAAGACTTCTTTTTGGTCAACAGTAAGCTGTACTAGGTGTAATGGTTAATAATGGCAGAATTGGTAATCAAAGAAAACATGATAATTTCAAGAGAAGCACCAAATGTGCTTTATTCAAAGTAATGTCATAGCTAGCTACACATTTCCCTCATCTTTCCTGTGTTGAGGCAAACCATTCAGAGACCCAGTTTTCCATTTTTTTGTACGTTTTGAAGTGCTGCTCAGAAAGTGCGTGTGCAATCGGTCGGAACAAGTGGTAATCCTGAAGGAGCAAGGTCTGGTGAATACTGCAGGAGGGCTAATACTTCCCAGGCAAGATCTTTCAACGTGTCTTTAACTGGTTTTGAAGTGTGTGATGGTGCGTCATCATGAAGCAAATTTACTTTGCCGTGTCTCCTGGCACATTCTTGTCATTTCACGATCAAAGCATGGTTCAAACTGATTATTTGTTACGATCAGTATTAACGGTTTCACCTGGTTTTAGAAGCTCACAATACACCACACCTTCCTGATCCCACCAAACGCAGAGCATTGTCTTCTTTCCGAAGCGATTTGGCCTTGCAGTCGAAGTTGATGGTTGACCTGGATCAACCCATGATTTTGTGCATTTGGGATTCTCAAAATAAATCCACTTTTCATGGTCAGTCACAATTCGATGCAAAACAAAAACCTTTTTTTCGTGCCATTGAAGCAACATTTTACTGATGACTTTTCGGTTTTCCATTTGTCTTTCGTTCAGTTGATGTGGCACCCATTTTCCTTCCTTTAAAATCTTTCCCATTGCTTGTAAATGATAGGAAATTGTTTAATCTTTCTGCAAGTTGTTTTTGAGTTTGACATGCATCTTCATCCAATAATGCTTTTAATTGTTAGTCTTCAAACTTTTTCGGTTGACCTGGACGTTCTTTGTCTTTCACATCGAAATCATCACTTTTAAAGCATTTAAACCAGCGTTCACAAGTATCTTGAGATGGAGCATGTTCACCATAAGCTTCCCAAAGTATACGATAACTTTTTCTTCAAAATAAAGTAATGAATTAAAGCTTCCCGCAAATGCTCTTTTTTTGGCATGAAATTCGACATTTTTAAGTGTAAAAATATCTATGATGTTAATACCTTCAGCAAATGTGACATATGAAGTTTTGAAGCTTGCTGTCAATACAACAAAATAGCATACATATCAAATCGCATATATATCAACATATGTGTAACTCCATCTATTGAAAAAAATCCTCATTATTAACTGGTACACCTAGCAAGTGAAGTTTTTTGGGAGTCAAAAGTTATAGGCAGATTTTTGACTGCATAAGGAGTTGGCACCCCTAACCCCCATGTGGTTCAAGGGTCAACTGGACTCTGTAAACTATGTACTCTCTTAATAATGACATTACAAGAAATAATCCATGGGTCAAAGAAGAAGTGTCAAGGGGAATCGAAAAGTACATTGAATTGGATGAAAATGAAAATACAACATATTAAAATATGGCACACAGCTAACGTAGTGCTGAAGGAGGAATGTATAGCACTATATGCATTCATTCGAGAAAAGTCTCAAATCAATAATCTAGGTCTCTCACTTCAAGCACTTAAATAAAGAAGAGCAAAATAAATCCAAAGGAAGTATAAGGAAGGAAATTATAAAGAGAAGACATCAGTGAAATTAAAAACAGGAAAAAAAAATCAATGAAATTAAAAGATAGATCTTTGAAAAGACTGATAAAATTGACCAACCTCTAACAAGACTGCCAAAAAAAGAGAAGGCGCAAGTTATCAGTCATTTGGGAATTAAACAGGGGTGTCACTACAGATGCTGCCAACATCAAAAGGATGATAAGGGAATGCTATGAATAACTCTACACACATATTTGGTATCTTAGGTGAAATGGACACATTTCTCAAAAAAGCGCAAATGGCCACAACTCACCCAATATGATTTATTTGAATATCCCTGTAACTATAAAAAATTTAATTTTTAATTTCAGACTCCCCAAAGAAGAGATCTTTAGTTTTAGATGGTTTCACCAGTGAATTCTACAAAACAATACCAATTCTACACAATCTCTTCCAAAAAATATAGAAAAAAGGAAACATTTCTCAATTGATTTTTTTGAAGCTAGTATTACCCAGGTATCAAAATCAGACAAAGATAAAAAAGAAAGCAACGGACCAATGTTCTTTATGAGTATTGTGATTTATAATAAGAAATATACATTTGTCTTCCGGGGTCCAGGGCAAGCCACCCCAAGGTACTCCACAAGAGCATATGGACTCTTGGGACTGAAGTTACTTAAGAAACGGCCAGGCAAGAAGGCAGCCCTGACCTCCGACCGCCTAGGGCGCCAGCTGCTGCTGTGCTGGGGCCAGAGAGCAGGGCGCGGAAACTCCGGAGGCCTAAGGTCTCCGTCTCCGAACACAAACCTTGTGACGGCCTCTCCTAAGTTCCTTCCAAGCCCAAGCCTGTCTTTTTCCTTTTCCCCAAGTAAACTGTTCGTTTGTTTCATCGGGACTGCAACGTAGCCGTTCCCAGCGAATGTGCAGAACTGCAAGGAAATGACAGAACTGGGTGAGGGTCAGATGCGGAGCGGCGGGTTCTTACTCCTTCCACTCGTTCTGTCGGAGTCGGAGTCGCACTTGGCAGCGAAGCCCTGGGTCGGGCTGGCCTTCATGTGGAGCATCCTCTTGGTCGGCTTGGCCACCCGCTCCTTTGGGGTGTGCGGGACGGGCCACACGAGCGCTTCCCCCAGATCCGCGGGAGCAGAAGCCGGCGAAGCCCACCACAACCGGCTCCCGCCATTCGTGCTCCTGTTCATTCCAGCAAAGCTCTGGTTGAACTTAGTGCGACACAACTCGACTTTTCACCTGCCGTAGACCACTCAGGGTCTGCTCCTTCCCTGCCTAGGCCTTCCGGCCGGCAGAAAGCTTCTGACCTGGGCCACGGCGGGCAAGGGGGAGCCACGGCCATCAACAGAACCGGGAGAGACGTCCTCGCTCTCCACCATCCCGCGCGCCCGTGCACACGCCGAGGTGGGACTCGCTCGCTTGCCAACCAGGCTAAATACTCGGTGTCAACATGCTGCCGCCGCCCAGCCGCAGCCACCGTGCCCGCCGAGGCCGGAAGAGAGCCCCAGCCTTTCCAATAAGCACTAACTTTCTTCCTGCTGCCCGTTTCTCACACATTCACTGTCTCTTTGTCTAAAGAGTAGAAAGAGGTGCCTGGGTGGATCATATCTTTGAGCCTCATTTTATGATCTGAGCATCATATTGTGACTCTCCCATGCACATGTATTAAACTGGGTTTTCTTCAGTTAACTTAGTCATGTGCCAATCTTATTATTGATCACTAGTCCAGCTGTAAGCACTAAAGAAGGGAGAGGATTTTTGAGCCCTTTCCTGGGATAGAGTCCCTGAAACCTGGGTCTCTAGTAAGTGACAGAGTGATAAAGGCTTCTTGTTATATTAAGGGTGACTTTTGCGATGCCCCTCGGTCACCTCAGGATGGAGCTGGTTGCCGAGAGAACCAACCCTGTGAAGGTCAAAGTGATTACCAATGGCTACTAACTTAATCAGTCACACCTACACAGCGAAGCCTGGGTTTGGAGGCATCCTGGTGGGTGAGCACCTGGAGATTCAGGAGAGTGGCTCCTGGAGGGCATGGCAGCTCGGTGCCCTCCCCACCCCTGGCCCTGTGCATCCCTCCCATCGGGCTTTTCCCAAGTTACATCGCTTTTCACAATAAACCACTGATTTTCAGTAAAATGTTTCTCAGAGTTTTATGAGTTATTCTAGGAAATTAGTCAACCCCAAGGGGGGAGGGGTGTCATTGGAATCTATCATCTATAGCCAGTCAGTCAGAAGCACTGGTGACAACTTGGACTTGCAATTGGAATTTGAAGAATGTGGTGGCGGCCGCTGCAGGTGGGGGTGGGGTTGGGGGGAATGTGAAGGGGAAGGGCAGTCTTGTGGCACTGAACCTTTACTGTAGAATTTGATGCTACCCCAGGTAGATAGTATCAGAATTGAGTCGAATTGTAGGATGCCCTGGTGGTGTCCAAATATTTCTTGGTAACGTGTGTGTGTGCGTGTGTGTGTGTGTGTGTGTGTGTGTGTGTGGAATCCCTCCACACATAGTTGGGTACAGAATTAGTATAGATGCAAAAATCCTTATTAAAACACTAGCAAAGAATTCAGCAATATATACGAAGAATTATGCACCAATGACCAAATGAGGTTTATATCAGGAATGGAAGACTTGTTCAAACCAATCAATGTGATCCATCACATCAGCAGAATAAAGAGAAAAAGGACACGATTCTATCAGTTGGTGCAGAAAAAGCATTTGGCAAAAATTCAACGTCCACCAAGACAAAAAACAGCTGCAAACTAGTAACAGAGGCGCCTCCTGAGCTTGATAAAGGGCGTCTCCAAAAACCCGGCCGTGCCAAAGGCCACGCTTTACCTTCCCTGTGAAAAGTGCCCCGACGGCAGCGAGGTGCCTGCTCGCTTAAAACCCGGTCGGTGCTCAGGACACACAAGTGGGAGAAATTACCGAATGTCTGTAAGTCATTAGGTGGGAATAGTGTATATGATAGAAAATCATTGCCAATAAAATAGTCATCCTTCCCGGGAACTAGTAAATGACCCAGTTAATTACTTATTCTTTTCTTTATTGACCCACAAGCATTTCCAAGCACTCGGCACCGTGAAGCGTGAGGCGTGGAGACAGCAATAACCACCGTAGACATGGCTCTGTCTCAAGGAGTTTACCGTCTACGGGGACAAAGGATGTCAAAGGAGCCACTGAAACATCAGACAGTGTCAAACAGGGAACTGTAAGTCACAATGAGCCACAGAGCAGGGTGGGGCTCCGTGGGGTAATGCTGTTCACCTGAGAAGTGACGAGAAGTAGGAATCTTCCAAGCCAAGAGCTGAGGGAGGGCCTTCCAAGCAGAAGGAACAGCACATGCAAAACTCACCAGATTGAGCTGAAGTGTGGTCCAGAGGAGGCGCAAGAAATCCCAGGGAGAGGGTGAGAGTGACTGTCCTGGGTCCTGTTATCCACAGTTTAGATTTAGCCGGAGTGGAGGGAAGCAATACCATCCCCTGTGGGCAAGCTTGTTAAGGACAGGCTTTTCATTTAGGACACGTCCTGCGGGCTTTGGGAGCACAGCGAGTGGGCTCTGCGCCCTCAGCAACACAGCCCGTGTCTGGCAGAGTGCTGACTGCACCGGAGGCCACAGGTCCACCCGAGGGTCTGGTTCTCCCCGAAGAGCACGTTTCCGAGAGCTGTGCCATGCTTTACTCACTTCTGCGCCTCATCATCTCCAACAGTGCACAGCAGGGGACAAAAACAGGAACAAAGCCAAACGCTCTCCTTTGGTCTGGCTATTCTCCCGCAGAGATTCCAGTGCCTGCCTTGCAGAGACACACGGAACGGAACGTGCACCAGACCTGCATGTTGTCATTGGGGTCCTGGCACCGAAAGCTAAAGATCTCGTGCCTCAAGTCTTATCACAGTCCTCACCTTCCTAGCTCCAGCTCTTCTATCTTCCTTTCATCTTTAATTTGTTCTTTTGTTTCCCAATGGAATGCACAGCCCACTGGTGTATATCTGACTATGCTAAAGGTTTATGCTTCCTCACTGCTGGTGATTTCCGCCTCCATCTCGATTTCATTAAGTTTGCAAGAACTCTATGGTTCCTCCCTGAAATCTTTACTTGCCTCAAACACAAGCCCAGATGCTACATGGTGGCACTTCTCCGAAGCACCCAGGGCAGACAGGTCCCAGGGGCCAAGCAGCCAGGGCAGACAGGTCCCAGGGGCCAAGCACCCAGGGCAGACAGGTCCCAGGGGCCAAGGAGACTTCCTGGGCCAGGAAGGGGCGGGGAGTGAGTGTTTAGTGGGCAGAGTTTCTGTTTGGGAAGATGAAAAAGTTCTGGAGATGGATAGGGGTGATGGTTACACAACATTGTGAATGTACTTAATGCCACTAACGTATACACTTAAAACGTTTGAAAGAGTAAATTTTATGTTAGGTATATTTTACCAGAATATCTTCATTTTCATTTTTCACTTTCGTACTCATTCTTGTAAAATAACTATGGCAAAGCAAAATGAAACGTTGCTATGTCTACATAACACTGCCAAATAGCAGCGTGAAAAGCTGTGCTGACCAATCTCTGCTGATGGCACTGTCCCAGGCACAGAGCCCCAACTATGACCAATCAGCTGACCCACAGCCTCCGACTGGCCTCTGAGTGGGGACTCTCAGAGCAGTGATACAAATGTGCACACCATGGGCTATTCACACTTCAGAGCAAAAGGATCAGAGTTTTCTGTAACTTAAAGGGAAAAATCAGTAATTTTTACAAAAATGCTCAGAGCAAAAACGTCAAAGAAGAAGGGGAATAGTTGAGCAACTTATATAATGTATTGAGATGATGTAACAATCCCCCACAGCATGTATGGTTACTATAGCAATGCTTCCCTGGATTCCTTCAAACCCATGCGCAGTGAACAAGAGCACAAGCACTTACAATATTGTTTTTATTCTACTTAAAACTGCTAAATTCATTGATTTTATTCATAGACTAGAAGCCCTGTGTGCGGATCCGTGAACAGGTGGGGTCCCTCAGCCTGGCCTGCGCCCTCTTGCAATGCAGGACCCCTTGGGGGATGTAGTAGTGTGTGAAGCGGCAGGCGGCCGGGGAGGAGCCCAAGCCCAGGCCGGGCGCTGCGCAGCTTCCACTCATCCCCGTCCCGCTGTGCTCGCCACCGCCACCGCCACTTGGTAAGCTCGCTGAGCGGCGCTCCCACTGTGGGAGCACACTGACCACCAGGGGGCAGCTCCTGCGTTGAGCATCTGCCCCCTGGTGGTCAGTGCACATCATAGTGACCGGTCAAATGGCTGACCAGTCGAACAGTTGACTGGTCGCTTAGGGTTTTATATACATAGACTAGAGGCCCGGCACACGAAATTCGTGTGGGTACGGTCCCTAGGCCTGGCCTGTGATCAGGGCCATCTTCCCCAGCTGCCTGCAGCTGGCCCCACCCCTGCCGCCACCTACCCCCGGTTCCCCGTTTGCCATCAGGTGATGGGTGCCTGACGGCCGGGGGAAGGGACCAAGAGGGCTGTTCCCGCCCTCTTGCTGCTCCTGCCCCCACAGCGGGTGGCCATCAGGTGATCGGAGCCTGCTGGCCAGGGAAAGGGACTAAGAGGTGATCAGTGTGCCTCATAGTGACTGGTCCAGCAGTCGTTCTGGTCCTTCTGCTGTTAGGGTCAATTTGCATATTATCCTTTTATTATATAGGATAGAGGCCTGGTGCACGGGCCAGCTGGCCTGCCCTGAAGGAGGCCCCCAATTGGGGTGGG